>OY754969.1:23698058-23860558 GCA_963576475.1 Molanna angustata | reverse complement strand
AATTGCTTTTAATTACAAGTTAACGTTAGAGACGAAACATTTGAAATTGACAGATTCAATAAGTGAAAAATACGTTAACCCCTCTTGGTTTTCTCCATCGTTTGTATAAACGTAGAAACATCTGGTATAGCTAATCAGATTTTGTGAGTGTTAATATGTTCGACAAAAGAATAACATTTTCTCCATATTGATTTTACTCTTGACGGCAGAATGAAGTTAGAGATGTTTACTTAGGATTCTGTTATCTTTCTTGAAAAAATATTGTACATTTCTGAACTTCGAGATATTTCTCCAGACACAAATAATAATTAGGTGAATCGAATAATATGTATTTGGATTTCCAAGAATCAGTTCAAAATATGAGATACAGTAATAATTAGGTATACATGAAATACCAAATTTTTAATCGCGAAATGAAAATATTCTCTTTCTTTTAATGTGAATAATTGTATACACCACTAATAATATATATTTTATTCATTAGTTCCTTTCCCCAAGATTACACTAAGTATTTTATTCAATTGAATAAAAGCTATATTTTTAGTGGTGTACACAAAGATGTGTTTTATTTAACCTTATTTATCGATAAATGATACCATATTGGATGAGGAATATAATTGTAATTTTATGTATTCAATCTAAATAATGTGAATTTTATAGAATGAGTAAGATCTATTCTAGTTATTGTTCTTTATTTAGAATCACTTATCATCAAACTACTAGCGTCTTGCGACAGATGAATCAAGGGAAAATTTTTCGGGATTCAATAAAATATGATGACGATATAATAGTATGATTTGTATGTATAACCCATTTACCTTATTTTTTGGTTAGTTTCAGGTTATTTTAAATAATAATAGCGTTTCGCGTGAGCGAGTTGCTTTATAAATTAAATTGAAATTGGTCGTAGGAAAAATGTTATCAACATTTTTGCCATTTGAGGTGAAGAATAAGTTTATTATGTAAACGCATTTTATCACATTTTTTCAAATAAATTATATTTCTCAACTTATTATTCACGTAGTAAGATACCTATCACTTTTTTTAATACCATTTATTATTTTTTTATTTATTCAGTTAAATATTTGTGCGCAAGCGTATTTCCGACTTCTGTCCCTTGATCCGTCTGTGGCCAGACGCTTGTAGAGCAATATACGTAAAAATTAAAGCAATGATATACCTTGAAACATGGGTTTGATGAATTAGACGCTGCTTTTTGTTTATATTTTTAAAGTTCGCATTCATTCACGGATCCTTAGATTTATATACATAATATATTATTTCTTCGACTATTGTCAAAGTCTCAAAAATATTAATTAAAATTGAGGTAAAATAGATGGGTAGGAACGTACTGTAGTAGGTAATTTAAAACGTCTTGGTATATCGGGCAAATCGTTGACAGATTATTATAAATAATTTTCGATCTGTTTGTTATTGATTTTAAGAATGTAATGCAATGTAAAAAGACCACATTGTGTTTCTCACGATTTATTCTGATTAGTAGTAATCATGTGCACAAAGCGTGAAGCTACTTAAGATGGCCTATGTGAGAATTTTCTTGAAAATTCTAAGAGAGTTTTATCTTGAAACGTGTCACATCCACCTTATTTGTTTTGGGTAATGTGTTTTCACTGTCATCTCATTTAAGCATAATGTCTAATAACTTCTCAAGATATCTCCATTCCTACACTGCCTTCCTTACACATATTCCATGCTGTAAATAACGGAAGCTTACAAGAAGTTACATTATATTACAATAAAGCGATTTCATTTTATTTATGAGATAAATAACTACCTACTAACTCCATTTTTGACGACGCTTATATACAATACTTTTTTTCCTACTTCATAGAAAAAAATTATCGTAAATAAATTCCTTCCCAACTTATGTACACAAACTTAGGTACCTACCTATACTACGTGAATAAATTTATCGTGTATGTAAAATGTAAATACTATGAAAAATTCAAGTACCTACGTCTCTCATATCACATAAGAATCATCATATAAAGATATTTTTATTGGCGTTTTTTAAGTGTTTCTGAATATGTGTTTTAAAAGGCAATTTCATCTTATTTGCCTATAGATAATTAAGAAGTATAAACTCAATAACAAATTAAAAACAAATTTATATCGTTTTGTTAGCAGCAAAAACTTTATAGATAATTCTAGTAGGTTTGTTTTTTTTTACGGAAAAGCCGGGTAATCAAAAATACAACAGGCAACAATAACATCTTACATAGATCAGCAATGAGATTCCTCACCCATTGCCTGAATGTTGCCTCTTTAGGTGACATGAAACTAGTGTGTGGATTTTCATGCAGGTACTCGGCCCATATGATGTCGAACTGAACAGTATCTTTTGTACACTTTACAAGAATAAAAATTTCATATTATACCATACTTCATCCGCAACATACCACGAGAAAATTCATAGTTGGCACCTATACATAATCTGTATAGGGCTGGGCAAACTTTTGGGACAAAGGTCCGGATTCAGGAGTAAAATACAAAAATTTTCTTCATTACATTTCATTTAAAATCTCAATTGTGAAATTTGACAATGTGGAGAAAAAAGTAAACTTTTTATTTCATGTAGGTATAATTCGTTTTCTAATAACCAATGTTGGATACAGAGAGAAGGGAATATTATTGCACCTACCTGGTGGCGAATTTCTTCCTTCTTCTGGAGTTCTTCACGGAAGGCACTCACTGTTCTCTGGTATCACAACACACACTATATTGGTGAACGACATCACTTCCAAACACGATTTGGTATTTTAAGGGGGCGCACGGCGTTAAGTTTTTAGTTGATCAACACGAAAATGTATCGAAGCTAATTAACTTCAACTGTATGTGACGTACACGACGAGTTGACGACTATGTATATACTGCTGTATTGTACAGCTGACTGACATGTGTAGGTAGCAATATATTAGGAGAGGAAAAGGTCTGGAGTGTTGCCACATTTACCGAACAACCAATAAAACGAAAAAGGTGCCACGTAGCGAAATATTTACAATTCCCCTTCATTTCCTTTAATCGCGCGCAGCGAGAAAATTTCAGTTTTCTTTCGTTTATTTTGATGAATTAAATCATAATCCGTGCGAGATTATTTTGCTTTTCTTTTGTTTATTTCTAAATAGTAAATTAAATAAAGTCGGCGCAGCAAGAAATTGTTAGATTCTTTTTTTATTGCAATGCGTGCGAATGAAAGTTTGAAGTTTTTTGTTAAAATATTTTTTTCTGATTTTCGACGCATATTGCTCGCGGGCCGCATTGAAATACACGGTGGGTCGCAGTGTGCCTAGGACTGCTCTACATGAAACTTTTTAAATTTATATAAAAACTGTGCGATGCACCGAAAATACAAAACCATCGAGGGATATATAAAAATGTCATAAATCTACACAAGCCTTGTTAGTTAAATTCATTGAGCTTTTTTAAATATTTATTTTTCATATATTCAGGAAAGCTATTTAATTCCCATATCATGCATATCCGAAGTAATTATTTTATAATAGGTATTAATTAAAAATAATCCATTTGATATTTTCCCCCTGTACCTACAATTATTTAATGTTTGTAATATTAATAAAATCATCAACGAGAAAAATTTAATCCTACACACAAAAATCAAATTAATCTGACAGAGGCAAATAATTAATAAAAATGGAAAAAAATACGCAGAAATCGGAGATATAAAATAAAAAGGTACATGGTTATTTTCATAAAAAAATAATAATTGAAATAGAACCCGTTCAAAGAACCAAGTAAATTATTTCCATTTTCAATTAATAAAAAAAACATTGTGTATTATTTGTAAAAATATTTATCATAGATAAAAACTGATTCAGATTTTTAACAAGCCAAATATTCACCTCAAAATATTTCGTCATCTTGCAAGACTAATATTAGAAAATCAAAATAAAAATAAAAACCCAACCTGTAAAGAACAAAAAAATGTATCTACTTGTTCAATATAGGAGCAGTGTTTATTTTAAAGTAAAATAAAGAAATTAAAATGTACCTTCCTTAGATTATATATTTATAGTTGCATGTAACACATGAAATCCAACTGTCGATAGCGATAGTATGTATAGTTGAAGAATTAGTACCAAACTATAAACCCATAAATACAAATTATTTAATATTTTAAGATATTTGGTTTTCTATACAACACATGTACCTAGGTATGTATGTCAAGATAGGATAGTATGGAGGTCAGTCCTTTGATCCTACCCAGAATATGAAAACAGTATGATGGTATGTATGTATGTTTGGAGATTAGTATCAAACAATTAAGTCTTCTTAGATATTGTGTGTAGGCAACTGCCATACAAATTGTAAGAAGCAATGTCGTCACTAAATTCAATTTTTGTAAAAATTGTTAAAAAAAAATTGAGATGTGCCAATACAATGTCAATATTTTTTATAGAAAATTAAATAATCTAGTTGGCGTGTTTCGGCTTTTTTTTATATTTTTAAAAAAATTGGAAATATAGGCAGTCAAACTCATAAATTTATCATAAAAAAATATTATTCTTAATAAAAAATGTTTGAGAAACCCTGGAATTTTTTTGAAAAAAAAAATTGAGATTTTGTATTTGTCTATGTTTATACCAATTTTCAGCGTTCTAGCTTTTATGGTTTCTGAGAAATATGGAAAAATAAACCAAAATTTCTAAAGTTGATAACCCCTGACTGAAACAAAAATTCACAATTCTGAGTAGAAAAGTTTTGTAGGCCTATAACTGTTAATATATTCTAAAATTTTGGGCTCTGTAAATTGGGCGGATCAAAAGTTATAAGGGGGGAGGGGGGGGACACAGACACACACACACACACACAGATACACACACCCACACACACACAGCCACACACACAAAAATCACATAAAATGTTCTACTCCGAATTCTGAGTAAATCCATGTATGGGAACATATATGCTGCGAGGCCTCTAGTTGGTGTTATTAGCATGCAAAAAGTCCACTACGCCATACAAAATGTTCCTTAGTACACGCATCTTGGCTTAATAATGTCGATTCATTCAGAGAATTGAATTCTCATGAACGAATCGAGAGTTGGATAATTCTATGGTACCTACACATATTTTTTACATCTTAATTTTTTTAATTTCATGAATATATGTCCTTGTAACAAGTAGTTTGCTGTCAGTGATACAGGCGCATGACTAGGATCTATTAGTCACTCCAAATTCCAAATGATGTGCTACTGAAGACTTGGAGAAACAAAGCAACTCCTAAAGAGGGTTGCCCAACAACGATCCAAATGGACAAGCCATAACATCGGGCATTCGGGTCTGCTCGTTACTATCGCTGAAAGATTGACGGAACGCAAAAACCATAGGGGTTGCCCTAGAGACGGTTACATAATATATGGAACATATGATCAGTGATGTGCGCTGTAGCAGCCACCAAGAGATGAACAGGCTGTCGGACAACAGAGATATGTGGAGAGATTTAGAGCTTGGTGCAAACCAATCTTAGGATTGTAACCCACAAGAAGGAAAAGAGCATGCACATCCTCATACATTCCCTAAACTAAGCATACCTACATGTTGTTTTATTTACTAACAAACCATATACACAGATACCATAAACAAAATCAACAGTAGGAAATAAATACAAAAAATAACAATACTTAATGGGGGGAGTATTTTACTGCTTTGCCAGGATAGAAAACCGTACTTTTACAATTTGTAAATTAAAATAATATGGCAATTATTGCTCTAATAAACAAGTTTATGGCAAAAGAATAAGTGTAGGTACGCACGTAGAGATTATTTATGTATGCTATGTTTTTGACATTTTCGCACTTCAAGAGTTTCTATTGATGTACCTGTGTATAATAATAAAGATGTGTGTACCTTACAATCTTAGAGTATCAGAAGATTACCAGTGTAAAAGTAAATAACTCAAGTAGAGATTACTTTTAATAATTTGTTTGTGACAATTTCCCACTTAAAATGTTTCTATTTGTGTACCTGGGAATAATAATGAAGACCTTACAATCTTAGAATATCAGAAGATTATCAGTGTAAAAGTAAATTACTCAAAAAGCCACATAGCTGTTTCATCAGCCTGTGTCAACATTGGTGTTTTCAGTTCATTCATATCTCGACCCGACAACGAATCCAAGCCTTATCCATTCAGTCTATGTTTATCCACGACGGGGCGATACATCGTCGACCACTGAGTAAATATCAATACAGTGTCTTATACAACCAGTACCTATTTCGTATAGCATATCTCCAACATAATTCACTGTTTCGTTATACAAATTGTGTGTGTATCTAGGTAGCTATATGGAGCTACTGTAGATTAATGGATCCCTTAATACAACTTATTTATGATAGGGTTTAATATTTTTCATTAAAATCCCATCTTTTAATGCATCTTTGTTTAAGAGGACATATAACGCTAAACTTAGTGACTGAAAACATGATATATTAAAACCGCCCAATGCACTATGAAGTTACGCGTTAGTAAGGGTAAATATCGCGTGCGTTAAAAAAGGTTTATACGTAATTTAAAATATCGGAATCGAAAACCCAAAATTTTTTGATTTTTTGCATTTTAAGAACAAACTTTAGTTGAAATGAAAAAAACTTTATCGGTCATTCACTTTGATTTTATGCACTCTTTAAGCGTATAAAAGATTTATTTCTCTACGACACGTGCTTATGGAGTAATTTAACAAAAATGCTGTAAAAAGGATATTTTTATTCATTTATTTATGGGAATTTAGGCTGAATTTTAAAATTTCTAGAAAAAGAAAGTTTCTAGAAACACACTGTCTAACATATTTGAGGGATTTGATTTGAAATTGAGGTGTTTAGGTTTATATGGCCCCTTGATATATTTACATATTATTTTTTTGTTATTTATAACTAGTTGCATGTAACACATGAGATCCAACTGTCGATAGCGATAGTACCTATGTATAGTTGAAGAATAAATATCAAACTATAAACCCATAAATCCAAATTATTGAAAATTTTAACACATGTTGGTATGTATGTCAAGATAAGACAGTATGGAGTTCAGTCCTCTTTTCCTTCCCGGAATATGAAAACGGCATGATGGTTCTGTATGTATGTTTGAAGATTAAGTATCAAACTTAGTCTTCTTACATATTGTGTATAAGCGATGTCGTCACCAAATTCAATTTTTATAAAAATTGTTAAAAAAATTGGAGATGTATATCTACTACATATATTCATATTTTTTATAGAAAATTAAATTATCTAGTTGGGGTGTTTCGGCTTTTTCGATATTTTTAAAAAAATTGTAAATATAGGCAGTTAAACTCATCAATTTATCATAAAAAAATATTTTTCCTAATAAAAAATTTTTGAGAAACCCTGAAATTTTTTTGAAAAAAAAAATTGAGATTTTGTATTTGTCTATGTTTATACCAATTTTCAGCGTTCTAGCTTCTCTGAGATAAATGGAAAAATAAAGTAAAAATTCAAAAGTTGATAACCTCTGACTGAAACGAAAATTCAAAATTCTGAGTACAAAAGTTTTGTAGGCCTATAACTATTTATATATTTTGAAATTTTGGGCTCCGAAAATTGAGCGGATCAAAAGTTATAAGGGGGGGGGCAGACACGCACACAGACACACAAAACTCACATAAAATGTTCTACTCCGAATTCTGAGTAAATCCATGTATGGGAACATAATGTGCTACACAAATTTGCGATCTACGCACCAACGAAACTGGTTAGAGTTGTTTTACGATCACTATATCTAAATTCATTACGAAAATATTAGGTATTTTTAAAAACAACTAGGTACCTATAGTAATTATACTTATCACAGTAGCTATATTTATTTATTTATTTATTTATTTATTATTTTCATCAACGGCTAAATAGCCTTTTACAAGTACATACAAAATAAAATAGTATAAACACGTTTAATACATACATACAATAATATTATAAAATAAAACAATAAGAGATGTATAAATGTACGAAATATCTACCAGAATATTTTTTGCATATTATATCTAAACATTTTTTAAGAAACAAATATCAAAAACAAAAAGAAACAAAAATAGCATATATAAATTATATACCTAGGTATAAAGTAAATTCAAAAGTGTCATTAAAAAAGAATGAAACATAAAAACAGTTGAAAAATAAGCCATGAAACTAAATATAAAAAAGAGATGCCTAAAAATATGTATACATCCATACAATATGCAATACACAAAATATATAGATGCAGAAACAAAATTAAATAAACAATTAAAAAAAAGAAGATATATAAATAACCAGTAAACAACAAAGTAACGTAAAAATAGATTACAAGAGAGATAGAAAAAGAGTACCCATACAAGTTAAAAGAGAGTCCCATACAATATACCATAAATTCAAAATAAAAGAGTAATTGATAAAATAATAATAACATCTTATAGGGAAATAAAATTGACATTTTGCATCAAGAAATATTGATGCAAAATGTCAATTTTATTAAATTGAGTTTCTATAATTTGTCAATGACAAGTAATAAATATCGCCTAGATTAGAGTATGCATTACCCAAATAATGAAGCCGTGCAATTGGCGAGTAATATTGTTGTAGTGTACCTATGTGTGTTAGAATAGTAAAAAGGTACCGTTTGCCTGTTAGAACGATTTGGCGCATGGTATGTAATTTGTTCAATAAGAGCAGGGCTGTCAAAACTCGAATGTACCATTTTGTGTAATGTAATTAAATCAAAAATTATTCTACGGTCAGATAACTTTGTTAAATTAGTCCAATGCATAGTGAGATTATAATCCATTAATTCTCTGGGTATGTTCATTTTAAAATTTATATACCTAAGAAATTTGCGTTGTACTTTTTCAATTAGTTGAACTTGATTATTATAATATGGTGACCAAATTGTTGAATTATATTCCAAAATGCTCCTTACAAGTGATATGTATAACAAGCGAATACTATATGTATCTGTAAACTTTTTTGTGATACGTATTATAAACCCTAAGATCTTTACAGCTCTGTTTACTACATATGTTAGTAATATGACAAGTAAAAGAAAGTTTCGAATCAAAAATGACACCTTAATCGTTTATTTCATCTACTGAAGTTAATTGTATCAAGTCTATATCATAATCATAAACCAGGGGATTTTTTATTTTATAATACCTTATTACTTGACACTTATTTGCATTGAGAGAAAGTTTGTTACACTGACACCATTCAAATAGCTTGTTCAAATTTTCCTGCAATATAAGGCAATCATCATTACTTTTATTCTTTTAAATATCTTTAAATCATCCGCAAATATTACATATTCTACCCCTGAAAATATATCGACAATATCATTTATAAATAATATAAACAAAACCGGTCCCAAATGAGAGCCCTGTATGAAATATGAGACAGGGAGGATTGGAGGTTACAGAACTCGTTTAAACCTGCATTTTGGAAACAATATTTAGGTATAAAAATGGTGAAAATTGTTTGTGAATTGCATCAGGTTTGAATAAAATAAAAAATATTTCATGTTGGTCTATTTTGGTCGCTCTCAATAATTCACGAAACTTCGCTAGTGTTAAGATTTGATATAATATGACGTTCTAGGCTTTACATAATTAAACCTTTCGCATGAAATAAAGCAATAAGAGAGGTTGTGGAATTTTCGTATGATTAAAATAATATGTTCCTTAGTATGTAAAATATACGTAGGGAGGTAATCAAAATTTGAAATCTCAATATTTTCTCCTTATTGCGCTTATGATTGCGTACAAAGTTATGGCATCGTAAAGACTGTCGTATAATTTTATATTTTGTTTATTTTAACTCATTCTATAAGAGAACGCTTCATAACACACTTCGCCTCACTTTACTTTCACCCTGGCCCAACTTTAATCTCCTAGTCAACATTTTTATAACCATAACGATTTTTATACGTTTCTTGTAACACCTGCATTCTGATGAGAATGTATATACAGTATACATTTACATCCCTTCACCGCGTAGTGATAAAATATGAAGAGTTGGAACCGAATTCAGTTTCTTCTTCTTCGTCTGTTCTTCAGAAACTATGCCTCCTAGGATGACGAAGTCCAACTATCCTTCCATCTCTTGGGTGGTCTTCCGGGTAGGCGGCGCGGGCCAGAGTGGATTTCATTTCATACGCAAGTCCATCACTGTCCATCCTAGACTCCAATGTCTTCTTCTGGATCTATTCCACCGAACGATGTCCTCTATTCCACATGTTTTCCTTATTTGAACATTGCGAACACGATCTCGGAGAGTTTTTCCAGTGATTGACCTTACTACCTTCATTTCCGTTATCCTTAAGAGCCCTTTGGTTCGTACAGTGTCTGCTCGCATTTCCATAGCATACGTATAGCGGTGTGTTATAGGGATTGTTTATTTAATTAAGAAATATAATACATCAGAAGGTTGCGGTTTAAACGATTTAATGTGCGTGTTCAAATTACTTCCCAATAACATACATCACTATATAAGATATTGCAATTTGATAGTCAGTTAATTAGTAGAAATAGAAATTGAGTGATGAAGGGTTTCATAATAAAAGAGGACTTACAATATTTGCATCTATTTTCAGTTCAAATAAGTCACAATATTATACATGAGAAATTTACAGATGTTCGCAATGTTCGGGTCGATATTAATTTTATACTGATTGTTAAAGAATTGACACTGCAATCGCCTCGTCGGTTAATGCGCGAATGCCGAACTGCGCTGCGTATTCGGTTCAGGAACTGATGTCCTTCGGCCAACTTCGTTAATATGAATGAGATGCAAGATTATCCGACGAATGACGTTTTCATTGTGGTGTAGGCACGGAACAATAAACCGCGCCACTTCAGCGTACTACTCCCCCCCTCGAGCTGCTTCACTAGTACCGTAGATTTTTATACAAAATGATCTCTCCTTATATTCCTTACTCCATGGGTGTAGGTATAGCCTCGCCACATACGTCATGATCGGTCGCACGCATGTCTTATAATACCTATATTCTGACCTTACCGTCAATACACATGTGTTTCCAGATCATATTTTTTAGACATCCAGATAAGACAGATGCTTTATTGACTTGTTCGCGGACTTCAGTGTATAGGTGAATTCATTTTCACTTTCACAAAATGCAAAATATATCAACAATTGGAACATAGGTATTGGAAATCGTTGTGATGAATTCTTTATATCTTTGTATAATTACTTAAGAATGATTTACCCGAATAGCGTTTTTATTGATTTTTATTTTCTCAATTTACTGTCCTAATTGTAATTTCAAAATTGTAAATATTGTTTTGTGTATGAACTAAAAGAAAAAAATATTTGGGAGTTTTTGATTATCTACTGATTATTGTATTTTTAAGTAGGTACTTATATGTATTTGTATGATGGTGTGAAGCCGTATATGTGAGAATAATTAATTAAATAAATAAATAACGGTAGCAAAGAAGGCACCGCATAAGATTCATAACCCAGTGAACCCGAGATCGCATCCCACTCTACCTCGATCGATTTCATTCACCTACCTACCTACCTACCTATATGTTTTTGTTAAAAGAAAAATCTTAAAAAAAATTATAAGTTTGAAAGTTTTTCACATCTGCAGTCTTTGTAATTTTTCCTAGATATTGAAACATACCTATATGAAAAATATGTTTTTAAATATAGTAGGTACAATTTTCATTTTATATTCCGTCGAATTATTAATGAAAACATCTCCTTGAAAAAGAGTACGGAGAACTTTAAAACTTAACAAACACTGGTCCATTTGTCAAAAATCTTTTTCTTGTTTTACAAGATTCGCGTTTAATTAAACTACAGTTGTGTTAAATTATTATAAACTGTAATTATAAATTAGTCACAAGTAAGATATAATGTGTATAGCTAACCTCTGAAATTAGTAGAAACACGGTGACAATTATTATGGTCAATTAATTTTTCAGTCGCTAGCTGCTTTAGGGGCAACGTAACAATTAGCGCTGAAGTTTGTACACGGTTCATCCATTTGCAAAAATTAATACCACACTAAAGTAATAAAGAAATTAAATATAAGGAGGCCTTGATCTTAACTACCTCATCTTGTATTAGGACAATTTATCTGTTTGTAAAGGTAGACTTTCCTGGGAGAAGATTCAGCTGTTCGGTGGTTCTCCAGGTAATAAACTAAAGAAGCTTTATACCTTTCATCAAATAATTATTGAGCAATATTCCATCAGCGTCCCACAAAAATTCTCTCCTTTCTTTCCTCGTTGCTATGAGCAGTCTGTTTATTATTGTATTTTACTTTTTAAGTACATACCATTTTTATACTATGTTGTAGGTACATAAATTAAAAAATATGTAAAAGATCAACAGTACCATATATTTTAAAATAACAATATTCATTGGTGAAATGTGATTCCATCATTTTTGTTTATTTTCGTTGTAGAATTAAAGCAATATCCAAAAATATATCGAAGCATTTTTTTTACAATGAACAATTTAAAAACGAAGTACACACAACGTTACAATAGCAACGCTTGTTTTATACTAAACCACTACTAAATGAAGTCAATTTGATGGCGCTTCTAGTACATACAGTACATATTTTTCAATATATGAACATATGTAATTTACCATTTAACAGATACAAAGCAAACTTATTTTTATGAATATCATTTGACAGTAAAATTTCAACGCGAAAAAAACACTTTTTTTGTATAAAGTACCTATGATGATAATTAAAATTTTAATATGATGACAATTAAAATTTTGATTAGGTACTGACTCGAACAAAAGATATAATATGTAGGTATATAACAAAAATACCATAAATGTAAGAGGTCTAGTCAGAAACAAGAATAACTTTTAAAAAACTAAAATCTTTATTTTCTTTTTATAATATTTTTTCATTTTTTTATTGTAGCTGTGTGTTTATATGTAATTGATATGCTTACATAAATGCAATTTTAATTCTTGTTTCTTTCTTTCGCAGCACCAGCTTTAAATGTGTATTTGGGAAAGACAAAGTATAAAAAGTACCTACTCGATTCAAATTAATAATTGTTATCGACATCTAATGTTAAATCTGCTGACTTTCAAACGGAAAGTGTGTCAATGCTACTAATGTTTGTGACTGGGAACAAATATATGAAGATGTAGGTACCTATATGGGAATGATTGAACATTGTCGGAGCACACTAAAGGCTAGCGTCCATATAGGCGCAGCGGGCGGGTCGGACGTAGCGCATCAGACGGATTTATGTATTCTTTGTATAGTATATCGGCATCGTACGGAGTTCGCGCATATTATTGCTATGAAGGAAAGGGGCACTTGGGTGCGGGACACTTGTGTGCGACGGACACTTCAGTGCGGGACACTTGGGTGCGGAATACATGGGTGCGACGGACACTTGAGTGCGGGACACTTGGGCGCGGGATACTTGGGTACGACAGACACTTGGGTGCGACGGATATTTGGGTGCGAATCCACTTGATCGTGAATCGTAACATTTTTTTGCTTATGAGTGAAATATTTCGTACAGATTTTTGTAATGCTTTTAATACTATATGTATGTATGTAGTTGATATTCAAATTTTGATACACAGACATTCAAAATGTAAAGAGATATCAGTTATAAAGAATACATTTTTACTCTCCACTACTATGGAATAGTGGAGAGTCATGATTTTGCAAAATTTAAGCGTATTTTTTTTCATTATAATTATACTTATTATATTTATTTATTTATGTATTTGACTATACGACTAGAAGCCTTTTACAATTAACAATGTATACAGTAGTTACAACACTATTTAAAAAATTGTACGAATATATTATGATCTACAAAAACGAAATAAAATAATAATAATAATAATTTAACGAAACAAAGTCAAAAAATATAATAACAATAGGCAGTAAATTTATTTTATTCTTAGGTAGGTACCTTCGTACTTCATAAGCAAATATTGTTTTAATAATTTACAGTAAAGTAAAAAGTAAAAACACAATCTACTTGCTTAAGCAAAAGGTATTGTGTATAGTAAATTTAAATAAAACTTATATTTACATTCTTATTACAAATATACCTTAAGTAACGGGTTCGATTCCCGGTGAAGACACAGTTTTTAATTGTGTTTTCAGTCTGGGTCTGTGAGATGATTAATATCGTAAGTCTCCAGAATGTGGCAACTTGTTATTGGGTATGTGTTAAATTAATATTTGACATAGTTCCTGTTAGTTACCCGAAAAGTAATGTAAAAAATATAAAAAAATATTTTACTTACTTATTTATTTATTCAACCTATTCTTGGTTATAATAGATTGGTTAGGTTTGCAGGCATTATTGCGACTCGCGTGAGCGAGTTTCATTATTTAATTGTGGTTTATTTGTTAGATAAATTTACAGCACAAATTGGCCTTAACACACTATATAAATTAAAATTAACATAAAGAATAAAAAAATAAAACAATTAATCACTTAGTAAGAATAAAAATAAATAATGAAAATATCATTTTTTTTAATAGAATAAGTCGCGATCAAGTGGACTAGCAACCAAGTGGACTCGCACCCAAGTATCCAGCACCCAATGTGTCCTAGACCGTTGCTACCATTGTTGCCAGTAGACAAAAATCCGATCCGTCCGTTTCGCCTGTGTGGACGCTAGGCTTTATTTGCCGGTCGCAATAAAACGCGGAAATGAATTAAATGAAGCATAACGCCATTACTTCCTAGCGAAATTACCTAACTTAATCGTTTAGTTTATTATAACGAGCCATATATTTAGTACCTAATAATTAATACTGCTATAATCAGAGTTCATATATTTATTTATGATTGTTCATATCCAATTTTCATATTCATTATGCCATTGTTTCATTGTAATAATTTCGTTTCAGTCGAACCACAAAACGCTTGTTCAGGTTTGGTCGTACATCATAATATTATCATTGTGGAGAATCTTACACAAGATATTGTAAAGAGGTCAATATTGATTTATGTTAAATACTTCAATATTCTCCATTCGGAATCTATATATATTTTACTTGTGTTTTGTTTGTCTTTCAAAATACTACGAAATATTAATATGAAAACAAAATGGTACTCGAACATTCACCAGGACATAATATTATACCTAAACTGTGAGCGATTCTCATTACGTCATAATCCCCACTTCATAAATAAGGATTATTATTTAGGTTATTTTTAAGTAAAATACTGGTCTTGTGCTGTGCTCCCTAGTGGGACCTTTGACTACATATTCTTAGGATTTTCGTTAGCAAATAAATCGTGAGAAAATCTCAATATTCTATAAACGTTACTGATTTTGGTAATAATAATTTGGACTGTTTTTGTAAGTTGTGATAGGTAGATAAAATCAAAAAGAAAAAAATCGTCAGCTCTAGTTTTACCTACATAATATATAAAAATACTCATAAGATCACCCAGTTCATAAGTATATTGCCACTGTAAAATTGTAAACTGCTAGCCCAAGAACAGGGTTTTCTAGTTGGACAGCAGTAATCTACTTGTTTGTATTATTGTAAAAAATATATATTCGTCCTTTTCCTCATGAGTGAGCATAGCGGCTGTAGTCCGTCGCCACACATATAGCCCGCCTCTATGCCAATCTGTTTTGAGCTGAACGCAGAGCACCAGTCACCGATGACCCCATTGTGGACTTAACCAAATCACTCCATCTGGTCGGTGAGCGACCACGAGATCTCCGTCCTTCCACGCTGCCCATCACAACAAGCTTCTCGAAAAAAATATGTAAAATAGGTTGTGATAAAAAAATATGAATATGAAGTCGATTTGTATGTAGTTTTTTTTTAATAAAATAAATAAAATAACTTGTATTTGTAAGTAGTTAGATTTATAGAAAGGACTCGAAATTTTACTGTAGGTACGTCATGCAAGTAAAACTATTAACAGAAAACTTGTTTTGTATACCTACAATGATAATATTATATTCGGCACACCTGTTAATTTTTACAAATACTAACTAGTGTTTCTAGCCTAAAGAAGCAAGAATTGTGTAAAACATAATTTCTCTTCTGCTGGGAATTGAACCCAAAATGCTCGCATTGAATGCAAAAGACATCACTAAGCTTCGACGGTTTGACACTTTCGAAAATGAATTAAGTTTAAAACTTGTAATAAACTATCCAATATTACATTGTATTAGAGAGTAAAATAAGGTAAAATAACTGGAAGTTTTTACGATAAAAAAATAATTTACGTATTGAAGCTTTTTATAGTTTAATAAAGCCGGCAAAAATGCATTTTCAAATTGAGTCGGTTAGATTGAGATAATAAAATTTATATCGAGTCTTGAAACGTTTCTCTGAGAATTAACAATGACGTTTGGATTCCAAGAAGAAGACTCATGATCTGGAATATTTATGTCAAAATGTTGGACATTTATTACGTCTCCTTGATACAATTTACATTCGGTTTATTGAAGATGATGTCGAAGGTGAAATTTTATAATATCAAATTGTATTCCCGTCTTAGAAATATCTTTTAATTTTTTTTATGTGACAAATATTTAAATTCATTACTAATAAAAAAATATATAAAAAGATAAAAGCGGATAAAAAAGATAATATTTCTTGTTAATCTATACAAATAAAACGTATTTAGCAAATTGAAAACAATATGAAAACGCTTATTTATCCTATTTCCATAAATAAAATTTATATATCTGAAATTTTGATATAAACGATTGAGACAGGCAACGTTTAGATTAACTCCAATGATTTTTATAATTTGTAGAATGAAACTATATTGGATTTTATTACTTTTTTCAACAGAACGATCGTTTCGCTTATAATGTCCTATTATACTTTATGATTATTATTATTGACGACGTAAGTCTTTGTGGTTTATATAAATTTTGTATAAAAAACAATGGATTTCATCAATGTTTATTTCACTCAGAACTAAATAAAATCGATTTGATTTTTAAGTTATTAATTGCGGAAAACTACTGTTAAGATAAGTCGAAACCAGCAATCCTGTATTTTCGAATATTTATTTCTTTTGTGCTTATTTGAGTTTGATTAGGAGATCGAAAAATATATTTGTATTTACACGCATCATTTCTAAATATCTCGGATGTAGGTACACTTGATTTATCTATTTATAAGTTTTTATTAAATTCAAACAAATTAACGGTTATCTGATTGACATTTTTAATTGAACTCTGTAAATCTTAAACAACTGTGCGGCATCATTTGATCCATGAGTCATTTTATTCACACAAATTGATATTATTGTAATATCAACAGTGAAGAAATATTTTATTGATAATCATCATACCTACTCAATTACTTATATGTATTTAATTCTTGAGGGATTCATTTATTTACATATATTAATATGCAGGTTGTAACTGAATGATACACACATAATACTAAATGTTATGTACACAAAAAGTACATCCATTTATACATAAAAAAAACATCTGAATGATACACACATAATACTTACATCGATATATTTTATACATACATACATATATATGAAATTGTGCACTTCTATATTACTTATTTTTTTAAATAAAACTAAATCGGTCGAGGAAAGATTCGATCTCGCGACTACTGGATTACGAGCCCAGCGCGTTAACCGCTCTTCCATCTGAATAAATTACTTATTAATTTACAAGATTACACAAGAGTGACATTTAAAAAAAATGTCATTCCGTTGTATTTTAAACTATACTTAATACATCCTAATATATTTTTTTAAATATTTATTGATTTTTTATATTTTATTACTTATCCCTCTACATTATTCTCTAAGCACGTCTATGTTAACATTGTATGTAACTTCTCTATGGGAAATATTGTGATTGCAGCACATATAAATCAACTTTATTATTCTTGGCTCTACAGCCCATATCGAGCCTTGGCCTCCATCAATCCTCGCCTCCAACTCCTCCTGTCTACTGCTGCTGTCCTCCAGTCTGCTACTTGCAGTAATTGTTCTGCATCCTGTTTCACCTCATCCTCCCATCGCAGCCTGGGTCTGCCGACCTCCCTTCTTCCACCCGGATGTCCCTCAAGGATCCTCTTGGGCGCACGGTGCACGTGATGACGGCATTCTCTGTACATGCCCAGCCCATCTCAGCCTGCTCAGTTTAGCATGTACAGAGAGCCTAGGAGTCTTATAGATGCTGTATATTTCATCATTATACCTTATTCTCCAAGCTTCTCCATCATTCACGGGTCCCAGTATTTTCCGTAGCACTCTCCTCTCAAATGTATCCAGCATCTATGCGGATCTTGCTGTCATCGTCCACACTTCGCTCCCGTATGTCACCACTGTTCTTATTATAGTCTTATACAGGGTGTGTTTTTCTGTGAACACTTTTTGATTTAAGCACCGGGAGCAGAGTGAAGAATGTTTTGTTACCAGTTATGATCCTTCTTATTATTTCTATGTGGTCTTCATTTGCCTTGCTTATGGTGGACCCCAGGTAAGAAAATTCATCAACTACTCGAAGTTTCGATCCCCAAACTGAATGCTGCGTAGAGGGTTAAAATGTCATTCTGTTGTATTTTAAACTATACTAGACTTAATACATCCTAATATGTTTTTTCAATATTTATTGATTTTTTATATTTTATTGCTTTAATCTATATCTTAATCTCTAAGCACGTCTATGTTTACATTGTAACTTCTCTATGGGAAATATTGTGATTGCACAAATAAATCAACTTTATTATTAATAAAACAAAAATGTGTGTGTGATGTGCAATTGTTTTTTCTCAGAATAAATAAATAAATTAAATAAAAATAAAAAAAGATTAACGCTCTTGTGAGCATTTATAAAAAATAGTTTAACAAGAAGAAACAAACATGTCCATTAAAATCATTTGAAAAATAAAAAAAAGCAATAAAATAAAACAGTAAAAAAATATAAGAAAGTAAGAAATATGCAATATACATACTTTATTTATTTAAATGTTACATCTCATTCATGCTTAAGAAACAAATGTCATACCTATACACAAAAAAATAAACATTCATACAAAAAAAACGTCTAAATGATACACACATAATACATCGTTTTATTTTTTATATCCTTCTTTTAAACCCGGGTCTTTTTAAGACCCGAATTAAAATTTTCCCGAGCGCTTATTTCCGTGTTGATTTAGAGGCAAGTACTGCCTCGAATTAGGCACTAGTTTGTTGCGAGAATGCACTTAAAAACTCGTGTTAAATTCAAGGAACGTGTCCTCCAAATTCAAACGGTTTAACAACGCAAACTGTTCCTGCTAATACGTGTTCAATTCAAGGCACGCGTCTTACAATCGTACACAGGTTTATAAATTTTACCATGCGTATTGATTGAGCGTTACAAGGCTGTGTTAGAGGCATTTTTTATGTATGATTGTAACCGTGTGCATTTGGAGGACACGTGCCTTGGATTCAACACGAGTTTTTAAATGCATTAGCGCAACAAACTAGTACCTAATTCGAGGCAGTACTTGCCTCCTTATCAACACGGAAAGCTAAATACGCTTCCCGAGCACCTTTCCCAACGTCACGTAGTGCGCATTTTCGTAAGTAATATAATGGACCAAAATTCTAATAGCTGGATTGGTTAAAAAATAAATAAAAAAATATGCTATTGAATTTTTAAATAATGTGTCGTTAAATATTGACAATATTTGTGGAAATACGAGAATATTAAGTATATGAAACCAAAATTTAGATATATCGATAAAGTAAAATAATATAGACCCCCTACACCGTTAGATTTTCGCCTAAATAAATATATTAAAAAAATATATAATTATCAGAAAAAACAACGTAAAATAGATCAATAAATATATTTTCATTGCAAACATATATTCATCTATGTAACTACTGATTCAATTCAATCTCAGTTTCTCAACAATTACCGAATATGTATGATTATCAAATACATTTAAAAGTATTATTACAATAACCATTTTAAAACTCTGATCACATGTCGAGTTCCATAAAAATAACGATACTTTGAATGAAATCATAATACGCTGATTTAAATAGACTCAGCATAATTTGTATGATACTTTGAACGATGACTGAACTGAATGTGTATTTTTAAGACGTGCAGATATTTTAATTCATTGCGTGATGTGTGATAAACAGTGTGAAGATGAAGAAAATATATTCGATAATAGGTGCTCTTAAACTATTGATGACTTCATGAGGTCATTTGTACCTATCGGACATGCACACACTTCGACATAACAGTCGTCAAAGGTATCTTAGGTAAAAAATAATAATATTTACTAACTAAACTATCCTATGTTTCGCGTTTTTTAATAATAATATTATCTTTAAATATATCATATTTTTATCATTATTTTTTATTTGAAAATACTATAGCTGAAATAATATTTTTATATACTAAGTATTCCTTAATAATATGTTTGGTTTGATGCACATTAATCATTTTCTGTGACACATTTTGAAACAGTTTAAGTTGTATTTACAGTGTCAGATGTTTAGATGTTTAGTTTATTAGAATATAGTATTTCACACTCAAAATTAATTACTTTTAAATATCTTGGAAGTCTTCTCACTCATGATTTACATAGATCCAGACAAAGAACTAAGGTGCCGCATGGAGATAGCTCATTCGATGTTTTTTTTTAAAATGAAGACATTGTTTTGCGACGATAGCTTAAACCTTAAAATAAGGTAGCGTCTGGTGAAGTGCTACATTATGGTCCATACTATGGAAGCCATTGAAATGTGGGGTCACTCTTGTTGACACAATCAAGCGACGAAAAGTATCATATTTGGGTCACTTTCTAGTAGGTAAAAAGTACAGGCTGCTCCAATTGATTATGAAGGGAAAAATAGAGGGACGCCGAAGAATAGGAAGACGTCTGATGTCATGGCTCCACAACATTCGTTAGTGGGCCGGCATCGAAAAAGTCGGCGAATAGAATAAATGGCAAAATAGAAGCCGTACGGCGGTGGTTAGAGAAGCCTTCTCAGCAGTGATCGCCAACGTCGGGTTGACCTGATTTGCCACTAAGAAGAAGAAGAAGTATTTCACAAAAACCGGTTTCAAATTAAATTCTAAAATAAATAATTTATAAGACGCATTGAATAACTATAAGTTTTTGAACGAACTGCTCCATACAAATGTTACCAAAATCACATTGTTGCGAATATCCTATGTTTCCTTATCTAAACATCGACAATTCCGGAGTAAGAAGTACCTAAGAATGTTCGAACCAAACTTAGTATTCAACTTAAATATCAGTTTTCATAGTTTAAAAGTCTTCCAGGTCTGTACTTTCCTACTTTGTTCAGATTCCGTGATCAGAATTAATTCTGCGGCAGCAATGCCGACACAACACGAATCTCATATTCATGACCATATAATTAAAATATTTTTTTTTTATGTTTTATTTACGTATTGAAACAAAGAATTTAAACATTGGAAATGTACCTTTGTATATCATATACTACGCCACTGCTGCTGTTTAGAGAGGTTGACCAGGTCTCAGAAGGTTTTATTTTAATCTATTCAAATAATTTTTTTCTCTTATTTTATTTTTATTTAATTTAAGACGGAAAACATACAGCGTACATAATAATATTAAAAAAATGAAAATTTCATGCCTAAGTAACATGTTTTCACCAGGGGCGTGCCTAGAACCTTCGGACTAGGCAAACCCTGAAAGAAAATTGGGAAATGTCGAAAATGTAATGTTTTTTTAGTGGCCTTGTCAAGCATCGGAATTGTAAACTGGAGGAGAGCGGTGGAGGATAGGGACGACTGGAGAAGGATTCTGGAGGAGGCCAGGACCCACACAGGGCTGTAGCGTCAATGATGATGATGTTTAGCATCGTATCCAAAAACGGTTCAATTTTCTATTCTTGTAGTATGGTTTCAATAAAACACATAAAAATATTAGGTCTAGAATTTCTCAACATCATAGTAATAGGCAAGACAAAATTTTCGGCTTCTTTAAGCAAAACTGCTACTGGTTTTTACTTATATAAAAAGTAGTAATACCTATACTTATATTTTATTAATGATTTTTTTCTTTCTTTGTCGTTGGGCGGGTACATTCGAAACACGAGGAGAAAAGAAACATCCGGTATTTCTTTGGTTAAAAATTGAAATTTTAACAAAATTATTTTATTTTTTATGAGGTGCAATAACACAATAGTAACGATATACCTATATATACTATTCTTTTTCCTAATTCATCATATAGGTACTTGAATAATATTTAGTTCATATAATCAAAATATAACAAGAAAGATGTAATCTGTCAATACCTGGGGAGCAAGTCTGGTCCAATCGGCGAAATCAAAACCCTCGTGATTACCCATATCATGGATATAATTATCATATGGAGTTCTATGACATCTAAAGATATTATAGAACTACATATAATAATTATAACCATGATATGGGTAATCGTGAGGGTTTTAATTTCGCCGGTTGGACTAGTCTTGCCCCCCTGATTACATCTTCCTCTCCATATACTTTAGTTTTCCTATCATTGCTCTGAATTGTTCTTATGTGCTATCTTCTTTGTTTTTTTTTACTTTCCTTCTGCTATCTTTGTTTATTTTTTGTAATGTGATTAACTTATTGTCATAGTACACAATTGTATATTTAACACTAACTCTGGTTGGTTAGAAAAAAAATCCATTAGGGAATAAGCCCGCCAGTGTACAGATAGTTAGTAAATAAATAAAAATAAATAAATAAATAAATAAATAAGATTATTATGAATTGTTGAAAATATGTTTAATGTCCGATAATAAGACTATACCTACACAGAAAACTGTGTGTAGCGAGTAAGAAAATATTACATTTGACATTTTCAAAAAACATCACCAACACGTGGTATCTTTATATGTATATTGTGTAGTTCATGACTCGCTACTAATTCAATTGAAAATATAGCTGCGATGTGATAAATTAATCGAATTAACTCTTCAATCGCCTCGCCTTGGAGTCAATTATGAATGTATTTTTTTATTAAACGACTCAATCAATTATTATTATTTAATCCGAGCAAAACTTCTGGTATTGCAACACTGTTATGTTTGGGTATAATCAAGAATAGCTTAGTTTTTTACCTACTGTTTTTCAAGTTACAGACAAGTCATGTTGGGAGAAACGAGTAGTGGACGGGAGCAACTCCTACTATATACGACACAAATTATTGTCAATGTAGTGTCGACATCGGTGTATACGCCTATTTTATCCCAGCTCAAGTATAATGGACACTGTAAACATCATCCTGTAATCTTGTCTCAGCGACAGCGACCCGAACCGAGCAACACCGACACTATTTGGTGTCGCGACGAGCGACGGCGACGGTGCGGTGTGGCACGCTTGGATTGCCGTTGCTAGGAGAAATAATAATGCGTCCGAGTCATTTTTTATACGTGCGTTTTCTTTAGTGATATCCTATCGTCTTTTTTAAGGAAAATTCTCATTTAAATTGTTTAAATAAACCACTATAATATAAATTCGAATCTTTGGAATCTTAGATGTTTTTTATTCAGCATAAACGGCTGAAATATTTTGGATGAAAATTGTCAACAAATCCAAATGACAGTTGTGTCGGCAATCCGATTGGTGCGCCTTTGTGGACGCACTGCCACAAATAAATCAGTCCGATGCGCTCCGTCCGATCCATCCGCTGCGTCTGTATGGACGCTAGCCTTAAATAGTATGATTAGGTATCGAGCCAACCTACCTACCTGTATCTGGAATATATTTTTTTGCACCAAAATTATATATTCATAAAATTATGTAGAGGCAATAAAAATATTGTATGGATAGCATTATTAAGTCATAGATACGATAATAACTTTATAAAACATAATGATACATATTATTATGTGTCCTCTGAGAAGTAAAGTGCTTTTAACTCTCAAAGTTAACTTTATACTTAATATTCACCTGAGCATACCTACATAATATGTAGTAGGTACTTACATACAGGTTTTGAAGTGCTGTAATAAATAACATAAAATTAATAAATGTATTTTTGATAACGTTTTTTTTACGAATATAATTTAATGATTTTCAATGACACACATACCTACATGTGTTTATTTTTTGCTGACTTAGATAATATAATATGATAGGTTACGAAATATATTATGTTTGTTTAATTTTTATTTCCTGGTACCTAACAGTAAGTCATAATGTAAAATATGTTATCACATGATTCCGGGCATTTTATGTATACATTTGGTATTTATTTATTTATTTATTTTCTCTTAGAAAGCTACAGCTATAATTTATTTATTTTACATTACATTGTATTGTATTGTATATATTTTATTTAGATGTAAAAAAATACAATTTCTTACATCTAGTACAAACGAAAATAAAAACAAACAATAAAAATAAACAAATCAACATCGGATGACTAAATGAACACACAAAAAAGACACGTATCTATCAATAACAATAAAACACAAAGTAAAAAAAATGAAAACACACTACCACAATAGAAGACATCAAAGAACATGAAAAAAAAAATAATAATAACAATATAGTATCAAAACAAGCAAAACAGATATTATAGTCTTAGAGCATAATACATATATAAACAATAGAAACACACTACCACAATAGAAGACATAATAATAATAACAATATAGTATCAAAACAATATAAACAGATATTATAGTCTTAGAACATAATACATATATAAACAATAGAAACACACTACCACAATAGAAGACATAATAATAATAACAATATAGTATCAAAACAATATAAACAGATATTATAGTCTTAGAACATAATACATATATAAACAATAGAAACACACTACCACAATAGAAGACATAATAATAATAACAATATAGTATCAAAACAATATAAACAGATATTATAGTCTTAGAACATAATACATATATAAACAATAGAAACACACTACCACAATAGAAGACATAATAATAATAACAATATAGTATCAAAACAATATAAACAGATATTATAGTCTTAGAGCATAATACATATATAAACAATAGAAACACACTACCACAATAGAAGACATAATAATAATAACAATATAGTATCAAAACAATATAAACAGATATTATAGTCTTAGAACATAATACATATATAAACAATAGAAACACACTACCACAATAGAAGACATAATAATAATAACAATATAGTATCAAAACAATATAAACAGATATTATAGTCTTAGAACATAATACATATATAAACAATAGAAACACACTACCACAATAGAAGACATAATAATAATAACAATATAGTATCAAAACAAGCAAAACAGATATTATAGTCTTAGAACATAATACATATATAAACAATAGAAACACACTACCACAATAGAAGACATAATAATAATAACAATATAGTATCAAAACAAGCAAAACAGATATTATAGTCTTAGAACATAATACATATATAAACAATAGAAACACACTACCACAATAGAAGACATAATAATAATAACAATATAGTATCAAAACAAGCAAAACAGATATTATAGTCTTAGAACATAATACATATATAAACAATAGAAACACACTACCACAATAGAAGACATAATAATAATAACAATATAGTATCAAAACAAGCAAAACAGATATTATAGTCTTAGAACATAATACATATATAAACAATAGAAACACACTACCACAATAGAAGACATAATAATAATAACAATATAGTATCAAAACAAGCAAAACAGATATTATAGTCTTAGAACATAATACATATATAAACAATAGAAACACACGATTTTTAAAAAAAACTTTTGTTTTATGTATTCAGCACCTAAGCGACGAAAAGAGGCAAGACTAGACGCCTCCTTTACATTCCAAAGGTGCTTTCTTCAATTTAAATTATTGATTATACAGTATTTTATTACATAGTTGAAAATTCATAAGAAAATACAAAATAAAATAAAATTAAAAAAGATAGATAAAAAAATAACAAAGATATGCACAAATTCAGTAAACGAGTATGTTTCAGGATGAGGAAGAGGGATATTTAGTGAATAAGGAGGGGATTATTGGATTGTGTGTTAGGGTTTAAGAACATCTTTATCTGTCTTTGATAATGCTGTAATGTGTCGTGAAAAATGTCCGTGTGTTTGAAATGTGTATTGTAATCTCGCTGAATTCTAAACAAAGGTGCAAAGTATCTGTAATTAGTGTGGCATACTGGTAAGTGAAATAAATTATGTGAGCGGGTATGTCTATTTGGTATATGGAGTGATATATTATTGAGTATGTCCGGCGAGTCAATCAAGTTATTGCAAATTTTGTAAAGTGATATTTGGTCAAAATAAAGTCTCCTGTTTTGTATACCTATGGACCTACGTTTTAGACGTTTTGAGCATAAGAAGTCGAACAAGTTTCCATGATTAGGTATTAGTACAAATTATTTTTACTCAATTTTCATTAATATTCTTTGATAACAAGACAATATGCTTCTTGAAGATTATTTGAAATACTATAATAACTCGTTAACCTTTTAAGTGAAATATGAGTTTGTTAGCGCAGGTAAAAAAAAATTGAAATTTATTTTAGTCTTTGTCTCAATTGTCCTAGTCGATTTCTATACAGAGTTGGGAATGTATCGATTTTAGAATTATATTTTACTTTTAGAAAATTTTATAAAGCCTTTCGCTAACTTCACAATTAAATTTAATTGGTTGAAAGAAGGTCAACGTCTCTCCAATTTCCCGATTTTTCTCGAAATACCTTACGTTTTTTCCCTTTTTTAAGTGACATCACAAATAATAATTGAAATAAATTGCCTCACTTTTAGTGGAATTCTTCTGTAGGTAACTCTATATCTGTTTCAGAAAGTGTCCACGTCAGGAGGACAATCCAAGGTTCCGCTAGGCATTCTTCACTTTTGACACGATTTAAAAGCGTGCCTCGGAACGTAAAAGATCTGTATCAATTGTACTCAAAAGATGTAATAAGTAGGTAGGTAAGTATACATAAGACGTCCAACATTTCGAAGTGATTGGTTAGCATCTGACAGAGACACAATGGTTCGCGGCATTTTGACTTGCCATGGAATCATGCGACTGTATCTTCACAATGAAAACTAGAATGGACTGTAAATTTTCATGAACTTGTTCGGCTCTCACAATAATGGATTGATTAATGGACTCGAAAGCGAGGTCCAAGTTAATATATCATTTTTTAATCCGATAAATATCGCGCTGTATTGTTGTATTGTTAAATCGTAGGTAGATATAGGTATGTAGATTAACAACAGAACGTTTCGCCAGAGGTTTTACGAGATGATTGAAATATTGTTATAACTGTGCGATTTTTTGTCTTTTATCGGATGAACATATTTCATGTGATTAAGTCGAGGAATATTTCAATCTCGATATAATTTTTTTATAACGTACACCTACAAGAAAGGTTGGTTCTTTTTCAATCAAAGCTATGATTCTATTTTATTATCTTTAATCATCTCGTTGTAATTTTATATTTATACATCAATTATAATCATACTTCTAAAATTATTTAATGTACATCAACTGTCGACAAAAGTAATTGGTCTGTCTTTTTTCATTTCATAGTGTATTTTTTATGTTTATTTTATAAGACTGTATTTTCCCTTTAAATAAATAAATAAATATATAAATAAAAAATAGATAAATGAATAAATAAATAAATAAATAAATAAATAAATAAATAAACAAATGAATAAATAAATAAATAAATAAATAAATAATTAAATAAATAAATAAATAAATAAACAAATAAATAAATAAACAAATAAATAAATAAATAAATAAATAAATAAAATAAATTAAAAAATAAAAAAATAAATATATAAATAAATAAATAAATAAACAAATAAATAAATAAATAAATAAAAAAAATATTAATTAATAAACAAATAAATAAACAAACAAATAAATAATTTATTTGCTAAGGAGGCACCGGCTTAGAATAGTTATTCTCTTTACTATCATTATTTATTATTATTAATCATCAATGTTTTTGGGTGTCCCGTAATAGCCGGGTAATCAAAAATACAACAGAAAACAATAACACCTCACATATAGTTCTGCTATGAGGTTCTGAATGTTGCCTTCTTAGGTGAGACGAGACTGGTGTGTGGGTATACACACATTATGCGTCGTGCTTTTTTTGTAAGGTAATATACACCCGCACAACTGTCGCTGGCTACCCCATATTGTTGGATATACCGTAGTGGTATAAATTAATGAATGATTATAATTGATATCAATACACACAGTAATTAATATGTCGAATGTCGACCGCCGTGGCACAGTTGGTAAGCCGTTCGGTTACTGTGCGCGCATCCTGGGTTCGATTCCCAGCAGAGGAGAAATTTATTTAAATTCACTTCTGGAAACACTGGTTATATGGAAGAAATTACCATACGGCAATAAACTCGCCACTTGCGCAAGGTGTAAGACAGTGTTTGTCATTGTAATTAATAATCACTAACCAAAGTACCTAATGATTTTATTAATATTAGTGGAGTATTTCAGTGATCACTTTAAAGTACATTTTTTTTATTTAAACCACGAAGAGTTTTATTGAAGACAGCTTCTTCCTTAGACGTGAATTAAATATTCACAAAAAAATATTTTCTTTCACAGGCTGATTGTTTCGGCTTGTTAATTAGGTACCCATATTTAAGCCTGATCAGCTGAAACTATTGTACTGTGAAAGGGATTAAATATTTAAGAAACCCTAAGATGGAGTTTAACAGTATTTAATAATTATAAAAAAATAAAGTATTGATTCACATAACGCTACTCTGGAACAGGCATACCTAATCCTAGTGGAGTAGCCTAATCCTAGTGGAGTAGCCTAATCCGCAAATAAATAAAAGGATGCTGATGACTAAAGTTTTAAACGTTTAAATTAAGGCCCTTGTATACGGATGTACACAAAAATGCACACTAAATTACCTTCTAATGTTTGAAACAGGAAAAAATATTGTATATCACCTGATATGTAATATACAACATTTTATCGTGCAAAAAAGGTAAAAATTAGAGTTTTTTTTAAATAGCAAGAATAATTATTAAAATATTATAATAATACAATACTCAGCCAGTAGATTTTCATATTGTCATTCGATTCGAGTTAAAATCTAGTACAAAGGCCATATAGTTTTTTAGTTACTTACAATAAAAAAAATTAAAATAAGTTATTGATTATAGGTACATGAAAAGTATTAAACAAATTCAAAATTCAAAAACTCATGAAATAGAATAAATATGTACATACAAACTGTTCCTTGTTTCAAAGACGTATCTTTTGAGGGTAACAGAGAAATTATTTTCAAAATATACTATACAGGGTGTCCCAAAAAGTATGGATTATCGGTAAACCAGGGATAGAGGACCCCTAGGGCTATCCAAAAACCTCAATGTATGTTCTACGATTTTTCGTCGTTTTCGAGTTATAATTTTTTTTCGATTTTTTTTGTAAAACTGCGACTGTCACGACATGATTGGTCACAGAGACGCTATTTATTGAGATACACCCTTCATTATTTTTTTCGAAATTGTTGAAAGTGTACGTTTTAGATGTAATAATTTGTTATATAAAATTTGATACCATAGCTTAAAAAAATGTTCTATCTCAAAAATAGTCAAATCAGAAAATTGACAAAAATGTTTGAGGGCGATTTAAAAATAGGTCACAAAAAAAAATTTCCCAAACATTTTTCAAAAACTTCCTTGTTTCATCTAGTATCTACCCTGTAAAATTTCATTTTCCTATTCCTACGGGATCATACTTAAAAACGGTTTGAAAGTACGAGAGGTATTCTTAAGTAGCTAGTGATATTTTGATACATTAAAATACAGAAAAATGGATAACTTACACTAAATTTTTTAGAAGGGTGTATCTCAATAAATAGCGTCTCTGTGACCAATTATGTCGTGACAGTAGGAGTTTTTTGAAGAAAATCGAAAAAAAATTATAACTCGAAAACGACAAAAAATCGTAGAACATACATTGAGGTTTTTGGATAGCCCTAGGGGTCCTCTATCCCTGGTATACCGACTATCCATGCTTTTTGGGACAACCTGTATAGCCTACTATAGCCTCTTAATTTCATATTCTTATATGAAAGTTTAGTTTGTCAATCGACAATTCTTGATAGAACTCCATTGTATGTAGAAACATTATGAATAAAAGGATATTTATATGTATAATATATCTACATTCTTATATATGTTGCATAAATTATTTCCTTGCTGCATCAACTTATATTGTATATCAGAAAATATTATACATGTAAAAAGGATTTTGAAACAAATACATAACGAGTTTTATGTTTTATTTTTACCTTTTTTTATAATGGCCAATAGGCCGTATATGTAAATATAAATAAATAAATAAATAAATAACCTAATCCCGTCAATATTGACAAAATAAAAATTCCATTGATAAACGCATATTTTCTTGAGTACGTAAAGTAATTATTAAATAGACACGACCTTCAGCAATGACGAGAGCATAAAAGAAGAAGAAGAATTTTGCAATGTACCTAAAGCAATTACCATGATGGAAGCATAACTCGAGCGTAATCAACGAGTCATTATCTGACAATGCATTCGACATGCACCACCCAAAGATGCATTTTCACACACCAATGTGCACGGCGCCGCCGCCGACGACGCCTCCTCAACAAGCGTCGCGACGTCCCAGCCACTATTGTTTTGATATACAAGAACACAGTGCCGGCATGAGAGTAATTACGCCCGAAGCGACAGAACACACAATACAATGTAACTCTCTTCATTTACCTACCTACGTTCATATTTATGGACACTGAAATCACATATACCTTTATACATTATATGCTATGCTAACTGTGAGTTTATCTCAACTCTACAGTTATTTTATTTTTTTAAATTCGCTCGTTTATTTTACAAATTCAAATGTACACTACAATGCCTTCAACAAGTCTTAACGATATCATTATTAATTCTGGTTAGAACCGGTCATAAGCTTCAATATTTTTTTTCTGTTTCAGACACAATTTATATTTTTTTTCAAATGAAAAAAATAATGGTAAGCGCAAACCTACTTATTGGGACTTGAAAAAATATGTACCTACCTACCTACTTGATACACCTTTTGTGAATTCAAATGTTTTTCAATATTTTTCATTTGTATATCTACACGGAGATATAATTATTTTGATATTCTAAAAATATACCTACAAAATACATATTAATGCATTTTGAGCAAGGGATGTTTTAGTAAGATTTTAAAAATTATCTTCACTTGGGTACCTTTCGTAACTTGTTTACTATTTATAAATTTATGCAATATTTCGTCATAAAAAATAAATCGACCTAATTTCACTATCATAAAAGCGATATTAGGTTCAGGGAATCATAAATTTTAAAATTTTGTCGATCATTGATTTTGGTGAATGTTCCTCATTTTTCGCAACCCCCGTTCTCGAGCTTCACTGGAATTTTCCAAATAAAATAGGCCTCCGTTTAAAAGGTTCCCATCGGAGACGCAATGATTCGAAAGGACCATACTTCTTTTGGGACAAAACGCTACAGAAATGGGGAAAAAACTCCAAATAAATTCCCAATAAGCCACGCATGATCCGTGATGAAAGTACAGCCTTATCTTCTACTATGAGATAGACACATGAAGTTTACTGGGCTCTTCTCAACGGCGCCGAACGATATTATATTTTCTTCGAACGGATGTGAAAGCTCCCTCTACCCTTTCTATCAGCGGTGGCTGTTTTGCAAGTTTTGACTTTTCCATTTGTCAGATTATAGATCGGGTAGACACGGAGTTTTCTTTTCCCGCCGCACGGCGCTATCGGCGCACGGCCGTAGGGAGAGGTAGGGCTAGAAGGGGGAAGAGCGGAAATAGTCAGTCGTGAAGAAGACGGCGTGAGAGACGGGTGTGCGTTCGTTTTCATTGAATGCGATCGAAATTCGCCCAACGTATGTTTGTGTCATTACATTAAAGAAAACAGTTATAATTCTTGTGTCATTTTGAATGAAAAACTTGATATTATCTGTGAATAATGTGATTGTGTAACGGAATCGAATGACAACATTGATTCAACCTTTTCCGTACAAATCTGTGTTAGTATATTTACATCGTATTTTCGTGTCCAATTTAGAGGGTAACTACCACCGCGCCTGGCTTAATTTCACGCGATTTCTGATTTGTTACTTTCTTAAATAAGATTCTCATATTTGTAATATTTTTTGTCATATTTGAAAAATATTCTTTTATATTTCTCGCTGTTCCAGTGAGTTTTCCTTTCAAAGCTGTCATCGAAGCGAAACAATTCCATGTATAGCTTAAATCAAAGAAGGAAAGCTAAGGAAAATTTCTTTATATACTATCTGACCGACGCTTATAAGGGATATATTGAACTTATATAGTTAAAATATAATTGGACGATATTAATAATTAATGTGCCGCTTGTATTGTTCGCAGCCTGTGACGGCTCGAATCTTATCAGTAAAGCAATTAATTCAATAATGAACTACTATTTAGCTTCTACATAGATAAAGACTAAATTATATTGCATTATTTTGTTTACGAGTTGTTATCGAAAAATAAATTATAATTGTGTTAGTGATTGATTCGAAGCGGAAGTTGAGAGGTTAGAAGAATATTCAGATAATGAGTGGTTTATGAGAGAAGACATTAAGGAATTCTTCGGATGCTCACATGTCTATGCGGTAGGTAAGTCTCCAAAAAATGTTTTTTTTTTTGCTCATCTCAATGTGCTAAGCCATATTAGTCGGCTATATGAAATGTGTGGTCTCTCTGCCACAAATTCCAGTTACTGTTTGATTCATGTGACAGCAGATATTGGGTTGCCTTTGAAACATGTGCATGTTTTTTATTTATGTTTTCAAATAGTTAATCTTGCTTTGCATCTCTCTCCCCACAGTAAATACCCGTGAGAAATAATTATTCAGTTCGTATGTTAATATAAACATTAGTGTATTTATATTTCCTTCAAAGTTATTACTCAGAAACATTTTTTTGGTACACATATTTTTGTAGTAATTTATTTGAATTCTAGATGATGATAATAATAATAGAGTTTTTTCAAACAAAATATGTTAACCAAAACATACCTATAAACATATGTACATAAGAAGATTTTTTTTAAATATTCATGAAACGTAAATATTACGTAGGTACATTGACAAAAATCCTGAAAAGAAATTGACTTTCTAACTGCATAAGGATAAAACAGTATTTTTTAATTATGCGATGAACAATATATTATTTTTCATAGATAGTCGTTTTTTATTTCAATTTTCTAATTAATTTATTTTTGTTTGTGAGAGACGTATGTTATGTTATTATTACGTATGTTATAATGCCCTTATCATTTACAATACGCAATTGGGATTCTGAATTACATAAGTTTACTAAATATATTTTCACCTGATTTTGTATAGTAAAATTTTAATGATATATATGTTGTTTTTTCTTTTCTCCAATATTTTTAAATTTTACACAATAGGCACAATATACAAAAATATTTAAACCTTTTTCATCGCTCGCACTTGTTTATATTTCGGGTGATATTTTCTCTTTTAATTTTGTTTCAAATGTCACGATGACGTGTGTTCGTTTTAATGTCGAAAGTCGTTAAAGTTTAATTTCGTTTAATATTTTTTGGTAATGTTTAAACCGAGTCGACGGCGATCTTAAAACTGAAACTCTTAAAAAAATACCTATATTATGAGTGAACGTCACGTCCGTATTATTTATTAGTATTCAGTCTGGTAGATTTGTATTAGTGCTGTGCTTTTTTGCCTACATACCTACCTATTTCTTTGCCGGAGATGATTCTTTTACGATCCGCTAAGAAATAAGTTATTTATAATTTCATTCACTGTTTTGTAGTTGACTGGGCCTTTTGGCATTGATTCTGTTGTTAACTTGTAAGTAGTCACTAACTTATACGCGTTTATAATACCTATACATGTAACACTGTTGCTGTAAAACAACTTGTAAAACAAAAATATCTACGTCAAATGCAAGGCGAGATTTACGAAAATCAGCTGAAAAGTGTGATAGTATAGCATGGTATAGAACAAACAAATCAAACACCACTTGTCACCATGTGAATAATTTACTCACCACTTTTACACATTAAAATAACAAAATGAAACAAATTTCTGAATTGAATACAATAGATTTATAAACATGTTATTTATACATTTATTAAAACAAAATGTGATGAAGCATTTTTTTTAAATAAATGCTTCATATACATATGTATATTTCACCGTGCCGATAGCTACTTTGTTATAATATAAGGATATAATGAATACTATTATTGTCCTAATAATAACATTTTGCTACAAAATAGCTATAGAAAAAATAAATTGAATACTTGGAATAGAAAACAAAGTGTTTTTTTTTCATTAGGTAATAGTGAAATTCTATGATATAAATTATGCCATGTGATAAAAAAAATTGTGATTAGAATTTTCATGATAGTCTCTAAAAACGATGTATTATCGCTACGTACATTGAAGATATCGATTGTCTGATTTTTATAGCCATTTTTTTTCACCTGCCTACGGTCAATGACCTTCTCTAATTTGTCATTTATTCCAATAAAACAACTGATAGGTTTGTTATTCACAAGTCAGACACCATTTTGAAAATAACGTTTGATTTTTTTGACAATAAAGTTTTTTTTTGAAATTAATAATATTATGATTTTTGCTTCTCACAGGCTGATTATCTGTCAAATATTTTTGTTAAACACGTTTTTGAAAATAATTGTGTAATACGTTAGGGATGGGTTCAAATCAGATATTATAATATTTATAAAGTTAGTGATAGATTCAAATAGTTTAACTTTAATATTGCCAAGATACTAACATGCGTAATGTTTGTTTTAAAATCTAGGTTTTAGTTTAAGATATGTGCCTACATAGGTACAGGGGATGTCGATTCTATAGATTCACAAACAATAAATAGTATATGAATGTTGATTTGGTATCTTAGTACATAGGTGTCTAGATATTTCCCAGAAGAAGGTACTTATTACACCTAAAGTAACTAGCGACTCTGCGTTATGTGTTTTACCAAGTAGCTAATGTCATTCAAACGAAGAAATGGAGTTGTCGCTATCTGCGGTGCAAACAACCGCGATTTAACAAACTTTGTGAATTATGCCTAACTTCCATCCATCTAAATTGCTGTTGCTCGGTACACACCTACCTATGTAGGTACTACATGTACTGATAGTTAGCTACATTATATAATTATTTTACTATAGCCACCTATAGCAAAAAGCAGACTCAAAATGTATAATCATTTGTATGTATTAAAAAACCTATTTGGAACTTCAAACTGATTTTCTCTTTATTGTATTCCCTCATTCGCTCAGGAGTATTAAAGACATAGGTTTATGGACAAAAAAAAATAAAAAAATACCTACCTAATTAATACAAAGGGTGGGTATGTATTCCAAAAAAATGTTTCGTTATGTTTTTCTTTGTAATAATAAATGATGATCATTGAAGATTTCGTGTTGATAGCCAAATATTATGTAAGTATGTCATATAATATATTATGTTATCATCTACATAGATAGTCGACATAAAAAAATAACGTAAATAATAAAAATCTTCTTACATATCGTTATTTTGTTGAGTTTTTTTTAAGAATGAAGAATTACTAAAAGTAAAAATATTAAAACATCATTAATTGTCTATCAAACGAAAATGTTAATAAAAATTGAACCAATAATTAATGATGAAAATGACTTGATGTTAAAAATAGTCATGTTGACTATTTTCGACAAAAAAATGTAGATTATTATAATCTACGTATAAATTGACTCGACTCATTAAAAATATCATCTTCACATATTTACACCTAATTCTTGATGCAAATTTTTAAAACCTGGTATATGTGAATATTGGAATGAATTTAATAGTCAAATAGTCTCAGCTACGAATGTACATAAATTTTAGTTTAAATTGTGTCGCAACACCTTTATTAAAATAAGTTTAGCATATTTTATTATGTACATTTGAATAAGCTGCGTATTTTTATCGTCACTAATTTGGATATAAATTTAGAAGGAAGACAACTTTAGCTACTTGTTTTTTTTTTATATGTACATGTTTTTATAATATTATGTGTTCAAATGAAATATTTGTCTATGAATTTGTAATTTATTTGAATATGTTTTTTAATGTATATTCTTGTACATACAGTAAAAAATAATAACAAAAAACATTGTTCTTTATTCATGATATACACTAATTAAAACAAAAATTATCACCAAGTAAATAATGAACAAAAAAATATATTTCAAGAATACAAATTACCTACATAATTGAATATTTGAATGTCTAAATTTCAATGCTATAATGCAAAAAAAAAAAACAAAAAATGGGCTGGATATACGTATCGGCGTATAAACTAACAATTTCTTCTTTCTACTCGACTATTGTATTTGTTTACGTGAATTTAAAAATAATTATATATTTCATATTTATGGATTGTGAACACCACAAAAAATAACAATCCACGTCCACAAAAAATATATGTAGTTGTATTTCGCGAAGATTTGCTATATTCAGATTTGCTTACTCTGCATTGCAATGCAAAATATTAAAATAAAAACAAATCATATTAAAGTAAATGGACTATGAGATCGGACTATAACCAAATTCTTATCATAAATTTGTAATTTCTGGTTGGTTATATGATTAATAATTAGATTTAATATTTTTTCCTAACTGTGATATATCTCATCCCAGTAACTGTAATCTTGTTATCTATTAGGAAAATGTCGATATTCTCCCGGGGTGGAATAGATTGAAGAAAATAAAGAAAATGTTAAAGGTTTTCAGGGTCATTTTCAATAGATGTCCGTGTCCAAATATTCTACGGCCTTTTGACACCGATGTTCTGAGAATTTGTTTTCTTATTTCTCTACATTTCCTCTCGTGGAACGATTTTTACAGTATGATTTCGCTACGCAGATCGCTTACCTCGAACGAAGAAAACTTTTAGTTTCTCTTTCTGGCAATAATTGACATCTCCTGAGAGACGTGTTCAAGTTTATAGAATAACCAGAAGTGACGTGAAGCCATTATAAAAGATGGGTGAAATGAACAATCATTTTTCACTTGGATTTTCTTTTGAAAGTCAACAATATAAATTGAAATAGTTATGTTGACATTGAAATTTAGATGAAAACATACAGTAGTAACATATAATGTAGGTAAGTACCTATGCCTATTTTTTGATTAATAAATTTATATCTAGATATTTCACACATCATTACAGATAATTATACAAAAGACCAATAATTTTTAAAAACAAAGGATATAAATTTTAACAGAATGCATTTTTCGTGAAGTCATTTTTCAATATTCATTTTTTTTTATTGAAAAATAATAAAAAACATATGATACTACAAAAAAGAAAACAATGATTATGAGTCACGCCTAGTCTAATTTCTAGACATGTCGGCGTGTTCTCAAGACATATGTATACTTTAAAAATAACAAACAACATTACAGTAAAAAGAGACATACAAATATCACAAAGATGATTCTCCCAAAAAAAACACACACCTTCCTATGTTACAAAAGTTATCTTTACAAATCATAAAAATAAATGAAATGAGAAAAAATAAAATAAAATCGTTTGTGATCTTAATTATATATAAATCCACACCTCAATAGCCATTCCTTGACAAGCCTTTTTACATTATTTTTGCTTTGGCATTTCTTAATAGATGCCGGCATCATATTAAGCAATTTATGTACATTATATTCTAACGTTCTCTTACCGTATTTATTATTATATTTTGGAACTACATATCCGTCGTTAAATTTAAATCTAGTGTATGCGTGTGCATCGACTCATTCTTGTAATTTTCGTAATAATGTAGGTATTATAAGAACCATCTTATCGACACTAACAAAATAATATATAAAAATACCTTCTACACATTACGTTAGTATTTAAAAAAAGCTTATTTTATCGAATATTTTTGTAAGTGCATATACGCAAAAAATGGATTTTTTCATGATATTTTATGACAATTTTTTAACAATAACTCGCCGATGACAGGTCGTAAGCCCTGTGGATGCCTTGAATTCCTGGTTCTCCCAAATTATTTCGTCTAAGTCTGTATTAAGATGCTAAAAAAATGTCATCGAATATATGTTTTTACTTTTAACAGTTTAAAAGGCTTTTTTTGACATTCGATCGTTCTATGAAAAGGAATAAATTGATTTTAACAATTTGATGATGTAGATATAAAGTTCATCCACAATTATTGAATATTGTGTACCTAGACATAATCGACTCGACATTTTTGAAACAAATCATTTTTTTCATTAAACTTTGAATGTCTTCACTGGACGAAGCTAATATAATTAATGAGTATGTACCACATACTTAGATATTTATAATACGAGACGGTACCTTTGTTCTTTGAAATTAATAACTATCGTTTTGAATTAGTGGTCTGCGGTAGAATTATTTCTCAACTGCTTCTTCCGTTTTGTACAATGGAATATCTATTACACAGAAAAGATATCATAGAACTATCTAATTATCCTATAAAATATATTCATCGCTTTGGATGTGTGCTATCAAACTTATTTAGCGTGAATATTCGCGGATAAATAATAATAACCGCTGACATCCGCATCTAATTCCTAATAAGCACTCCACTGCGACTATCTAAAACGGTTTGATATTTTACATCACTTTTCTACTTTAGGAAGCGCTCTATCAATTCAGAATATATAAATGTTGTTAGATTTGTATGTATTTCTCAATCATAAGTACTGTACCTATTATAAAACAACCTAATTAATAATACCTTCTCATAATATAAAAATACCTACTCATATAATTAATAATTTTAACTTGTTTTAATAACATTCAGTATTTTAAGCGTTGGCCTTCTTGTTTTTTAAATTGGTATAATTATTAAATACCTACCTTTGATTTTTACTCTCCACATTATGGAATAGTGGAGAGTCATGATTTCACGATTTTTAAGCATATATTTTTACATCAATTTCTCAACGGGTATCATGTAGAAAGTGCACACTGTGAGTTTCGTCGTGATGTGTTTGTATGTATGGCGTACGGACTATCCTTTTTGTGTCCTCTCTACAGCCCAAACTATAAGTCAGATCGACTTCATATTAACATCATATGTGTAAAGTGCATAGACCTAGAGCTGATTAGTTTTCCATAGATATACGTTAATTTCTTCTCTTTTTTTTATCTGTCTAAATTTTATAAATGCTCACACGGTCTGAAAAATCGAGGCATTTTAAAATGTTTGAAATTTTGATACAACAAAAATACACTCATCAAAAATACATTCAAGGTTTGTCAAAATTTAAAGAAAAAATCTATGGTTTGCCATATCAATATGAAGTAAATTTCATATTTGTATCAAAAATGTATATAACAGAAGTAAAATTATTGCTTCTGTAAGGGAAAATTGAGTGATCAACTTCATATTGATATTGTATGTGTCTCTATAGACAAGTGTATTTTTTACTCTCCACTCGTATCTTCCTCAAGGGGAAGGCAGTGAGAACCGAACACCGCATTCTTCTATCTTGACACATACATCGCCTCATCAACATTGATACACTGTCTCATACATGCTCAACTTGCTAGTAATGAAATTTTACTTAAAATTTCTCAACCGTTATCATGTAGAAAATACATGTTATGAGTTTCGTGACAATTTCTTTGTGTGTATGGTGTATTGTGAAAACTTTTGTCCTCTGGGAATCTTATATTTGTTTAAGAATCTAATGTAAATATACTTCATAAAAATGCATTTAGAAATTGTCAACCTTTCATGAATAAAAACTAAACGCTTACTATGGTGTGGAGCGTTTAGTGTTGGCCACAACCCACTCGTTTTATCTAGTTATACTATAGAGGTCGCCCTAGAGACAGTTACATATTTGGACCGGGTGAACAGTGATGTGCGCTGTGGCAGTTACTAAGAAATGAAGTGCTTGGTACAATAAACCAATCCTAGGATTGTAACCTCGGAAAAGAAGAGTCAACTTATTAATGGTCTTTCCTAATAATGTTATTTAAAATATTGCAATATTTTAAAAAAATAATAAAATAGACTGAAAGTACACTTCTGCATGAGAAAAGTATTAAGTAATCAACTCGTGTTAGCTCGAGTACTTATATATGTAGATACATGTTGTGAACTTCGATTCAAGTTTTTTTTTACTTTTGTCAAGAAAATCTCGCCGGATGTTGGCAACGATGGTCAGTCTAATTTAAGATGTAAATGTGCAGGGTTGTATCAAATCGTTATTGCTTATTTAAATACATAAATTATAGTCCATTGAGTTGTTCACTATAAAAATATATACCTAATTAGGTAAAAATATTTTTATTTTAAAAATTGTCTTTTTTGCGTAGGTGATGTATATTTATTTATTTATTTTATTTTACAAAGGACAGCACACAGTACGTGCATACAATTATTAATAGTAAATAAGCAAAAATACAAATAAGACATCTACCTCATATTTTTTTTATGAGTTTAATTGCCTATATTTCCATTTTTTTTAAAAATATCGAAAAAAGTCGAAACACCCCAACTAGATAATTTAATTTTCTATAAAAAATATCAGAATTGTATAAGCACATCTCAAATTTTTTTTAACAATTTTTATAAAAATTGAATTTAGTGACGACATTGCTTCATACAATTTGTATGTCAGTAGCCTACACACAATATCTGAGAAGACTTAATAGTTTTATACTAATCTCCAAACATACATACATACCATCATGCTGTTCATATTATGGGTAGGATCAAAGGACTGACCTCCATACTATCCTATCTTGACATACATATCTAGGTACATGTGTTGTATAGAAAACCAAATATCTTAAAATATTTAATATTTTGTATTTATGGGTTTATAGTTTGGTACTTATTCTTCAACTATACATAGTATACATACTATCGCTATCGACAGTTGGATCTCATGTGTTACATAAAATTTAAGGTAAGTAATTAGGCTCTTGATAATTACAGAATCTTTTCGTGATAAATTTAATGGATTGAATAAAACAATTGATACCTACCTTTTTTGTTTCTTTCATGAATGTTTCATATTATATTTCCACTAATCACATTTTTAATAAGTACCTATCTTTATTTAAAAAAGAGTTTGTGTTAATTTTGAAACTATATAATTGAACTCAAAGGCCATCCTTATCGTTCATCCGATTTTCACATGAAGTCAAATTTGATGTACGTTTGGTTAATAGCTGGGATTTCCGAACTTTTGGTTCAAATGTGAACTCGGACCGAATGCGGAGGAGTTAATTCATATAACAGTTTACGTATACGTGTGGGTTGGGCTTATTTTAAATACAATACAGAGAGTTCTATTTACATTACAGACTTCGTGGTGCCGAAAACTGTATATTCACCGGGTAATGTTGTGATCTCCGTTAAAAAGTCTGACGAGCCGACATCTGTGAAAAGTTGTTCCAAAATAAGATGCAATCTTCGAAACGTTTGTTCTTTTGTGTGCAGTAAGGTAACTATATAATAATATTATCCATGTACCTAAATCAGTGCTACTCAACGCGTAAAATATCAATTAGGAACAAATTAAGTCCTTTGCGGTTCGATTAATATATGATTTTAGAGAGTGTTATATACCTATTTGAACACGTTTATTTTATTTACTCGTGATGTTTATTTCATTCTTCCGTTTCAACTCTCTTGCTGTTTATTTTTACTTTTATTTTTTACAGTCACACAGCTATGTGCACTTTCAACGATTTTCGATTATTTTGATTTTTATCCTATGTAGGTAAATCCTGCAATTTTATATGAATAATTCACTTGTTATCTTGCTTAGCATGGTGCTTTTGTGACAATTGCTTTACCTATATGTATTTACCTGTCTTTAATATTGTAATCGTGAAGTTAATTTTCTTCATGGAGTCTACTGGATGGTAAGTTTCTATTACAATGTTTCTTTTTAATCTCTTACAAAACGGAAATTACATAGTGTGGATTAAAATTTACGAATAAATGCAGTAATTATAAATTAGATTAAAAAAAACATTGATAATATCTATTCATCAAATTGATGTTTGCTTTCGTGGCTCAGTTGGTTAGATATCTGATATCTGATCTGAAAAAAAGGTCTCGGGTTCGATTTCCGGCGGAGACACAGTTTTAACGGTGTTTTCAGCCTGGACCTGTGAGACGATGAATATCGTAACTCTCCAGAATGTGGCAACTTGTTATTGGGTGCGTGTTAAATTAACATTAGACAAAGTAACTGTTAATAACCCGAGAAACAATACAAAATAAAATAAATTTGTATTTATTTACCAATTGGTCATCGGGGTAACAAATATGCTCATGTAGATTCATTTTTAAAACATTTAGCTAACCGCCGTGGCACAGTGGTAAGCCGTTCGGTTTCTGTGCGGGCGTATTGGGTTCGATTCCCAGCAAGGAAAAAAATTATTTAAATTCATTTCTCACGCAAATATTGCTTCTCTGGGCTGGAAGAAATTTCCATACGGCAATAAACTCGCCACTTGCGCAGGGTGCAAGGAAGTGTTTATTATTATTATTATTATTTATTACTGTATAATTTGTTTTATAAATGGAAAAAGATGTATTCGCCAACAAAATATGTTTTTAATTATCTGTGTTTAATTTCATTATTATTTGATATAGTTTAGTTTTTTTACTGATTCGTATTCAAGATTTTTTTTTAATTTGGTATTGTATTTTCTGGTATAAGGTTGGTAAACAATTATAAAAAAATAGGTATTTATTTTTGGGATCATGCTGAAAATTAGCTGCTGGGGGATATACCTCCCACAACATAACTGAGTATAGTTCTTTTGATATATAAAAATTGTTTTTGTCTTTGTATACCTATCCTATTTTTTCACGTTATATGTTTATACACACAAATATATGTTATTTGTTCATAGCTTTCACTTACAAAGTATTTAAATACCTAATTCATTGATTAGTAAAATAAATGTTTACTTAATGTATAGTACCTAGTATATAAATAATATTACATAATGTCTGCATTATATCGTGCAGTGGACGGTATGTACGGTTGCCCGTTGTCCCATATAAAGTTATACCAAGCAGTAAGTCACCAGCATCCGTTGATCTGTAACATAAATCATCTTGGACACGTTCCCAATGACAGGCTTACACCACCCAATAATGATAGGGACAATAACTATCGGTTGAATGTCCTGGCCTGAGCATATTCTATCTTCTCACAGAAGTATTATGTTGGTATGTAGCACAGTATTAAGAAAAATATCGATTTCGATGTGGACGCTACTTTCGAGGCAGAATTCCAAAATTGTTTTTTTTTCATTTTAATCATTGAATCAATAGCAAAAAATCAATTACGAGAGTATTCATATTAATTAATGATAATAATAAATAAATAAATTCATTGCAGAGCAGATACCACGCTGTGTTAGTAATCCAATGAACGCAGGTTTAAATGATCCTCTTTCACATATAAAACGACAATTTTTGTTTACTTTACTGAATGTACGAGGATGTTTAAGATTTTTTTCAAGGACATATCAAGAGGCTGTAGGGTAAATAGTAAATTTTGAAAATCTTCAAAAGCATTCATAGAAATGTTATTGTAATAAAAAAACAGTATATTTTTACATATTTATATTATTGTATGAGTGTTTTTAAAAGTTGAATTTGTTAAATACTTTTCATGTAGGCAATATTATTGTTTTAGTACAACCCTTTTCAATACAATAGACTTATTCGTACTCACTGACGAAGCAATCAATTATATCAAGAACCTGGACATTCATGTTTGACAAGCAGGAAACATAGGCCTGCGAAACATTAATTTACCTTAAGAATAGCAAATTTTGTGTTTTTATTCTATTAAATAATTGTGAAATATGCAGCCAATCGCAAAAAAACAAACCTTTTTAATTGTAAGTAATTAAAAAACAAGGCCTATGAAGTAGATTTTTAATTCAATAGAAAGAGAATATGAAAATCTACCGGCTGAGTTTACCATTTTTATTTATCATTCTTGATTTAAAAAGAAAACTGTAAATTTTACTTTTTCTTCACGAATAAATATTATATATCACAGATTAGGTGATATAAAATATTTTTTCGTGTTTCATACACCGTGAAGGTAAATAAATTAGTGTGCATATTCGTGTACATCGGTATGCCCAAGGTATACAAGGGCCTTAAATCTTTTAAATATTTTGAAGATGCTGTGCATTGCATACAACTAGGTAGTTACTGCACAATGCATACAAAGGTAAATTAAATATAGACACAAAATAACAACATGCGCGTCATATTGTTTGGAACATTTTAGTCTTTGTGTGTGAATAGTCAGTCCAGTTCAAATATAGGTAGGTAGGTATATTCCAGTTCAAATATTGTAGGTATATTCCCCCTGCGTGCGGTGCATTTTGATTATTTTGTTTGACGAACAGCTCTGTTTGACCAATCCGCATGGTATTAATACATTTCGAATTACCAGTTCTACATACCTACTTACTCTATGCGTAGGTATCTCTTTACTGCTACTATCCACATACATGCACACAACCAACAGCAGTGATTTATCGGGGCCGATTCTACAGTTTTCAACGCCCTGTGCACTAAATACATGTCCCATATAGGCATCCCATTCTTTTGAAAAAAGATCACCAATATTTGACACCGTGAAAAGAACATTGTATATTCAATATTCAATAATCGTTTTTAAATCTGCTCTATTTGTATAATTCTAGTTTTTAAATCTATTCTACCGCTACGACGCATGATGCACTTAATTCAAAATGTGCTTCCCTTCCCATAAAAACGGTCAGCAATACTTTACACTAAGAAAAAATTAATCGAATTGGAATTTGAAACAGATTCTTTTCATTTACTGATATATATTATTTTGTCTCGCTCATGATTTGAAATAAAAATTTACTATTGCATCCGCTTACTTCATGTTTTTTTTTACTAGTATTAAGCGCCCCAGATTTAAGTGCTTGGTGGAACTGCATCGTGTGGATCTATGGTGGATGCGGCCCTGTAATGATTCGATGTGCACGCGTACGGTGTGTTTTTGTTTTCTCAAGACTCGTTCAATTGTCATGAATTTTGATTGTATGAATTCACATCACGTACAAATCTATATGCGTTAATACCGCCAACACTTCCTCTACATACTTCTATAGGAACTACGTCTGTTTTATGTTTTATTATCGAATGTATTGTTTGATTCAAATGATGTGATGTATACACATATATACATAATATATTTGTCAAATTTTAAATATTTTAAATTGTTAAAAGAATAACGAACATATTTTACGGGAATATGTATAAATAAATCGACCATATAAAAGGGATCGTATGGGATAGGAATACAAGATGTAATGAATTATTACAACACATCTTGTAGATATGATACGATACACGGATGCATCTGGCGTACCGTTCTCACTGCCTACCTCAAATTAGTATGGTATGTATGTATGTTTTAAAATAAATAATAATCACATAAATATTGTTTTAAGTCTTTTAACTCAGTTTGTTTTAATGACGACCCGAAGTTAATTCTAGCGTTTTGCGAAACCGCCAATTGTATTCCCCATATTCAAGCGGCTGAATGTGGAAATAGCGAAAAGAATATCGTCAATATTTAACAAAAAAAAAATTACAAGCTATTTTTTGACCGACTCTTGTATCCTGAATTAAACATTATTATTTTCACGTACTTCGGAACCTACCCACGAAAATACAGGGGGGAATTATTTAACGTTTATATAATTTAGGGGGAACAATTAACAACAAAATCTAGTAATTATTACTACGAATTGTCGACTTATAACCAGTCGCCAGTTTGTTGTGTTTAAAAAAATCGTTGTACATATTATGTACCTACCTATGTAGGTATAAAATGTTTTATTTTTTCAGTAGGCGAGGGTTAATCTAATAGGAATGTGCACAATGAAAAATTAACATGCGTCCCGTGTGGATAATTAGGAATAATTTACAACAGTCAAAAAAGGCTCACCTCGTTTCAGCTAACTAGCGATTTTCACTATGGGGGGCAATTCAAGACAATATATCCGATCATTGTAACCGATACAAAATGGATATTTGACGTAGATTTTTATAAATATAGCTACCTAATTATAGGTGTAGGACATGTATTTATTTTTTTGTTATTTTATCCTCGTACTTGCCAAGTTCTGTTGCTGTCGAGTGTCGACTGCGGGTATAATATTTATTTTGTTAAATTAAGGGAAACATACAGCAATTTTCAAATTACAAAAGACAGCAATGAAAGTTAAATATTTGCCAAAATGGTTCCCACATCATCATAGATTACAACATTAGGTATAAATATTATAAAAATAAAATAACTAAAAACATATGTAAATAGCAGAGTAAGTTTTAAATTAATATGTAGGAAAATGAAACAAGACAAAAACAAGAAAAAAAAAATAAACAACGAAAACCATAAGTAATTTAAAACTATAAACATACAAATGATAATGGGATAAGTAGGAAGTTGGGTATTCTGTACCTCGTTGTATCACTGCGTCATTGCCGATATACTCCTGCGAAATTGTGGATATGTATTATTGAATATATCAGTATCATAAAACCTTGTATTATACTGCATACAAATTCGTGGAAACCATGAATTGATTCTATCATTAGTACTTCAGTGTGGTATATGAAATAATTTTGAATGTCTGCTTGTTCTACCGAAATTGTATGTTAGGTACTTATTATTTGGTAAGCATCAAAATAGTTATTAACTATTTTGTGTAGAAGTGATAGGCCATACTGAATTCTTCTGATCTGTTTATTATACATACCTATTTAAATTTATATTTGACGTGTATGCGTGTTATGCGTGTAAAATTTATATTTGACATAGTACCTGTTAGTTTCCCGAGAAGTTATCAAAAATTAAATTAAGTTATATACCTAGTTATTACTGTTATATTTCTTATTTTAATGCTTCTGGTCAAACCAAATAAAACGTAAGCACTAAGAACTGACTCAAAATCATACATACAATAACAAGTTGCCATATTTTAAGTTGTAATATCTAGTTAATTAATCTACAGACGGACAAATTGTAAAATATATTATTCTTTCATCAACTTTATACGTAATCCACGAAAAGCTCTTCGTAGTACTTATATTATTGGATAATACCCAAATGGCTAATTTACATTTGATTTCTTTTGTCTGTCTAGTGTTTTCTAAATATGATTCCTGTCATTCACTGTGTCCCGATGTTGGGAACGAAATATTTTGTGTCGAGTTCTCTTTTTTCGTATTGTATAGCCGACGTTGTGTTGTAGCCCGAAATGTGTCAACAGCTATTGTTATGTAAACAATGTGGGGAACGGAAGATATCGAATGTTGCAGTAGTTGACCACGTGTCGAAATGGCACAAAGCTGCAACAACTTATAATAATATGTAACTTGAGAATAACTTATCGATGTTGTATTTAACTATTTTTATTCAAGGAAATATTTGACTTTGATAACAGTTATTGCTTCTTTGGGCTGGACACACTGGTGAGTTGGAAGAAATTGCCATATGGCAACAAATTCACCACTTGCGCAGGGTGCAAGGAATCAATTAGGAAGCAATTATAAAAGTGTATCAGAGTATCCTAGAAAAATCTTTCAGAGTAAAATTTTAATATGATTTATTAGCTTTTGATGGCCGTAAGTTAAAACAATACAAAGTTCCTTGACTAGATAGATTCCTCTGAAATAATAATGATTTATAAGTCGGAATTCCGTAAAAAAAAAATCGAGAGTAAGGACTTTTTATACCAATATTATTTTCACATTAATCTTCCCCGGAATAGCTAGATTTTTTTTATATATTGATAAAAATTTCCTTGAAACGAGTGAAAATGCATCCTTAAAAATTCCAAAAAATAAATAATATTGAATGCTCATTATTAATGCTTATGCAGGATTTGAACCTACATATTCGAACCTACATGTCTTGCTATGCCGCCAACCTCCCGATAGAACGATTTCAATATATTTATGATCTGTTCATAATAGTATCATAATAGATCACACCCGCACACCTTTCGCTGGTTACCCCACATTGTGGTATATGCCGTGATGGTATGAATGAAAAAAAATAATAGTATGATGAATGATTGATGAGATGGGTCGATGGCAGAGCGGTTAGCGCGCTGGGCTATTAATCCAGTGATTTCGAGTTCGAATCCCGCCTCGACCGATTTCGTTCACCTATAGCACAAGCATTTATTTGCTTATTTTAGGGAACGTAGGAAGATGTATATGTAAATGATTAGCCTACAAAAATACGAGATTCATACGAAACATGTTTTCTTGGTAAAGCTGCAGGCATATCGCTTCCGACACGTGAAACTCTGATTTTCGATTCGAGTATCAATAAAAATATTTTATTTTCATTCGGCGTTGTGTAAAAGAACATGTGATTCGCCCTTTCATAATATTATTATACGGTCTCTAAGAAATACCCTACCAAAAAGGACTCTTTTTTCTCTATTGCGTGCGTCCCGACTAAATTAAATGAATTCCCCGATTTATTTTTCTGGTATAAGAGTTAAAACAGTTCATATAATATATATAGAGTAGCCGACTGACCTAGAAATAATGCGATTCATTCCAAACGGGTATATTATTAAATTAATTTATTTTCGCTGGCCTTAACAATAGGATTTGTATCGTTGTGCCTGCGATGAGCAGCCAACATGGGTATTCAAAATACATACTTGTTTTTCATACAAATATGTTTGATATTATACAATATCAAAACATTTTCGATTTAGGTGCCTTAATACATTGCATTAATTGTTAAATTAGATTGTATCAACGAAGTTTTTAACGGTTAAATTACCTGTTGATAATGTAGATATGAAAATACGAATAACTAAAATTTCTCTAGGAATTTTCACCTTTTATAGGAATTCAGGTAGGTATCTAGTATTTTACTTAATGTTTTGTTAAATCGAATTACTGTTTTAGGTTCCACAAAGAGTAAGTATCCTCTGACAGGATAAATTGAACATGAAATATGTAGATGGATCAATGATCAGTGTTAAAGAATATTATCAGCTGAAACCATTTTGGAACCTAAAAAAATAAATTTGATTTATTTATTTTGTTCATGTTTTCTCTTTCATTGGTTACACTTTTATTTTGTTTTTCAAAAAATACATAATATAGTGATGAGGTAGTTAGTAGTGTTGGTATTATTTTAATCACCGTCAAACTAGACAAGGCCTGTCCATTACGGCTATTTCATATATTGAATAATTTTTAAAAAATGTAGCATAAAATCGTAAATGTAATATAGATATAACGTAGATGTAATATAACATAAGCATAACATAATATATGATATAAACATAACATAACATAACATAGATATAAATATTTAACTCCCAAAATCAAACAGAAAAAAATCCATTATTTCGTTTGTTTTAATCTCAGTATGCCCTCGATCACACGCCAGGTTACAGAAACTCATGCCAGTAATAAGTAATAATTTATGATTTTGTTTAAAAGACGTTTTGTAATATCCTTTTTATTTTTTTCATTACCCTAATTGAACGCTTACCTTGATTCAATGCTTATATAAGTTTTACAATATCAATTTAGTTCTAGACATTGTTTCTAGATACCTACCTATTTATCCAAAAATTTTATAAATTATTCATTTAATCCTTTAGACAAATATATTACTCGCTGAAAATAATGAAACTTGTGTGAAGTCATATACTATGTATGTAGTAAGCAATTGTTTCGTTATTGTTGCTATAATATTGTAATTGCCCATTTCACCAACTCAGTGCCCGCAAACCTTTTGTTTGTGTTGTGTTGATGATTTTTCTATCCACATTTGTCTTTTATAATGCGAAAGTAATTTTTGTGTTTCCGTTTCTCTTTTCGCAGGAAAAAAATTTCAACGGTTTTACGAACCATTTAATAATTTATGCACATTTATTCGCCGCGTATACGACGAAATACACGAATGTGGGTAATTTTGTCACGTTGATCGCACGTGTTGGGCAAAATCCAGCTGTACTGGTATATAATATTATTTATGTAATAATATAATTTCTCTCGTGGACGCGTTTTCAAGGACGACTGTTCCGTTTGGGTATGAAATAATAAAGTAGCCATATATTTTACAATATCATACAAAAGACGATACAATGGCGTGCTCCCCTTTGATTTTATTATATTTTTATTTCTCCCCCCTCTCTAATTTTTTTCCGCCGAACTAGTTTATCATTCATACCTTCTGTGCGATGTGACAGTTAGTACAAATGTTGCCAGTGGGTAGGCATTTTTTTTTGTCAAAGGCCGAGCGCCTGCGCTCAACAAATTGTAATAATATTCTATTTTAATGTCAGTGATTGTAAATAATGATGTTAGCTTCCTTTCATCGCTTATATTGCGGCTGCGTACTTCGCGCTGTAATCGTCGTGTTTATTTGTATTTGGATGTACACATACATACATACAGTTTTATGATGATGTGATATTATTTTGTAAGCAGTATTTTGACTTGCTAAGCTACAAACAAGCATAACTGAAAAAGTATTGATATATTTACATTATTTGTTTAGTGTCTGTCAGTGTTTAGATTTTTTTAAATAGTTTTGTTTTTGTTGAAAGTGAAATAAACTTATACTTACCTCTACATGATTTCAAATAAAAATAACACTTATATCACATTAAAAATATTATACCTAACATTAATATCATATGGGGAAAATCTTAGATATTAATACATAATTGCACTATTTTTAATTCAATTACATATAACTTCGATGGCAAAGCGATTAGCGCGCTGGCCTAGTAATCCAGTGGTCGCGAGTTCGAATCCTGCCTCGACCGATTTCGTTCATCTATAGCACAGGCATATTTATGCTTAATTTAGGGAATGTAGGAAGATGTATATGTACTTGTTTAACAAGGACATATTCATATTTTATTAAAAAAAAAGTTAAAAAATATACATCTCAATTAAAATAAATTAATAGTATAAATTAGACTGATATCGGCATTTACAAAATAGCAAAAGATACCAATTATGTAAAAAAAATTTTTACTATATAACATTCTTACTATTAACACAATTTTTACTATTAACACAATTATTATTATATAACATTCTGTTTTTGATATACATAACTATGAGAATGTATGATGTGGTTTTAATGTAGGTAATATATTTTACGGGACAATTTCAATTGTTTGGTTTGATTTCGCCATTTGTAAAAATAATAATAAAAGAAGAATGTTGGTTTTACGGTAGAACAAATAAACGACGGTGATTTGAAATTCTATATAAGATACTTTAGATACTACTCAGGAATCCTTGTTTCTTAGGGTTAAAAATCCATTAAAGCGTTATCAAAGTTTTCATTTCGGTAAAAGCTTTTATCTTCTTATATTTCTGACGGGAAAAATATGAGTAACCATTATTTGGGCTAAACATCATATTTAAGGAGTGTATTTTTAAGACGAAGCGAAAAGCCCTCAAAAAAACTAACAAGAGAAAGTTAACTCAACTATATTTCGAGAGTGAAAAGATCACACCCAATAATAGGTTTTAATATATTTATGTAACACGTTCCTCATGCAAACTTAACCTTGTTGAGATGTGTTTTTCAGGATTAAGGTGTTTGTTTTGCTACTGGGTAGGTTCCTATATGTGTGAAATTTTCAACACATTATGATTTTGAACAAACTTTCCATTATATGAGTATTCGTGGCATTTACACTTATTATTTTTTAGTTCAATACGTACGTATAATATTAGTTAGATTATTTTACGTTTATACTCTCTTCAATGTATTTATTACAACTGAGATTTGTAACCGTTCTCTGATACTTTGAACCGAGTTATTATACCTTCTTACTTCTCCTTTTTTTAAATATTTATTTGATAAATTATGTAGGTAGTCGATTCCCAGCAGAGGAGAAATTTATTTAAATTTATTTCTCACGAAAATATCAAACATAAAAAAATGAACGCCATAGTATATTGCTTATGTTTAGTAATTAAGAATCAGATGATTCCAGTAATTCACGTACACCTCTCCAAAATTGTCCCTTATTCAAAAAAATATGTCCAAGCCACCAATTTACATATTATTCAGCAAACAACTAGGTAGGTGCAACATGTGAAATATACACAGAAGTAACAAATTCTACAGGCCGACCGCCATGGCATAGTTGGTAAGCCATTTATTTAGCTTCTGTGCGGGCATCCTGGGTTCGATCCCCAGCAGATGAGAAATTGATTTGAATTTATTTCTCACGCAAATATTGCTTCTCTGGGCTGTAAACACTGGTTAGCTGGAAGAAATTGCCATACGGCAATAAACTCGCCATTTGCGCAGAGTGCAAGGAAGTTTTAATTATTATTATTATTATTTAAACTACAATTATTCTGCTTTCGTGCGACTTCTGTTATGTCCAAGTTTCACTTGCATTCGTCAATGTTCGCACTACGATAATTAGGTACTAACGTTATGTATGGCAGATTTGGCTTACAAATTATTAGGGACAATCCTACAGAATAAATTGACATATTGGTTTCAACGTGGCCTCGTTTTAACGTGTGTCGTCACTGAAAAAGTAAATTAAATGGGGCAAAGAAATTGCATTTGCCTCTCGGTATAAATATAGCCATCTGCATAATGTATTCGATGGGGGAAATGAATACTTACTTTGTTACCCTCCGGATTTCGAAAGTGTAATTCTGGCCTTTCCTCGACTACACATACATACATACCTATCGAAAAACGTGGCCGATTGATGAAATATATTTGAGTTAAGACCGATAGAGTTATTATGTCCGTTGATAACAAAGACTAATACCGTAATAAGAGGGGGTAAAATGTAATTGTATGTTTTGTTAATAAAAATTTCGGCCAGATATAAAACATTTTTTACCGAGGGGTTTATTTTGATATGAAATGCTGAAGTAATTTGACGATGAATTGAGGATATAACAAACACCATATTTAAATTAATTAACTGTACCAATAGATATGATTGAATGACACAGATTTTTGGCATTCATGTTTGTACATTTTAGAATGTAAAATTATTTTATCTTCATATGATGTTGCTATTCCTTTGTGACACATTTTTACAAATTATAAATAAATAAAAGTATATACCATCATCGATAAATACTTGTTTTTTTATCTCATGGTATCGTTTTACAATTAATTTAATTAATAAAACATATCTTTGTGTACACCGCTAAAAAAATCCAAAATTAACCCCTTAAATTTTAATGGTGTACACAAAGTTTAGTTGTGTTTTATTAATTTAATTAAAAATATATACAATAATTTCGGTCGAACGTTTTTAAAGCTAACCGCTTCTTCCTCCGGACAAATTCAATGCATAAGTTTTTCCGGAGGAAATGCGGTTAGCTTCGAAAACGTTAGACTGAAAATACTCAAAATTCGTGGTTGATGCAGACGTATTGTAGGTATATATTTTTAATTATTTATAAAATTATTTTATTATTTTATGTTATAATATCATAACATTTACTTAGGTGTAAACTGACTGGTGTGTGGGGATAACGCATGTGTTGTGCTTGATTATATAAGGTGGTGCACACCCGCACACTTGTTGCTGGTTACCCCGCATAGTGGGATTATGTATAGATATAAGTATGTAAGATATGTTGTGCTCCCTTTTATAAGGCAATTCACACCCGCACACCTTTCGCTGGTTACCCCACATTTTTGGGATATGCCGTGATGGTATGAATGAATGAATGAATACTTACTTCATTTTCTTAAAAAAATGCACTAAATATAAATTCTTCCTACTTTTTTGTTATAGGTAGAGGATTTAATATTTTAATATCTTTTTCAATTACTTTTTATGGTCAAAATATTCATAAATTACTTATCAGAGCTGGTTGAAAGAGATAGCCTTTTGGCAATAAACAGCTTTGTGCACTTTTCTGTACAAAAACTTAATAAATAAATATTGTTTTTATGTGTGCCAGGATAGAAAGATATGGCGTTCGGTTCTCTCTGCCTACCCCGTAAGGGACATGGCGTCGTGGTGTGTATGTATGTATGTTGTTTTTATATAGGTACTTAAAAATAATTTCATCAAAGAATCATAATACGAAAAGATTATTCAAAATATTTTAGGAACGAGTGGGCAGCAAATTAAAATTGCGTGGGTTGTTGGTTACTTTTTACCTTCCATTATTTTATTTGTCGAGCGTTTAATTATTTCGTTAAATCTAAAGTAATAAAGCAATCAAAATGTTAGTGTATGTATGTGTGTGTGTGTGTGTGTGTATGTGTGTGTGTGTGTGTGTGTGTGTGTGTGTGTGTGTGTGTGTGTGTGTGTGTTTGTCTCACGCCTTCTGAAAAACCAAGAGCATCTAAAAATCTAATTTAAGTGCGAACATGTACCAGTATACCTGATGCAGTGTCACGCTAAAAAGAATGCGATAAAAATGCTGAATTTTAAAAATATTTAAATAATTATTTTTTTCATACAAAATTTTCCAAGTCATATCTGTCAAAAAAGTGTACATTTTGCACGCAAATATCTGTTAGTTTAAAAGTTAGAAGTAGGTATTTACACAAAAAAAATATATTTTGAAGTATAACTTAGCGTTTAAGTGAAAAACATCGTGAATATTTGGTATAATTATAATGTTTAACTTATTTTTAATGTAAGCCTTTTGTACATAAACGCCGCCATATTAATATCTTTTCATACAATATTTCATTTTCCCACCGAATGAATATGTTCTTGAAAATAATAAACCTTTGAAATAAATGTAATTATGAAATAATAAAATGAAACACAAGACATTACGGCAAGTTTTAAGACATATATTGTAAAAATGTGTTATTTATTAGTAAAGATATAGGCATAATAAAATTGCATAATTTGTAAATAATATTTGATTTTTCTGACAACTTTCATTTTTATGGCATCGAACAAACCAATGTAGGTACCTACATATTCAAAAAATGTATCCGAACCATTCGATATTACTTACGTGTTCGAATCGTTTCCATGGCTACAGAAAGAATGTGATATTCAAATAAAATTTGTTAGGAATCAAATTTATTTAGAAGGTTGTTGTAGGTAGGTACCTACCTAATACTATTTACTTACAAATCAACAATAATATACCTATACTGATTTCCTATAGGAAAATTATTTTATTTATTTATTTATCAACCGTTTGTCCGATTATAATGAAACTTTGGTGAATTGTCGAGCGTATGCCCAGGATGGTTTTTGGATTTAAACTTTTTTCTTATTCTTCTTCTTCTTCGTGTATTTGGTCGTTTTACCTATGAAGGGGGAGTATCCTGGGAAAAGAAGGTCCGTCTGTCCCTCCATCTCTTCACAGGTCTTCCAGGACGGGTTCTGCATATAAACTTTTTTCTTCTTTTTCTTCAACGTGTACTTGGTCATCTTACCTATGAAGATGAACTATCCTGGGAGATGAAGGTCCAATTTTCCTTCCATCTCTTCGCAGGTTTCTGGATTTAAACTTTTTTCTTCTTCTTCTTCATCGTCTATTTGGTCATTTTACCTTTGAAGGTGGACTAACCTGGGAGAAGAATGTCCAATTTTCCTTCCATCTCTTCGCAGGTATCTGGATTTAAACTTATTTCTTCTTCTTCTTCTTCATCGTGTATTTTTGCTCATTTTACCTATAAAGTTGGAGAATCCTGGGAGAAGAAGGTCCAACTGTCCTTCCATCTCTTCGCAGGTATCTGGGTTTAAACTTTTTTCTTCTTCTTCGTGCATTTAGTCATTTTACCTATTAAGTAGAGCATCCTGGGAAAAGAAGGTTCTTTCATCTCTTCGCGGTTCTTCCAGGATGGTTTCTGGATTTAAACTTTTCTTAACCGACTGATGGGACGGGATGTAATGAAGGGAAGGGAGGCACTAAAGGGCCTGAAGGGACGGGAGGTATAAAACTGCCTGAAGGGACGGAAGGTACTGAAGGGCCTGATGGGAAGGGACGTAATGAGGGATTAAAGGGACGGGAGGTACTGAAGGGCCTGAAGCGGCGGGTCCTGGAGTCTAATTCTTTTTCTTCTTAATTTTATGTAGACCTTTAGGGCAGTTTTTATACAAACTATTTCCTATTGTCTAAATCATCTTCTTCTTTTATGTATACATTTGGGTCATTTTTTTATAAAAATTATTTCCTTTAGTCTAATTATTATTCTTCTTCATTTAAGTACGTAGACTTTTGGGAGAGTTTTAATACAAACTATTTCCAATAGTCTTATTCATTTTCTTTTATGTAGACCTTTTGGTCAGTATTTATACAAACTATTTCCAATAGTCTAAATATTCTTCTTCTTCTTTTTTGTAGACCTTTGGGTGAGCTTTTATACAATCTATTTCCAATAGTCTAATTCTTCTATTAGGTATATGTATTTTTACTTATTTTATGTAGACCATTGGAATAGTTTTTTTATACAAACTATTTCTTATAGTCTTATACTTATTTTTCTCTTTTTTATTTAGTCTTTTGGGTTAGTTTTAAGTCTAATAGTCTATTGTGCAGAAATATTATTAACGATATGCACACTTGATGAAAATACATATGAAATGAATGGGATATGGGATGTGACGATATAACCTGCACTAGAATCTTTTCAATACTTTTGTTTAATTAAATTTAAACCATTTATATCATCCTATTTTGAATAATTTTCAACACCTAATATTTAAAGAATGGGGGTTGTGGCCATTACTGAACTCTTCCCAACATTTATATTCAAATTAAAAACTATTTACTATAGTTCAAGTCTTCTTCTTCTTCGTTAATGAAGACTTTCAGTCAAATTGAGCAAAAATATAATGCACACTTGATGAAAAAATATAAAAACGAATGGGATGTGACCAATACTAGATCTTTTCAGTACCTACGTTTGTTTAATCAAATTTTAACCACATCCCAACATCGAAAATTACTAAATTTTCAATAGGTACACATTACAATTTGTTTTCGATGATAATATTTAAAAATGGGGGTTGTGGCCAAACCAATCTCTTTACAACGTTGATAAACAGTCATATTTAAAACCATTACGCATAGTCCATGCGAGCAGAAATTGTATAAATATTATACTTCATTCACACTTTATAGCAATATATAAAAAAGAATGGGTTGTGGCCATCACTTGAACATTTTACAATACTTAAACTCAATCAAATTTCAAACCACTTTTTATAGTCTGATATTGCAAAATAATTGGGTGACAATATAATAAAAACGATTGCTTTTTCTTTCACAATTTTACATTCTTGGCCAACGGCGGGACATAAAAGCTAGTAAATATATAAAATTAATTGAAATTTTATTTTATAATCAAAATGTTCGTTGTCATTGCACACAAAGAGTATGTATAATATATTGTGGATTTTCCTAAGTACAAATTGTGTTGGAATTCGCGTTGGTAAAAAAAGGCGACATCATAAAGGCAACGTGTGTCTGAAGTCGCATTTTTTTTTCGAAAACAATTCAGTGATTCACTATGTGGAATCACACACACTCTCGTCATTATAAAATGAAATTGAAAACACGTGTGTCGAATCTTTCCGTAGCAGAATGACTACATATTCATGTAAGCATCTTATTATTGTGAAATTTAAGAAAAAAATGTGGACATAAGAAAATTATGTACGATAAAAGATGGCAGAAAAGATAGAATGAGAGGTAATCTTTTGATGGTTTGGAGGCATAAAAAAAATTAATTAATTATGATAAAATTAACCTAAAGCCAAGGGTCGACTTTCAAATGGATAGCAGGCCCTTGAAATAATGAAATAAAATGAGCATATGACGTGTCTGAGACGGTACCACGGTACATGAATGTGAAAGAGACGATTGGTTTTTGCGAAAATAAATTAATGTTGTCTTAACTTATCTTAACGCGATTAAAGTGATTTTTCAATGTAATGAGATCGATTAATACCTACAATAATTATCGCAAATTAATATCCATATTTTAAGTTATGAAACCATTCAATTGTCCAAGTTTTATGTTACGTACCTTATAAGTTATTTTACAAATAACTTGTTTTTTTAATCAAAACTGTATATTTTTGTTCTCTGTTCTGTGTTCTTTAATAAATCCTTTGAAAAAAATATTTTTGGATACACTCATAATTATGTAATTCGTCTCAAATAGTATTGTTTTGTTTATAAACGAACAAAATTTCCACAAGGCCACATTTCATTTTGAGGGCTCAATATATTCATAATTTAAAATGGGTATAGGATTCCATATATTTCATTCATAATGCCAGATTCCATTCATAATGCCGTCGTAGTGCCAACCTTGACGTATGCAAGTGAAACCTGGGCATGGCAGAAGACGCATGAAAGTAGAATAAATGCAGTTGAAATGAGATCGTTAAGAAGGATTTGTAATAGAACGATGTATGACCGGGTAAGAAATGAGGACATAAGGAAAGAATGTAAGATGAAGAAAGATGTCATTACTAGAATGAAAGTGAACACATTGAGATGGTTTGGTCACATGGGGAGAATGAATGAGGAGCGCCTGACGAAGAAAATATACAGAGCGGAAAGGAATGGAATGAGAGGTCGGGGACGCCCAAGAAAGGGATGGCACGACCAAGTGAATGAAATTTTGAAAGACGGAAATGTTAGAAGTGTGAGCAATAGACGAGCATGTATGAGACGATACATGGATGTGGACGAAGCGAGGGATGCGTGCCAGGATAGAAAAATGTGGCGTTCGGTTCTCTCTGCCTACCCCGCAACGGGACATGGCGTGATGGTATGTATGTATGTATGTATTCCATATATTTATTATAATATGTTACGATAAGTGGGTGTTTAATATATTGTTAAAGTTAAATACATAGGTACATATGAAGATAATTCATTGTACGTTGTAGGTATGGTATACCTTTATTTATTAAATATCTCCTAACATTGTTGTTGAATATATGTAAATAGGTTAAATTTTCGTTATTATTCTGAATTGTCTAGAAATTTCTAAAGAAAAAACAAATGGAATAATTTAAGTTACTGTTACTTACCTCGTTTTTCGTTTTCTCATTTGCAATCGGAATTTATTTGAGTTTTTATATCGCTCAACATTTATTTTTAAATGCTGTTTTAATATCATTTTTGTGAGTATTACATCTTTATAGTGCTGATAATTAAGTAGTTATGTGGATGTATGGATGATCAATGTATTTTTAACAATAGTCACTTGTTTTTCTCAATCTCAATACACCCAATCACAGTAAACCTTAACATACACGAATCAGTCGCTCTAACTCGTTTATTAACACATCAGCCCGACAGGATGGATTTTTCGAATCCTGTGTTTCCACCTTCTTACAACCCGGGTCTTTTTAAGATCCGAATACATATTTTCTTGTGCAGATTGCAAACCCTACCCAACGCTTCGTAGTGTGCTTCTTCGGAATAGTATAATGGATCCAAATTATAATAGCTGGTGTCCCCTACGTATCCATGTTAATTTTTTTTTATATTAAATTAATATTTTGAAACCATTTAGGTAAATTCGTCTGTGTGTCAAATGTTACATAACGTATCATGTAGTTTTTCAATTTATTGTTATGTAAACAAATCTTGACATTTTGTAGGTCAACTTGTAAATCCCCATTGAATGTGTATTTCCAAAAGTGGATGAGAAGATGAGCCACACGTCTACCCTTATCAATGGGACAAATTTAAGGGTTGTAAAAAATAACATCATTTCCAATTCAAGAAGCCTACTGTAGATAGGTAGCCATACCTGCTTTATAAAAAAATTTACAGAAAAAACGCAGGTAGAGAGAGAGACCTTTATCAACAAACGATGCTTCATCATTTTGAATAGGACGGACAAAAGCTGATTCAATTAAATGCTGGTCAAAATATGTAAGACATTCGCATATTATTTGAATTCTTTATTAAAATGTAAGGTGATTTGAAAATACTTATTCAATGATATTCCAATATTTTTAATACCAAATATGTGAATAACAATTTTATTTGGTCATAATGCTAACAGAAAATAAACTTATTGTTTTGGCTCTCCTCAAACATATTTTTGCTTCGTTGGATACAAAAAGAACAGAAATCATTGAAAAATCATATACCTACGGCAAATAAACTAATTGTTTTGGTTCTCCTAAAACATATTTAGATTCGTAGGATACAAAAATAACAGAAATCATTGGAAAATCATATACCTACAGCAAATAAACTAATTGTTTTGGCTCTCCTAAAACATATTTTAGCTCCGTTGTATACAAAAAGAACAGAAATCATTGGAAAATCATACCTACGGCAAATAAACTAATTGTTCTGGCTCTCCTAAAACATTTTTTAGCTCGTTCTTAAATCATAGGTCTTTCTGTCCTGTATTGTGTCACATATGTCTCTGCAGTTGGTTTAGTCTTTGCATGATCCAGAAATTCTTTGGTCTTCATCTGGATGTAAGTCAAGAAAGATCCATAGAGATTGCTTGGTTTACCATATGATCTGGCGATCTGCTTTGAAGGTGCCCATACCATCTCAACTGCCTTTCCTCTGTCTTACTATTAACATCAGCAACACCTAGGCTTCCACGAATGAAAAAAACTTATTGGAAATAAATTTGAATATAGGAAGGTAATAATATTATTGCTCAACAAGTGCAAGACGGTGTCATTTCACAAATCTAATACGTATTAACATTAGTTTCTTACAATGAAAGTGGATAAAGATGTAGTAAAGGACCATTGATTTTATGGAAGAAACATAAAAACAACTTATAAAAAAAACCGTTAGAATTAAATATAGGTACATTTTACTTACATTTTAACAATTAACATCGAAAACTGTAAATATGTGCTAAACTGACCTTATTTTTTATATTGAACACACAATTTCTAACACGTTACTTAACAAAATTAACAAGAAAATATTAATATATACCTATAGAAACCTAATATTTTAGTATTATTTTTACTTGCTAGTTATGTATTAGAATTGGCCCAATAATAATTAATAGTCACTTGTAAAAATATTGGTTACACAAGTTGAACACATTTAAATTTTCGTAGTATTATAATTAAGTACTAAGACCCTCCCTACGTAACAAGTTGTATATATGCGAACGAACAATTTTATTTCAAAAAATGTATTAATACCAATACTAATGTCGCCATCCGATAGGGTGTCGATTTGATAAAAAAAAACTAATTTATGATATCGGCACTATAGCTATTATTCATTGCTACCGTTCCGATCAAATTCGATTAGCAAGATATTATTATATTTAGGTGAAGGGAATGGCAGCCATCTTTAACTATTAACTGGGGTGGATAATAATGGGGTTCATATAATGGTATAATTTGTTCTCATTTTTTGTTTCACGTGATTAATGTAAATGTTTGAGCGAAGATAAATAACACACAAAGCATACATTTGTCAGGGTGTTGTGAACTATTTTTAAAATTGACATTATTTGATCAATGATAATTCTGAATAAATTATTGATAACATTATTTTATAAAGCAATTAGTTTTTTTTTATTTATACATTTTCATATTTGACAATATTTACATAATATATTTGCACCTGCAATAAGAGTATATCTTGATATAAACAAAAGTTATATAGTATAACAAATTAATTAATAAAATATGATAATATAAATTAAAAATATGAAGTACACAAAAATTAGCAATAAAATATTATTATGTAAACAAAGACTTAGATGGGTGGTGGCAGAGCGAATAGCGCGCTGGATTTGTAATCCAGTGGTCGCGAGTTCGAATCCTGCCACGACCGATTTCGTTCAACTAAAGCACAAGCATTTATGCTTAATTTAGGGAATGTATGAGGATGTATATGTACTTGATTCAAAAACATATTCATTCTTTACGAAATATTATTACTTAAAAAAAATATATAAATACTTACTTACTTAACGAGTCCGAGTACTTCTCACTAGGCCCTCCCACTCCAGAATACAGCAACCGCAACGGCATTGTCATTAACCATCTTCAAGTCCTCTGCGTCGCATGTCATTGGCATATCTTGACAGATGAGGAGGTGTTCGTCATTTTGTATCTCGCCGCAATTGCAGGAAACATCCTCTTCCACCCTAATACCCCACCTTAGCATGTTCTCTTTGCATCTTGTCACACCGACGCGTAATCTATTAAGTGTCTTCCATGTCAGGTAGGGTAGTTGGTGTCCCGGTCCCAAACTTTCCGACAGGTCGACCTGATCTCCAGCGTATTGTGCTTGCCAAAGATCTTTCCTTGCCCTATCTGGTGGTAGTCTTAGGGGGGATGTAATTCTAAGAAAGCTTTTCCTTGATTTTAGTCTTGCTACCGGTGGTTTGTGACCAAACAAAGGATGTCTCGGGTCCGTTTCCTGTTTATGTCTCTCTGCATTCGCAGCGACTTCCCTCCTGATGTTCGGAGGGGCAATACCAATATATAAATAGTAAGTATGTATAGTAAATCTAGCAATAAAATATAACATAAACAAAAAATATAAAAGTAGGTAAGTACCTATAAAAAAATCAGCAATAAAATTTGTCTTGCTATGTAAACATCGCCTACAAAATATGTAAAAAAAATATTATTATTATATTCTTACCAACTTTTATCAAATTATATGGAAATATAATTATTATCTTTTGATATGTTGCGATCATTCATAACATATTATAGTTGCCATTCATAACGCAATCGTAGTGCCAACCCTGACGTATGCAAGTGAGACCTGGACATGGCAGAAGTCGCACGAAAGCAGAATAAATGCAGTTGAAATGAGATCGCTTAGAAGAATTTGTAACAGAACGATGTATGACAGAGTTCGAAATGAAGATTCAAGGAAAGAATGTAAGATGAAGAAAGATGTAATTAACAGAATGAAAGTTAACACATTGAGATAGTTTGGCCACTTGGAGAGAATGAATGAAGAACGCCTGACGAAGAAAATATACAAAGCTGAAAGGAATGGAATAAGAGGTCGGGGGCGCCCAAGAAAAGGATGGCACGACCATGTAAACGATATTCTGAAAGATGGAAATGTAAGAAGCGTGAACAACAGACGAACGTGTATAAGACGATGTATGAATGTTGATGAGGCGATGAATGTGTGTCACGATAGAAAAATGTGGCGTTCGGTTCTCTCTGCCTACCCCGTGAGGGACATGGCGTGATGGTATGTATGTATGTATGTATGTATAATTATTATTATAATAATTATTTGTTAGGTAAAATAATATATGTATAATAGAATGTTTATTCGTCTGTTTATTAAGAACCAAGGAAGGTATTATTTGTGTAGAATAAAATTTTGTCGTTACCTCGGAGGTAGGTAATGCAAGAGGTAGATATAAAAAGTAAACCCTCTGGAGAAAGATCTATATAACACCCCAACTATGTATGCACATATGTATTGTATAGTGTACACGTAGAAGCATATTGATAAGGACCCAACAAAAGCTTCGCTGGGATCCTACGGGCTATTCCGAGTGTAAGAGCGCAAAAGGATAGAAGGTGTGTACTTGAATGTTACACCTTTGAGGTGTTAACTCTAGAGGATTTCTACTTCCAGTAGATATTTCTTTCTTTATATCTCGGTGAAAGGAAAAAAAATGAGATTAAACAATATATTTTTATTTTACAAATAAATCCTTCTCATTTTTGGATTTCTCAACAACATTCCTTTGTACAAAAAATAACATCTAAATAATTCTTGTTATTTCCATGGTTGAATAAATCCTTTTATTTTCTATTTACAAATGATATAATTCGATAACATTTGAAACGGGGTATTCTACACCGAGAAAAGGTTTTTTTTTTTAAATGGCTACGTAGGGGTCTCTTAGGATATCTTCTCTAAAAAACGAGAATTAAGGTGAATCAACGGAAATAATTACTACGCTCTTCCTCCGCTGAACACGAGATTTACTCTTTCAGTGGAGTAATACGTACCTATAATATAAATGTATTAATTATAAGAAATATTATATACCCTTCTACCAACATATTATTTGCAATAAAATAAATAAATTCTGTTTTATTTTATGTTCATAAAACAACATATTTTTCACGATTAAGTAAGTATTTTTAAGTAAATAAGTTAATTCACAAATAAATATGTTTATTAAGAACCACATACAAATGAGTCGATGGCAGCGCGGTTAGCGCGCTGGGCTAGTAATCCAATGGTCGCGAGTTCGAATCCTGCCTCGACCTGTAGCACAAGCATTTATGCTTAATTTAGGGAATGTAGAAAGATGTATATGTACTTCTTTAACAAGGACATATTCATTTAAAAAGAAATATTGTTCATACAATTAATATTATTCGATTAACTCATTATCTTTTCCTTAATTTTTCAATTTGCTAATTCGTCAAACGGTAAACGTTGATATTCAGCAATATTAAGAAAAATTCTTCAGAATATTTAAACAATCTATAAAAAGTCAACTGGGTCTAAGACCTCTCGAGCAACAATGCACCGAACCTTACAAAAATTTCAATAGGCCGTTTCCGAAACATTATCTCCCAATGCCCAGAAGAAAATTGCTCGGCGTGTATAGAAACACCGCATCCGATTATATTTATTATCATTACTATTTTTTTGCGAACTGTCTTTCTTTGTTATTAATACATTTTGGCAAGGTTCGTGAACATGCACAGCTAAACTTGGCACAAAATTTGAATCTGCATAATATTTCAGTCCTAAACTGGAAAATGAATCGAGGGAATGGCTTGGCTAGTCTACTAACTGTCGGGAATTTTCGAGCACCAAATTAATATTGTTTATTCAATCTATCAATTCAGTTGAAGCATAGGAATTTCAAGTACCTAAAATAGGTCTTTATATCGAACTTGATTAGTTCACATTTCGCAAGTAGAATAAAAAAGAAAACAAACCCTCTTGGGTTTTATTTGAAATAAAATTTTGCACACTGTTTATCGCCCCTAATGCTTCATTAAATAAAGAAAAAAAAAACAAGTGAGCATTTTGTCATAGTAACAATACATCGAATACTTTTATAGTTGCATATACGCAAACATTCGATATTTCCCTATTAGGTATGTATAAGGACTGCTGCTTACATTGTTTACAAACGAATTTCTCAATAGATGGTGTTACAAAAACAGTTTCTTCGTCACTTCATAGATGTCGATAATGTTAAGCAGCTTTTTTTCAAGTAAAAGGATTTTGATGAATAACACATAGATATTATATAACTTTCTAAAATTAGATTGATAGGGAACTCAATAAAAATGCATAATTGATGAAAGTTGCGCAAGCGCAAGATTATGTAAACCAGCCAATGACAGGTCGTAAGCCCTGTAGGTGCCTTGATTTCCCGGTTCTCCGATAATATTCCAACTTCTTCTCTATTGAGACGTTAAACATTTGTCGTAAAAATAACATTACATGTTGTTTACAATGTATTGAAGTTGTTCTAGTTTTGTAAGCATTTTGTTAAACGGAATTGATCTTGACCTTATTAAGAAATAATTTGCTACTAGGCAAAGGTCAACGTGGTATTTGCTGGAACAAAGCGACAAGTCTCATAATAACTATAAACATTTCATGTTATGTAGATCATAGTGGTTTCATTGTTAAAATAATGACGGTTTGTTCCGTATGATGTAACAAACACAGGTTGCATTAGTCAACAAATTTATGCAAAAAATAGTTATTGTTTATCGTGGGTAAACCGCAAACCTGAAAAAATTAACATTTAATGTATTAAATGTATTAATATATTTAACGTAAACATAATATTTTCATATAATGTATAGACAGATTTTTATGGTTAAGCGTCCCATCATTTTTGCTGTCAAATAATCTTAATATATCAAAGGGTTTTCCTAACAATTCATAACTAACTTAGTCACTTCAAAGCGTCAACAGAGCTAAGATCTGAAATAAGATATCATTTTGAATACTGTTTCTACACATAACAACAAAAGGATTGGAGCCTTTTGGCGATAACATGACATATTTTCAAGCAGTTATTTATCTTATGTATACCATCTTAATTTTGATAAATCTGGAAACTTGATAAAAAGCATGATTTGTTTACTTTGGAATCACAAGAGATTCGTTGAAAAAGACCTGAAAGTTTCTGATTTCTAAATGTTATTCAAATATCATGAATATGAAATATTTATGTATTAAACTATGTGTTTTGTCTGTAGTTTTAACTACAGACATAAAACGCATAGCTAATCACAATAGCCTTTTGTAATTCGTATTCGTATAAATAAAATAAACATTATTATTAGTAATTTTACCAACCATCGAAAAATGATCAAAGCCACTTAACGTAGGATAAGTTGTAAATGTATAAATAATGAATTAGAAATGTTTAGTCTATATTTTTAATGTTGAATAATGAGGCTTTCATACAGTCGACAGTAAGAAAATAATTTAAAATCGTTATATAGGTAAACCGAATATAAGTACATGTCTGTGCCAATTCCATATTTTGGCATTTTGTGAATTCACAATCTGATATTGAAATATACGTAAACCCTTTACCTTATTATTTTGTCGAAATGATTTCATCAGTGCTAGAATTTTGGACATGCAATTTCCGCGAACTAACCATTTTATCGTGAAATCGAATAAATTGGATTTGTTGAACAATTTATTGAAAAATTGCGTGATGTGTTAATAATATTTGAATGACACACGAGTCAGAAGTTGATAATTATAAATATTTAAAAAACTTTTACTATAGTAAAAATATAAAAAAGCCTTACTCTTAATTAATTTATTCCTACTTTAATTAATTATAACATAACTTTTTTTACCAAATATTGGTATTCTTATAAATATAAATTAATCCTTACATAGGTAATTAAAACATACATAATTATTATTATAATATTTTACCAATATACCTAAGTACTTTTCATTCCATTAAAATACTTGATAACGAATATGTAATCTCTTTTCAATAAAAAAATATTTTTTACTCTTGTTATTATCTAATACTTAATGGATCTCTTATTGCATAATACTATTAAGAACGTCGATTTGAAGACTATTCACATTACAAAAGTGAAGATTTTTATAAGAAGGTATCGAATTCACCTTAGATGTCACTTTTTTACTAGCCGGGTAAATATAGTGCAACAGTCACTTACAAATAATCTGGAAGCCTTAGGAATTTGTTCGAGTAGGTAGGTTGGTTTGTTGTAGGTACTGCTGTTAAAGTTTTGTGGTATGACATGAAAAGCACTTTTATAAGATAAGATAATTGGATTAACATTAAGTACTTGTTTGAATTATTTTGTTATTTATGTCTTAAATAATTTTTATAACTATCAACACACATCCTAGCACACAGCGCAAGTAGTGAGTTCTTGTGCAAGTAACGATACTAGCCCAGTAAAGCAAGACAAGCGTTAGGTAAACACTTTTAGTAAAAACCTTCTCTGCTGGGAATTTTAAACTAGGACTCCTGGACAGGAGTCAAAAGGCTTTTTAATATACCTACCAAAGCGATCAACATTTTTCTCATGATGTAATAAATGAAGATTTATGTATATAAATCTATAAGAAAATTCTAAAGAAAATTGGTGTCTTTGTCCAATATTTCTTGGACATAATTCCCTCTACGTCTTTTAATTGTAGTCTTATTTTTTATCTCACTGTTTTATTGAAAATAACTATGAACCTACTGTCGTACCACTTACGATGCTTGATTTGGTTGGAAAAGTTTGCTCGCTTTATGACAATGAAGCCGCTTTTTTATTCTTGTTTGAACACAGATTAAATAAATGAATAAATATTACACTGTTATACATTATTGTAGGTACCTACTAAATTTACTCTAGTTTAACCTCACGAGGTTTGAAAAAAAAGCTTTATGGCAACGAAGCTGTCTCTGAACACCATAGATAATGATAAATAATTTAATGAAAAACACTATATTCCTCTCTCTTGCGATTATCTGCCGTATCCATCTTTATAACACCGATATTATATTGAAGCGCCGCGCCGGTGTTTTTCCATAATTTGACGATACAGAAAAGGAGAGTGCTCTTTGTTGGTTCATACCAGTTTCTCTATATGGTCTTAATAGGGCATCCCACCATACCATATGTGTCTGCTTTATTTCTTATTTTATATTATCAGTTGTGTCGGCAGCGTTCAACTTATAAGGCGTAGGTACCGATCGTTTTCTGCGTTTATAATGTTTAATTTAAAACACAAACAACGAATTGGACTGTTTTTATAATATTATTTTAAAAAAATAACGCTTCAGTTGATGCAATTTGTACAAATATGGAATAATATATGTAGGTTTTCGCTGTTTGCCTTCTAGGCTTATATTTGTAATACTCCCGTTTATATTTTGTTTCATCCAATATCTAGGTACTTTCTAACAATTTTAAGTAATAAATTTGTTTATATAAAACTAGTCTGCAAGATTTCAATACTAGATATTGTTTACGTATTTTACAACTTACTGTGTTAACTTCTCTAACCGTCGCGTTGCGTCGTCGCTCGTAGCATCACCTGATGGTTGTAAGGGTCTAGTACGAATTGTAATATGACTTGTCGCAAAAAAGTGATCCACTACTGCTTTTCATTTGATTGGTGATAGGATTTCACACTTTTTAGACAAGTCATATCATAATTCGCCACTACTAGACCCTGTAGTCTTCTGTATGCTCCAATTAAAACTATTCCAACCCAACTGTAAAATCATCGTTTTTGCTTGTGCCTGTATACGAAAATGTATTCGGCAAAGAGTTGGATTACAAAGACAACATACTTCACTGGCTTTATATCAAGGTTCAAACACATTGGATAGGTATAAATTATATGAGGCTATGATTGCATGTCAAGATAAGATATTGTGTCTTTCGATTCTCTCTACTTCTATCATATACCTATAGGGTAATATAGTAACGGTTCATGTACATGATGTGTTTAGTATATTTTTTCTTATATAGTAGTACTACTATATAAGGGATGCTAATTAACCTTCATAATCATTTATAGATATTTTACAATCCTTATAAAATATATTGATGGATCGATGACAAAGTTGTTTAGTCAAGATCAACAGAGTATGGCTACCAGTAGAAATAAACGGATGAAATCAATATATCTAAAAGCATAATATAAAATATCACGAGCCATCTTTTTTTCATTTTTTTGAAAAGATTTCTTTGAATACAAAATACACGGCCGCGTACCGGCTTATGCTGGTCGGTAGATAAGTACTTGGATGCAATCCATTAACGATATTGAATCGTCTACACTAGTGGGTATATTTGCGACTATTTCTATAGCACAAGTATTGCTTTATGGTCTCATGGTATTTAAAATCGGTATCCAATGGTGCTCACAATAATGTTTCTTCATTACAGAAATGTATTTCGATACGTACTGGGCGGAGGTGTTCGATATTGCAAAATATTATTATGGACATATTTAATATATTGAGATAATTATTTTATCGTATCGAAATCTCATGATTGGACTTAAATTTATTATGCGTTTCCTAGAAAGTTAGTACCTACCTGAATACATAACGTCGCAAGTCATTGGCAAGATAAAAACAGCCCACACATTGATCGTTATTACTGCCAAGAAAATTTTTAATTTTAAATAATGGGTAATGATTTAATTTGTTGTGTTAAATAATTGTAAAACATTATATTGTAATTATTAGTTTGTATTTCGTATTTAATATTAGTATCCAGCAGACTTTTCCACTTTTTTATAACCCAGGATTTGTCACAAACAAGGTTTTCACGAATGCTTTAGTGATTTTTTGATATTTTGACATTAAAAATGCGTTATTCTTAGGTATTAAACATGCATTTTGAAAGTGGAAAATCAGGTTTTCGCTTCATTATAGTGTTTCAGAAATCTACTAAGCAACAGTTTTTTTTAATTTATCCAACTATCGATTTGTTCAAGAGAATTTATTTCTCTTCAGAGCCCACAGGCAATCAAATGTGATAAGTTGAATTGGCGTTTCTTCATTTACTCGACCAATACTGAATAATCGTCTTGAAACTAAAGACAGGGATTTTAAGTTTATTCTATAGATACTACCACGGGAATTGCTCAGAAGAACTTGCATCTTTGGTCCCTCCTCCACCCACTCGCAACAGAGTCACTCGCTTCACTCAATCGCAGCATCCATTCACAGTGGACCTTCAACATATACGAACAAGTCGCTTCTCGAACTCCTTTATTAATACATCAGCCCGACTGTGGAACGATCTTCCGAATTCTGTGTTTCCATCTTCGTACAACCCGGGTCTTTTTAAAATCCGAATTAATAAACTCTTTTCTAGATTGCAAACCCCTCCCAACGCTACGTAGTGCGCTTCTTCGGAAGAGTAAAATGGACCCAAATCCTAATAGCTGGCGTCCCCTACGTAGACATGTTAAAAAAAAGGGATAAATTATAGTATTGTCTACAGCTCGATAGTCCCAGAATCATAATATATGAAAATTCTCTCGATAAAAAAATATTCCCGAAAGTAGATACCCCTGAAATTTGCGGGATTCTATCGTGTTCCGTTTAATTTGTTAGATGTCAAACTACTAATGTATAGCAAACATATTATTTTTAAATATGATGTAATCACTTTGACTGTTTTTACATTTTTAAAACTGTATCTTGATTTAAAAAAAAGGTATATCTCATATTGTCTCAATTCGTACAAAATGTATTACGGGACACACCATCACCACCAAGTCTTCTGGCGGTGATGGACAAACCCTATCGCTTCTACTTCAGTACGAGAAGACAGTGGGGTTAAAAATTCCTAAAAATTGTCAGTACGTGTGCGGCCTTAACATATCGACATAGTTTCAATCCAAGATCCTCATATAGGATTGTGAAATCAAAGAACTTCACTTTAGAGGCTTCGCAGCAAACCTATATGTTATAACAGTGGAAGCACTTGTATGAATTAGGCGCTTTATGACGTCCAATTTGTGTTTGTTCATTTAATTATATCGGTATGTATAATGTTCAGTGTTTATGATAATCTATCACCTACTTGACGTTCTCTTGTAAAACAATGCTCTGAATATATTAAAAATATATTATGTTATTTATAATGTCGCTACCTTTAATGCGTGTTTCCACGATAAGTGTTACACAAAATGCGCCATTATCGACTCAAAGGGATGAAAATGGCGGGCGAAAAACGATTCGCAGAACCCCACTTCTGATAAGGGTTTTTAGGTGTTTGTGTATGGGAAACACGCCCTAAAAGGTTAATGGCTAAACAATATATGGCTCTTGATAATCTCATAATATTCTGACAACGTTATCAAGTATGTAAGTATCTCTCTACATATATATACATTCCCTGTGGGCTGGTAAAAATATTGTTAATTAGATATAATGAAAATCATACAACAGCACATAGCTTTTCATATTTGCCTACATAAGAATACCTAATAAGTTCTTAATTAGTAGCTAGCTATGTACTAAATGAAAAGGTAGAATGTTTCAGATAATGTTACCTGTAGGAACTTTCTTTTTAATTGAGTAAAATTTTATCAAATACCTATATTAAGTAGGTATCTGAATATAACCACCCACTCTTCAAATATACGAGTACTTACATACCTACATACTTTAACAAAATGTATATGCTGTGTGATTGTTTAGTTTTAATTGAATCAGCTTAAACAAACTTAAGGGGCCATATAAACCTAAACACCTCAATTTCAAATCAAATCCCTCAAATATGTTAAACAGTGTGTTTCTAGAAAAAATAGTATAAGTCTTTTCAACATTCTCTAGTGAATGTTCGTCACACAATTTTAAAATTCAGCCTAAATTACCATTAATAAATGATTAAAAATATCCCTTTTTACAGAATTTTTGTTAAATTTTCCATAACCATGTGTCGTAAAGAAATAAATCTTTTATACGCTTAAAGAGTGCATAAAATCAAAGTGAATGACCGATAAAGTTTTTCATTTCAACTAAGGTTTGTTCTTAAAATGCAAAAAATCAACAAATTTGGGGTTTCCGATAGTTTAAATCACGTATAAACCTTTTTAAACGCACGCGATATTTACCCTTACTAACGCGTAACTTCATAGTGCATTGGGCGGTTTTAATATATCATGTTTTCAGTCACTAAGTTTAGCGTTATATGTCCTCTTAACTGGGGTTTGATTCCCCGGTATGCAAGTTCGAACTAGCCAAACTTGAACAAAACTAGATGTACCATATTGATACACTATGTTAACTTTTATTAAGTATATTTTATTTCAATCAAATAAATAAGATTGTTTTAAAACAAAGATACCAGGTTCGATTTGCAGAATACGGGGAAATGAAAGTGAAAGATACACACAATGTTTAACGACGCTATATTTTACTAACTACGTTTACAATATAACAAAACGTTTTTACCAAGATACAAATATTTATCACGGAAATAAGAACGAGTGAGAGATTGGATCGACACTGGTCGTCGCTCGTCGCGCCCTCGAATGGCCGCTTATAATGTCTCTTGACGCTGCTTTCTGGAATGTTCTCCGTCTGTTTATTGGCTCCGCCGATGCTAATGCGAAATAGACACTTCTCATTGGCCACATCGTTGCCAGGCGTCGTGTCGCCACAATACCATCAAGCTGTGTTTTTAAAGGATATACAAAGAGAACCAAACGTGAAACTTCAATTACATCTATGACGGCATTCATCCCATCGTAATCCATATTTTTTTTGTTGCTAGGATAAAATCGGAATAATAATCAGAATTTTCAAAAATATTCAAAAAACTAACCTTCAGTTATTTGTATGTACATTTATGTAAGTCGACCTTTAAAAATATTCATTGATCACCTTAATGAAGATGGTTTTAAAAGCTCACAGATATGTCAATAACATTACAGGATTAATGAATGGCGTTCGGTTTTCTCTGCCTATCCCATCAATGACACGGCGTGTAATAATATTATCTCAATTAAATTGACTCGCTATTTCCAATATCGTATTATTGTATTATGTTGTTATAAGGTGTGGTATCATTTGGGAGGGTCTATAAGAATTAAGTCGATATTTGTGGTGTATTAAGACTTACTTACGAATTATGAGTTGTATTCATATAGTAAGGAATATAATGTTGTATTGTATTTTGTAACTATAAGTAAATGGTTTTATATTTTTCATTCTTCTGTATTTAATTGAAATTGAATACTAATATCATATATTATTTTTTTTTCTGTGGTGTCTTAAGTCAATATTTTTCAATTCATTTGCTAATTATCAATAAAAATAAAAATCGTTTAGATGAATAGCTGAGAGGTATTGTACTAGATTTGTGTGAACATCTCTTAACTCATTTTATTATATCGGTTTCATTAATTCATGAATTGTATTGTTAATATTTGATTTTGTTCATTTTTTAATAATGAATGCTTGTATATCTAAATGCTGCCACTCCCATGATGCAAATGGATGGAGAGACATTAACCAATTGTGATTCCATAAAATAACTTGGATCACTCATCCATCAAAATGAAGGATTTTCAGCAGATATAAACCTCAGAATTATTGTGGGGTGTGTGAGGTTTAGATCAATGTCGAGAGTCCTATGCGATCCAAAAATGCCAGCAAAGTTTACCAGACAATCGTCAGACCGGCACTCCTCTATGTCTCCGAATGTTCGACAATGTACAACTCCTACTCAAGGCAACTGGAAACTGCTGAAATGCGTATGCTAAGATGGGTAGCTGGAATGTCCTTACGGGTCAAAATAAAAAGTTCACGCATTTATGGAAACCTAGGCGTTACTAATATACATGGTTAGATAGAGGAAAGACAATTGAGATGGTACGGGCACGTGAACGTAGACCGCCAAATTACATGGTAAACCGAGCAATCTCCACTTATCTTCCTCGACTTGCACCCAGAGGAAGACCAAATAATTCGTGGATCATGCAAAGATAAAATCAACATGGCCTAAATGACGTAATACAGGATAGAAAGACCAATTTAAGGACGAGGAGAGCTGACTCCAACATTCGGGATAAACAAAGAGCTGAGATAGCAAGGGATTAGAAATTAATGCTTATGTATAGGTGAACGACATGTGTCAGAAAGACCCCCGATAGTTTCGAGTAGCTCTTCGTAATAGAAGACGCGGAAAGTAGAAGACCCAGAGTTCGCTCAATGACCCATAAAGTGACCTCGTTAAGTCCGCTACAGAGGATCTTCAATCACCAAACCCAAGATCAGCCTTCAATAAGATTGAGCATTCGTCAAGTGATTGCGAATTAGGTGAACAAGACAGATCGAGGCAGAATTCAAAGTTCACGCTCTAGATTTGTAAACTACTAGTCCTTCGCTGTAACTGCTCTGTCACAGAAAAATCATTATCATTTCCCTAAAAAACGCGTTCCTCTTTGAAGATTCTTTGTTTTATAGCACAACGCGGTCGGTTTCGAACGAAATAGAAATTAATATAAGAGTTGAAGGATCGTTGTCATGGGAGCGATTTGTTTCGTTTCGGCTAAATTCTCTCTCACTTTGAAGATACAACACCAGATGGGTAGGAAGAGAACTAGGAAGGTAGGTAAGAGTCGTGTCGATATGTTATTTTGACATTTGGTACCCACTCACTTATATAGGTGTTAATCAATATACCCTTCCCATACCGCAGGTTCGGCTCTAACCGGATCGGTTCATTTGTTTTATGTGGTCTGTTTCATCTGTGTACGTACTATTGACTAGTACCTACTTACCGAGTACAGCACGCAGCTACAAAGGAATCTCAATTTTGGAAACTTCTTTCATCTCTCGCTATTGATTTTGTATCAAAGAACATAATTATTATTATTTCTACGTTCGAGGTCTTGTTACACGTAGAAATTTTCGTTAATGTAGGTAAGATTTACTTACTTTATATTTCCTTCTTTCCCTCATCCCGTTTGGGTTTGTATAGGAATTCGTTCTCGACTGCTTCCCACGCCTTATTTCATAGATTGGGACACGCTTCGGAGAAAATTAAATCTTAACTCGTTTTATTATTTAATTTATCTTAAATTATGTACATTTTATGTCATGATGTTTATTGATTTATGTGATTGGGCGCTAATTCTTACAGCTGTAATGGTCTGTAATTTTGATTCTGCATAAAAACTAATAAATCCATTTAGAAAAAATATAGACTTGAAATCCAATAACTTTTTTACCGTTTACTTGAACAATGCTTTTTTTTCGTTTAAAGAAAGTTTTGGTGTTTCCCATATATATTTTATTTTCACAATGTTTCATATTTACAAAGCATGTAAATACCCTTAATTATCATGTTTATTTATATAATTTTATAGACTTGGCTGTTTGCATACACGTTCCTACTATTCTTCTTACGAAACATACGTTGACAAAATAAGTGGGCATATGTTTTTTTACACAATTGTATCGATAAAAATAACAACCAAATGCTCTAAAATAATGGTGATTCGTTTATCGTTTCAACTTTAAACGAATCGTCTCAATTCATTTAAATTCTGTCGGTTCTTTATTTGCAGTATTAATTTATGTCGTTGTACAATAATTAGTTACATCATCGGTAATTAATTGACATTTTAAAATTGTTATATATTTTTATTTATACCCATAGTTCGTATTGTTCATAAGTTGATTCAAAACATTTTAACAAAATGCAATAATTAAATGAAATAAAACACAACTTTGTGTACACCACTACAATTATAATTTTTATTCAAATGAATAAAAAATCCCTCTACATGTTACGAGAACAAAATTCCCTTCCTCAGGAGGATACAAAGTATACTAAAATAAATTACAATATACAGACTTAAGGTAAACATAATGGGTGTCGTGTGGGCTGGGTTAAACTATTTATTGGTGGGGGGAGCAATGAAGTTATTGGTTAATTAATTTTTGTATTGGGAAAATATTTAATATAGGGTTATTAGCTTAACTTCTTTCATCTCTCGCTATTGATTTTGTATCAAAGAACATAATTATTATTATTTCTACGTTCGAGGTCTTGTTACACGTAGAAATTTTCGTTAATGTAGGTAAGATTTACTTACTTTATATTTCCTTCTTTCCCTCATCCCGTTTGGGTTTGTATAGGAATTCGTTCTCGACTGCTTCCCACGCCTTATTTCATAGATTGGGACACGCTTCGGAGAAAATTAAATCTTAACTCGTTTTATTATTTAATTTATCTTAAATTATGTACATTTTATGTCATGATGTTTATTGATTTATGTGATTGGGCGCTAATTCTTACAGCTGTAATGGTCTGTAATTTTGATTCTGCATAAAAACTAATAAATCCATTTAGAAAAAATATAGACTTGAAATCCAATAACTTTTTTACCGTTTACTTGAACAATGCTTTTTTTTCGTTTAAAGAAAGTTTTGGTGTTTCCCATATATATTTTATTTTCACAATGTTTCATATTTACAAAGCATGTAAATACCCTTAATTATCATGTTTATTTATATAATTTTATAGACTTGGCTGTTTGCATACACGTTCCTACTATTCTTCTTACGAAACATACGTTGACAAAATAAGTGGGCATATGTTTTTTTACACAATTGTATCGATAAAAATAACAACCAAATGCTCTAAAATAATGGTGATTCGTTTATCGTTTCAACTTTAAACGAATCGTCTCAATTCATTTAAATTCTGTCGGTTCTTTATTTGCAGTATTAATTTATGTCGTTGTACAATAATTAGTTACATCATCGGTAATTAATTGACATTTTAAAATTGTTATATATTTTTATTTATACCCATAGTTCGTATTGTTCATAAGTTGATTCAAAACATTTTAACAAAATGCAATAATTAAATGAAATAAAACACAACTTTGTGTACACCACTACAATTATAATTTTTATTCAAATGAATAAAAAATCCCTCTACATGTTACGAGAACAAAATTCCCTTCCTCAGGAGGATACAAAGTATACTAAAATAAATTACAATATACAGACTTAAGGTAAACATAATGGGTGTCGTGTGGGCTGGGTTAAACTATTTATTGGTGGGGGGAGCAATGAAGTTATCGGTTAATTAATTTTTGTATTGGGAAAATATTTAATATAGGGTTATTAGCTTATTAGTTATTAACCCTAATAACTAATAAGCTAATAACCCTATATTAAATATTTTCCCAATACAAAAATTAATTAACCAATAACTTCATTGCTCCCCCCACCAATAAATAGTTTAACCCAGCCCACACGACACCCATTATGTTTACCTTAAGTCTGTATATTGTAATTTATTTTAGTATACTTTGTATCCTCCTGAGGAAGGGAACTTTGTTCTCGTAACATGTAGAGGGATTTTTTATTCATTTGAATAAAAATTATAATTGTAGTGGTGTACACAAAGTTGTGTTTTATTTCATTTAATTATTTCAAAATGATACCACAAAGTAAAAAAACAATCGTTTGTCGATGAAAATGCAATAAAATTGTAGATATAAATTTTTGTCTTTGCTCAAGAAAACGAGTGGGTTTTGGCCAACACTAAACTCTCCACACCATAGTAAGTGTTCATTTTTTCTTCTTGAAATGTTGCCGATCTCCATATGCATTTTTATGATATACATTTCCATTAGATTGTTAAACAAATATATGATTACCAGAGGACAAAAGTTTTCACAATACACCATACACACAAAAACATTGCCACGAAACTCATAGTATGTATTTTCTAAATGATATATGTTGAGATATTTTAAGTAAAATTGCATTACTAGCAAGATGAGCATGTATGAGACAGTGTATCAATGTTGATGATGCGATGTATGTGTCAAGATAAAAGAATGCGGTTTTCGGTTCTCACTGCCTAATACTTGAGGAAGATAAAAGTGGAGAGTAAAAAATACACTTGTCTATAGAGACACTGTAATGAAATGAAGTACAAATCATTGTTGTTCATAAAATTAAATCCATACCAGATCTTTTGCTTCTGCTGGATCCACTATCGTCCGGCTAGGACACACGGTAGAGCATTTCTTTGATTCTCAGAGGGAATACAGGTGGATAATTGAGAAACAGCGAGCGTGACCAGAACAAAACTGTATATTCTTTTGTGAAAGAGAGACAAATTTAATTAGAGATATAATGGTACATATGGGTTAGTGTGATATGAGGTAATGATGGTGATGTTTGATGATTAAGAATAGTCTTACTTTCTAGGGTGGCCAACTAATTAAAATAAACAGTGATCACTATTGTACATTTATATGAGCCTTAAGTATTTAAATATTTCAAAAGTCAGTTCCAGATTAAATTTATTTTTCAGGCCGAAGGGCCAACACTGAGTAATTAAGGAATTTCTTTTTTTTTCTTACCAAACTTAGTTCTAAGGGTATGTCGATATCAGTAATTCTAGGGACGATTCACGAAAAGGGGGTGTGCGAAAGTCAATGATCTCAAACCTTTAGTCCGACGGTGGGGAGAAATTGCCTTATCACGTATTCAACAAGGCCTGATGTTTCCAACCGTGATGGAGGTGAAGAAGAGAAGCGGCAGGGGCGATCTAATGTTGAAGGCGCTCCAGACTTTCTCTCATCAAGGGGAGAAGCCTAATCCGAGGTGATAACAAGGCAGTTGGTCTACTGTCAGTCGTATACATCCCGTGTGGCAGACATAGGTGTTAACACTTCGTTATGTGTTCATACAACCACGCGAAGTCACTTTGAAGATTAATAAACATTATAAAACTGTCACGAAGTAAGTCTTGCGACCATTTGTTCAAAAGGTATTGTTCATACGCAGCAGATTGAGATGTCAACACTTCGTTATGTGAACATACAACTACACGAAGTCACTTTGAAAATTAATGAAATTGAAAAACAGTCACGAAGTATGGCTTGCTACCATTTATTCAAAAGGTATTGTTCATACTCAGCAGATTGAGATGTTAACACTTTGTTATGTGTTCATACAACTACGCGAAGTCACTTTGAAAATTAATGAAATTGAAAAACAGTCACGAAGTATGGCTTGCTACCATTTATTCAAAAGGTCTTGTTCATACGCAGCAGATTGAGGTGTTAACACTTCGTTATGTGAACATACAACTACACGAAGTCACTTTGAAAATTAATGAAATTGAAAAACAGTCACGAAGTATGGCTTGCTACCATTTATTCAAAAGGTCTTGTTCATACGCAGCAGATTGAGGTGTTAACACTTCGTCGTGTGAACATACAACTACACGAAGTCACTTTGAAAATTAAAGAAATTGAAAAACAGTCACGAAGTATGGCTTGCTACCATTTATTCAAAAGGTATTGTTCATACTCAGCAGATTGAGATGTTAACACTTCGTTATGTGTTCATACAACTACGCGAAGTCACTTTGAAAATTAATGAAATTGTAAAACAGTCACGAAGTATGGCTTGCTACCATTTATTCAAAAGGTATTGTTCATACGCAGCAGATTGAGGTGTTAACACTTCGTTATGTGAACATACAACTACACGAAGTCACTTTGAAAATTAAAGAAATTGAAAAACAGTCACGAAGTATGGCTTGCTACCATTTATTCAAAAGGTATTGTTCATACTCAGCAGATTGAGATGTTAACACTTCGTTATGTGTTCATACAACTACGCGAAGTCACTTTGAAAATTAATGAAATTGTAAAACAGTCACGAAGTATGGCTTGCTACCATTTATTCAAAAGGTATTGTTCATACGCAGCAGATTGAGGTGTTAACACTTCGTTATGTGAACATACAACTACACGAAGTCACTTTGAAAATTAATGAAATTGAAAAACAGTCACGAAGTATGACTTGCTACCATTTATTCAAAAGGTCTTGTTCATACGCAGCAGATTGAGGTGTTAACACTTCGTCGTGTGAACATACAACTACACGAAGTCACTTTGAAAATTAAAGAAATTGAAAAACAGTCACGAAGTATGGCTTGCTACCATTTATTCAAAAGGTACAGCTCGTACGCAGCCGATTGAGATTTAAACACTTCGTTATGGATTCACACACCTACGCGAGGTCACTTTGAAAATTAATGAAATTATAAAACTGTCTCCAAGTGTGACTTGCGACCATTTATTTAAAAGGTACAGCTCGTACGCAGCCGATTGAGATTTAAACACTTCGTTATGGATTCACACACCTACGCGAGGTCACTTTGAAAATTAATGAAATTAAAAAACTGTCTCCAAGTATGACTTGCGACCATTTATTTAAAAGGTACAGCTCGTACGCAACAGATTCAGATGTTAACACTCCGTTATGTGTTCCTTCAACTACGCGAAGACACTTTGAAATTTAATGAACTTAAAAAACTGTCTCCAAGTATGACTTGCGACCATTTATTTAAAAGGTACAGCTCGTACGCAACAGATTCAGATGTTAACACTCCGTTGTGTGTTCATTCAACTACGCGAAGGCACTTTGAAATTTAATGAACTTAAAAAACTGTCTCCAAGTATTACTTGCGACCATTTATTTATACGGTACAGCTCGTACGCAACAGATGGAGAGGTTAACACTTCGTTATGTGTTCATATAACCACGCGAAGACACTTTGAAATTTAATGAACTTAGAAAATTAAAAAAAACCGAACCGAAGTATGTATTGCGATGTTGTTTTATACGCCTCCTTCACGCATAAGGCGGTATACTCAGAGATCCGACTCGGATTTTTAGATAATTAGTTTATGACGACACTCTCTGTTTAGTTACAATGCCTTACATCGATTTCAGGCATAAAACACAATGAACTGAGTGAATACGCTGATAGATCGCGGAGGAAAACAAAGCGTGGTGTTGTGACCGTTAGAAAAAGACGCCGACTGATGGCGGAAGTTGACGCGTGGGAACGGTAGGTGGACGAGGGGGGCGGTGCGGGCCGCTTGACACCAGCTGCGTTTTTAGCGAGACCTTGAACTAGTTCAAGACGTAACTACTGCCGCGAGATTTAATTTGAAAAGATGATTATTTAAATACGTAGTGAGCGTACCGCTCGCTACACTCCAATCAAAGTTACCCAAACAAAAAGAAAAAGAAAAGAAAAAAAAAATTCCGTAAGCCGGCCTGTGCAAATTGGGGAGAATGAAAGACCCTGACTGTAATGAAGAGAAGTAACGAGAGGAACTTATAACCACGACCAGATTCTTAGTTTATGAGGAGTATGGTGAGTTGCGTGTTCTCGGCTGGTCACACCAGTACATCGCAACCACCTCCAGTAGTGAGACCGACCTAGTGACTCTTGGTCATCGTAGGTTTGTCGAGGGTGTAGGCAATGGGTAACATACTTAAGGTATGTGCCCCCCTACTCAAGATCAAGGTTTCGTACGTGAATCATAATTGATTATAGCATTCAGAAGGAATACGCCCTAATTGTGCGAGTTCGGAATCATACTAATGTTCAAACTTCGTTGAAACCTAGGTTAGACTCGAATAAGGACTCCTACTCGCGATACGACACGATCGGGGTTATATGTTGGGTTGCGCAGCGGTGTGGTACAGATACCAATGTTCGGCAACTAGCTTCTACCTATAGCCATGATTAATTCTAGGAAAACACTCCATTGATGAACAATACAGGGGGGGAGCACCGAAAGAATTAGAGTTGCCAATCTAATAGGCGAACTCTCTTCAGCCTTACCCAAACAAACTTAACAATAATCGGCGAACTCGAAGCTAGTCGCTTTCCTACACGCATGTGAGTTGAGCAATCAGATATCTCACTCAGGGCAACCGACTGGAAACATAAGTATAATGTCGCGGAGCAAGCGTGCTTGAACAGTCCGCTTGCTATGTGCGAAACAACAAAATTAATGACTTACATTCACAAAAGGAAAATAACAATCTTGTAGCTACAGTTTGTGACCACACTGGATAGCTGGCCAAGCGATCCATCACGATGGACGCGAATCGATGCTTGCCAATTCTCAACACGACTCCTCAAGCGAAGACTTGGCATCAGGCTACTACCTGGGATTCCTTCCTAACGACAGTTTACAAATACAATGAATATAAGGACAAGGGGCCTATCACGACAGACGCAAACTGAAGTTATTATTCACTTGTAACGACAGTTCACAAATACAATGAATATCAGGACAAGGGGCCTATCACGGTAAGCGCGAACTGAAGTCTGCATAGCCTCAAAATGACTCCTCAAGTGAAGACTTGGCATCAGGCTACTACCTGGGATCCTTTCTCAACCACAGTTCACAAATACAATGAATATCAGGACAAGGGACCAATCACAATAGACGCAAACTGAGGTTCTTCACGCAACCGCTTGGTACTACCACTCTTGCTTAACTCTACACCGGTCAAGTAGTACCCAACCGAAGGGAATCAAGCCAAATGGCGAGTTGACAATCCAGTATTCGACTCGTTAGTAATACACAAGAAAAGGGCGAGTTGACAATCTAATATTCAACTCTGGGATAATACACACAAAACAAGGGAGAGTTGACAATTCAATATTCAGCTCAGAAACACTTATATATAATACAAGGCGAGTTGACAATCCAGTATTCAACTCTGAAATAATACACACAAAACAAGGGTGAGTTGACAATTCAATATTCAACTCAGAAACATTTAAACATAAAACAAGGACGAGTTGTCAATTCAATATACAATTCGGGAACTTATGTATTCTAACAAGGAAATCTTTAGCGAGAACTCCTAGTAGTACACAAGGGGAGGGAAGGGGTTATATACAGTTAGGGCTACCACTTAGGATGCCTGTCAGAAGGCGGCTAGCTCCTTCAGGAATGGAGACAGGATCCTAGCAATCATGCATTGGTCACAATTATTTATACACATACCCTTGCATACATCATTCTTTTACAGATGGTCCTTACAAAATTCATTGTTCACACTACTTTAATTTCACGCAATCTTTAATTGCCAGCACATTTTATGACCGGTACATGACTGCAGGGCATAATTGAAAAGGGGGTTACATAATTCATCCGGAATGAGAAGTGTATCGTTAGGCGCCACTGATTTTTTGCGGATCAAACCAGAAACCAAGTTTACAATTTGCAACTTATCAATAGGTTTATTGCTAGATAAGGGTCTCAGCACAACAATTAATACTTAATTAAACTTAATCAGGTCCTTGATATGGTACCTGCCACTATGTTTACCCTCACAGTCGCGAACCTCGTAAATGGTGTCCGAAATTTTATTCGATACGACGCATTTGATGAATCGAGGGGCGAGCTTGTTTGAGAAGTACTTTCCAGCGTCAGATTGGGTGAATGCCCTGCGCCAGACCACTGCGCCTTCGGACAGTGAGCAGTGTTTCCTACGCAGGTTGTATCGTTTCGCGTTTACTTTGAACGCAGTCAATAGTGCGCTAGATACCTTCTCGTAAAGTTGCTCCATGGTTGAAAGGCTAGTTCCATAAGAATTATCCTTGCTCGCTGGCTCCTCCGAGCTATTGGTGACCTGTTCCATTTTGTCGTGAAATGAAGCATGCGGACAGGGGTGGAACCCGTGCGTCAGGAAGAACGGTGTGTAACCGGTGGCGATGTTCACGCAATTATTGAGGCAGGAGCAGATCTTAGGCAGCATTGTGCACCAGGTTCGCTGGTTCTCCCCCACTAATATTGACAGGGCGGTTACGATGGTAGAGTTGTATCTTTCCACAGTATTGTTCTGGGGGTGATAGTACGCGTTATAGAATAGGTCTCGTATACCGAAGCGATCAGCGAACTCCTTGAAATCCTTGGATATGAATTGCTTGCCGTTGTCCATAATTAAAGTACGAGGTACACCGTAAGGCAGAAAGATCTTTTCTTCTATAAGCTTGGTGATAGCCGGGGCTGTGGCACGTCGCAACGGCAGTGCCCATAAGAATTTCGTGAAGTTATCGACCACCGACAGTATGTAAATATTTTGTTTATGTGAACAGGGAAGCGGCCCAACAAGGTCTACGCTCAATGACTGCATGGGATGATCTAGACGTTTAGGCACGCTCATCAAACCCAGAGGTGCTTGGTTGTTATGTTTATATGCCTTACAGGTGTCACATTTTGATACAACCTGTTTAACCGTGTTCGTAATGTTTTTCCAATAGAAGGTCCGTGAGACCACCTCCAAAGTTTTTCTGATTCCAGGGTGGCAAAAGTTAGTGTGGAAGTCCTGTACGATACTTTCCTGTTCTCCGGCGGGCACCACGACCTTCCAGGAGCTATTTCTGAATGGAGGGTCAGTTTCGGGAACAGTTTTACAGTATTTGTAGAGGTGTCCGTTACTTATCATATAGTTGGGTGTGGAGTTAGCATTGGTCGAACATTCCTGGAACAGACGTAGATAGGCTGGATCAGTAACATTCTGAAACGGTGTAGGGAACGTTAAACTGGATACTTCAATTCTGCTTAGTGCGTCGGCCAAGTTGTTCTCGCATCCCTTTTTGTATACAAAGTCGAAGCTGTATTGTGAGAGGCGGCAGGCCCATCTGGCCAGGCGTCCCGATGGTGAAGACAAGTTGTTCAGGTATTTAAGACAGCCGTGGTCGCTGATCACTTTGAAGTGCGTTCCGTCTAAATAACTCCTAAAGTGGTGTACCGAGTCCACAATGCTCAAGAGTTCCCTCTCGGTGGTGCTGTAAGACCTTTCGGCAGGTAGCAGTTTCCTGGAAAAATATGCAATGGCGTGCTCTGAGCCGTCCGGGCTCCTTTGGGCCAGGAAGCTCCCAATGCTCACGCCGCTGGCGTCACAGGTGAGTACGTATGGTAGGGAATAGTCGGGGGGCTTCAACACCGGAGAAGATATCATTGCGCTTTTTAGGCTTACGAAGGCTTGTTCAGCTTCGTCGTCCCAAGGGAGATTATTCTTTGCGATTTTCTTGCTGGTGAGGCGGCATAGAGGGGATGCAATACGAGAAAAGTCCTTGATGTGTCTTCTATAGTATGCACATAATCCAATGAACCCGCGAACCTGTTTGACAGTTGAGGGCCTAGGGTAATTGACCATCACGTCAATCTTTTCGGGGTCGGTCCTGATGCCTTCTCGGTCGACTATGTGGCCGAGATACTTTAAGCTTTGTTTGCAAAATTCAGATTTCGCTAACTTAATGGTTAGGTTGGCCTGTTTTAGTCTGTCACACACAGTTTTTAGTAGCTTGCAGTGTGACTGGAAGTCCGGGCTGCATACCAGTATGTCATCAAGATATACAAAGACGTGGTCTCCCAAGTCTGTGAACAGTCCATCCATCATACGTTGCATTTCGGCCGGGATATTTTTTAGTCCGAAAGGGGTAACCTTGAACTGGAACTGTCCTCGGCCTTCTACGAAGAAGGCGGTCTTTGGCTTGGATTCCTCGTCCAGTCTCATCTGCCAGAACCCGTGGGAGAGGTCCAGGGCTGTGAGGAACTTAGTGTCGCGCAGATTGTCCAAGATGCGATGAATGTTGGGCAACCGGTAAGAGTCAGAGCGAGTGATCGAGTTAAGGCGACGTGGGTCAAGTACGAAGCGCCCAGAGCCGTCTTTCTTGGGAACAATGAAAACATTGTTCAACCAGGGGCTCCGCGCCGGTTCTATTACGTCGAGTTTGATCATTTCATCCAGTTCTGCGATGAGTTGTTCGCGTCTCACGTGAGAAAGGGGATAAGTCTTTTGTTTAACCGGGGCGTGATCACCAGTGTCTATGATGTGGGAAACTAGGTCGGTGCGGCCTAGTCCCACCTTTTCATAAGCAATCTGGTCGAAGTCTTGTTTGAGCAGATCCAGTTGTTTCAATTCTGCAAGAGAAAGGTCGGCTGTAGAGTTTAGACAGGAAGGGGTCGACAGCGGTGAAATGTACAGGGGAGGCATGTTGATAGCATATAATGATGACACCTTATCTGGGAATAGGGTCGGGGTTAGTCCGGACTTCTTCAAGAAGGGTGCCCCCAAAATAAACCCTTCTGCAAGAGACGGAGCTACAAGAAATTCAACAAAGGTTGTTTGTTTATAAAATCTGAGGGGCAGCGTGAGGGAGCCCAGGATCGCATGGGGATGGCCGTCCGCTGTGTGAATGGAAGTGTCGCCCGGCACCAGGTCATAACCCAATTCGAGGAAATTCTTGTATAATGTGCCACCCAAAACATTAACTGCAGCTCCGCTGTCTAAGAGCGAACGGAAGGCGATGTTGTTGATTTTGAAGTGTAGGTATGGACGATCGTCTCGCGCATTCGTGATGGCTGATACATGTAGGTATTTAGTATTGTAGAAGAGTTTGACCGATCTCAACCAGTCCTCCCACTCTGTCTTTTGTTGAGAATGGGACGGTCTATAATAGGGCTGGGTGGTTATTCGTTTTTTGGCAACTTTTGGAGGAGAGGTGGGGGTCTAGAAACGTCTGGGAGGTTTCTGGGGGTTGTCGGAGGGTGACCTTGTGGGTCAGTTCTCTGGTACTTTTGAAAGCGGGGAGAGGTTCGTCTTCCGAGGGGATTCGCTCGTGACCGATTAGGGCACAGTCTTGCAAAATGTCCGGTTCTTCCGCAGGAGTAGCATTTGGGACTGTACGGACGCGATTCAGGGTTAGACAAGGAGGCTGCAGCCTTGGTGCGCCGGGGCCGGCGGGGGGAGGTAGGGGCAGTCTCGTCCTTGTGGCCAAGCGACATCTGTTCGAGTGTAAGACACAGTCGCTCCAGATCCAATACTGTCGTGGGTTGTGAGCCGATGATAATAGGGAGGAACTTCTTGTCGAGTCCTCTTTTGAAAACTTGAAGGAGCTCGTCCTCTGGCAAGGGTGAGGACAATGAGTTATTTTTGTTGATGATTCGGCAAATATAATCGGCCGCAGATTCCGAGTCTTGCTGCTTAGAGGACCAAATTTCTAGCTTGATGTCGGTGGAATAGGTTTGTGATTCAAAACGGTCGAGAAAGAGCTTCTTCAATGTGTTCCAGTCGCAGTTCTTTCTAGGGTTTGTACGATAAAATAATAAGGCACGTCCTACAAGAAATTCAGGAATGATTGTGGACAATAAATTAGTATTGAACCTGCGGGAAGTAGCGATCTCCTCTAGGCGTACGAGGAATTCTCGGACGTCATTTGTTCCGTTAAACTTTGGGACAGGCCACGTGGCAAAGTTTGTGTTTATGATTCCTCCAGGGTCTCGATCTCCACGTGAGGTATAACTTGACGAATTGGAGGGCGGCTCGACTGGGGATGGGGGCAATAAGGCGACAGTTCCTGGGGGAGGGGCGCTCTGGGGTCTGGAGCTCGATTCGGAACTGGATGAGAATGGGCGGGCTATTAGATCATTCTCGGCGGTGTGGGAGCTCTCGGAAACCGACGCCAGTTCGGGGGCGTTCTCAAGTGAGTGGTACGCTACAGACCTACTGGGGATGGCTACGTTGTCTGTATTAAAGGGACGGGAGGCATTAAAAGCATTGGCCTGGGAACGCAAGGAGGCCAAATTGTCGGTAGGAACGATGTTTCTGTCGCGCAATGCTTTAGCAAGGGTTTTTGCATTTGCAAGATTTATTCTCTCGATTAAATCCATGACGTCGACTATTGCGAGACAACAGAGGAAACGAGGATTTTTGTTACGACGTGGTCACAATATAGGAGGCTGTCAGAATAAAGGGGAAAAAATAAAACACAAAAGAACAAGCAGTTTCGAGTGAGGGTCCGCTCGCAGATCTCATTGAGCAGACTGTCATCAAAGGACAAGCGTACGTGTCAATTGATGAGAGTCATAGCCCCACGTTGGTAAACGTCAGTGTAATGAAATGAAGTACAAATCATTGTTGTTCATAAAATTAAATCCATACCAGATCTTTTGCTTCTGCTGGATCCACTATCGTCCGGCTAGGACACACGGTAGAGCATTTCTTTGATTCTCAGAGGGAATACAGGTGGATAATTGAGAAACAGCGAGCGTGACCAGAACAAAACTGTATATTCTTTTGTGAAAGAGAGACAAATTTAATTAGAGATATAATGGTACATATGGGTTAGTGTGATATGAGGTAATGATGGTGATGTTTGATGATTAAGAATAGTCTTACTTTCTAGGGTGGCCAACTAATTAAAATAAACAGTGATCACTATTGTACATTTATATGAGCCTTAAGTATTTAAATATTTCAAAAGTCAGTTCCAGATTAAATTTATTTTTCAGGCCGAAGGGCCAACACTGAGTAATTAAGGAATTTCTTTTTTTTTCTTACCAAACTTAGTTCTAAGGGTATGTCGATATCAGTAATTCTAGGGACGATTCACGAAAAGGGGGTGTGCGAAAGTCAATGATCTCAAACCTTTAGTCCGACGGTGGGGAGAAATTGCCTTATCACGTATTCAACAAGGCCTGATGTTTCCAACCGTGATGGAGGTGAAGAAGAGAAGCGGCAGGGGCGATCTAATGTTGAAGGCGCTCCAGACTTTCTCTCATCAAGGGGAGAAGCCTAATCCGAGGTGATAACAAGGCAGTTGGTCTACTGTCAGTCGTATACATCCCGTGTGGCAGACATAGGTGTTAACACTTCGTTATGTGTTCATACAACCACGCGAAGTCACTTTGAAGATTAATAAACATTATAAAACTGTCACGAAGTAAGTCTTGCGACCATTTGTTCAAAAGGTATTGTTCATACGCAGCAGATTGAGATGTCAACACTTCGTTATGTGAACATACAACTACACGAAGTCACTTTGAAAATTAATGAAATTGAAAAACAGTCACGAAGTATGGCTTGCTACCATTTATTCAAAAGGTATTGTTCATACTCAGCAGATTGAGATGTTAACACTTTGTTATGTGTTCATACAACTACGCGAAGTCACTTTGAAAATTAATGAAATTGAAAAACAGTCACGAAGTATGGCTTGCTACCATTTATTCAAAAGGTCTTGTTCATACGCAGCAGATTGAGGTGTTAACACTTCGTTATGTGAACATACAACTACACGAAGTCACTTTGAAAATTAATGAAATTGAAAAACAGTCACGAAGTATGGCTTGCTACCATTTATTCAAAAGGTCTTGTTCATACGCAGCAGATTGAGGTGTTAACACTTCGTCGTGTGAACATACAACTACACGAAGTCACTTTGAAAATTAAAGAAATTGAAAAACAGTCACGAAGTATGGCTTGCTACCATTTATTCAAAAGGTATTGTTCATACTCAGCAGATTGAGATGTTAACACTTCGTTATGTGTTCATACAACTACGCGAAGTCACTTTGAAAATTAATGAAATTGTAAAACAGTCACGAAGTATGGCTTGCTACCATTTATTCAAAAGGTATTGTTCATACGCAGCAGATTGAGGTGTTAACACTTCGTTATGTGAACATACAACTACACGAAGTCACTTTGAAAATTAAAGAAATTGAAAAACAGTCACGAAGTATGGCTTGCTACCATTTATTCAAAAGGTATTGTTCATACTCAGCAGATTGAGATGTTAACACTTCGTTATGTGTTCATACAACTACGCGAAGTCACTTTGAAAATTAATGAAATTGTAAAACAGTCACGAAGTATGGCTTGCTACCATTTATTCAAAAGGTATTGTTCATACGCAGCAGATTGAGGTGTTAACACTTCGTTATGTGAACATACAACTACACGAAGTCACTTTGAAAATTAATGAAATTGAAAAACAGTCACGAAGTATGACTTGCTACCATTTATTCAAAAGGTCTTGTTCATACGCAGCAGATTGAGGTGTTAACACTTCGTCGTGTGAACATACAACTACACGAAGTCACTTTGAAAATTAAAGAAATTGAAAAACAGTCACGAAGTATGGCTTGCTACCATTTATTCAAAAGGTACAGCTCGTACGCAGCCGATTGAGATTTAAACACTTCGTTATGGATTCACACACCTACGCGAGGTCACTTTGAAAATTAATGAAATTATAAAACTGTCTCCAAGTGTGACTTGCGACCATTTATTTAAAAGGTACAGCTCGTACGCAGCCGATTGAGATTTAAACACTTCGTTATGGATTCACACACCTACGCGAGGTCACTTTGAAAATTAATGAAATTAAAAAACTGTCTCCAAGTATGACTTGCGACCATTTATTTAAAAGGTACAGCTCGTACGCAACAGATTCAGATGTTAACACTCCGTTATGTGTTCCTTCAACTACGCGAAGACACTTTGAAATTTAATGAACTTAAAAAACTGTCTCCAAGTATGACTTGCGACCATTTATTTAAAAGGTACAGCTCGTACGCAACAGATTCAGATGTTAACACTCCGTTGTGTGTTCATTCAACTACGCGAAGGCACTTTGAAATTTAATGAACTTAAAAAACTGTCTCCAAGTATTACTTGCGACCATTTATTTATACGGTACAGCTCGTACGCAACAGATGGAGAGGTTAACACTTCGTTATGTGTTCATATAACCACGCGAAGACACATTGAAATTTAATGAACTTAGAAAATTAAAAAAAACCGAACCGAAGTATGTATTGCGATGTTGTTTTATACGCCTCCTTCACGCATAAGGCGGTATACTCAGAGATCCGACTCGGATTTTTAGATAATTAGTTTATGACGACACTCTCTGTTTAGTTACAATGCCTTACATCGATTTCAGGCATAAAACACAATGAACTGAGTGAATACGCTGATAGATCGCGGAGGAAAACAAAGCGTGGTGTTGTGACCGTTAGAAAAAGACGCCGACTGATGGCGGAAGTTGACGCGTGGGAACGGTAGGTGGACGAGGGGGGCGGTGCGGGCCGCTTGACACCAGCTGCGTTTTTAGCGAGACCTTGAACTAGTTCAAGACGTAACTACTGCCGCGAGATTTAATTTGAAAAGATGATTATTTAAATACGTAGTGAGCGTACCGCTCGCTACAACACATACAATATCAATAGTATATATTTATGTTACTTATTTGATACATCTTTTAATACAATAGTAGATTTTATGCTTTAAAATGTATTGCCTCCTAATATTGCAGTATATTTTTTTGTGTCTTGAAATACATATGTATGTTTTGTGATTTCGTAAATCATTGTAAGTATTCTCACAGTCTGCAATGAAACCAACGGGATGCGCGTTTTGATGCCTTTACATAGTCCATTAACAGCTACACATGATCCTAATTAACCCCGCTAATTCATTATCATATGGACCAAAACTCCATAAAGCGTCCCACTCATTAACATCCCAGGAAGTCAAGCTGGTGATCCATATCCAAATATCTATGTGCATCGTAACCTGTCTCTTTTTAACTTTGGTAATTGAAACGAGACACAATATACACGGCTTATCAAAAGTTTTACTCGACGGGATAGATCATTGCGTTCTTAATAAACTTAGTGTGTTTTTAATAAATGCTTAACTATACTTGACTAATTCGAGAATATTATTAAATTAACACATATATTTGACGTTTTTATTTGTATGGCATTTTTGGATTAGCGTGCAACTGTTTGTCAGGCATATAAAATGTTCCATATTCTAATCGAAATTTTTTTTCGCATCAATGCATAGTCGATTCAATTTTCGTATGAGTTAGCCGCGAGCAAATAGCCCGAATGTTTCGGTGTATAAATTATTTTATGGTTGAATTGTAAGCAATATAAAGCTTTGTGTAATTTTTGTAATGGTGCAGTTTCAATGTTTCCGTTTTATTATCTCAAAACAATCGCATACAGCTCCGGGTTGAAAACAATTGCTTTGTATCTGGAGCAAGTATTTCAAGGCTTAATTACAAGGAACAAATTCTCCACTGATTATGTTATTTTGTTATAATAATAATATAACCTACGCCTCGTATATGGTATATAATATAGTATCTAACTACAGGTTAAAAGTGATAATTATTTTCTTATTGTGTGAAATATTTATTTAAAGACAAGATAAAATCGTAACATAAAATCCATATGAAAGATAATCATGCATGTTCAACTGGAACACTTGATCACGTGTTCTATGAATTCCCGATCCAACTTGAAAGTTCCATTGCCTGCCAATTTGCCTCAACTTTTGCATCTAAAATCATTTTCTATTTATTCACTCATTTTATTTATATTTTACAAATTTATTTTGACCAACATCACCAATCTCTAAGGCTGTGTTTGTCGAACAAGAATGAAGTCAAAGTATAGTTGGAATACTTTGATTTCATATAATTGTTCAATACTTTTGGTTGTTTCATTGAAATGTAATGCCGTCAAACGATTTTATGAAATAAAATTATTAAATACTTTTGCCGATACATTTGTTGATACAACCCAGCCTAACAGTCTATAAAAACTATTTTTAGTATGTTGCTATTTAGTATGCAAATCTTACCAAAGCCATAATGATACATCTTAATCAATTTTCAGCGCCCTTGAGGTGAGATATTCACGAAAACGGCGCTATATAAATCATCCAAATTTATTATTATTTGTCTTTACTATGTGGCACTTCCTATCACTCTTCTTTAGGTGGGTTGCCTAGATTTTCCTAAGTTACTCACTAAATCAACATGGAAGGTCGATTTGCTGTAATGATATTCTTTGTTATAGCACATACGTTTTTAAATCATTTTAACCAAGGTCGATAAGGTAAAATTGACTTTGGAATGTAAAAAATCTTTTAATTTTCAGTGGATGAGTTTTGTAGTCATGTCAACAAGGGTAGATAATGTAATATATAATGAAAAAAGAAACGTGTAGAGCGTGATAATGGATTAAAGCAGTTAGTATACACCCTAACAACTTTACAAAGAGCTGATAAAAATACCAAAGCACTTGATGTATAATGTACGTCTGTTGGAGAGGAGATCTTTCAACCCGACTCTTGGATGGATGGAAATTTATCATGTGTCATAATTATCAACCATCCGATGAATCTATTTCTGTAAGCGACCCATCACTATAAGTACAGTTTCCTCACATGTCATACATAACATTGTAATATTTTAACATACACATGAGTTTCTACCTACATTAGATATGGTTCCCGTACTTTTTAATGGTTTAATACGTATTCGAAAACGTCATAAATCCTTTCATGCACCCAAATATCATCAATTAAATAGATGATCATATTATGTCATAATTTATTCGAGAATGATAATGATAAAGACTGATACAGATACAACCAATCCAATTTAAAATAATCTGAGATTGAATCAATTTAGAATTTTTGATTTTAGCAATTCAGACAGCGTGCTTCGACGTTAAGAATTTTGAGCTACCTATGTACATAGATTTGTACATGATAAGATTATTCTAGATACAACGATCGTCTTGTATTTTTTATACTTAGAACATTAAACCTTGTTTACTTTTTTCCAGTATAACCTCTCAAAATCTTTCTTCAAAAGCGCCCTTAGAATGTTTTTTTATCATAAAAACAGTCTTCGGCCTCCGTGGCTCACTTAGGTATCTGACTGCTGATCCAAAGCTCCCGGGCTCGATTCCCGGTGAGGACACAGTTTTTAATTGTGTTTTCAGTCTTGATCTGTGAGATGATTAATATCTCATTACTGTGAGATGATTAATATTGGGTGCGTGTTAAATTAATATTTGACAACGTACCTGTAAGTTGTCCGAGATGTAATAGTTTTAAATAAATCGGCACTCCATGGACTATTATTACAATCATTGGTGCATTAGTGATGTTTATAAAATATGTGAGATACAAACTAAGCTTGCACATTACTATTTACACAAGAAAAGAAATGTGTGTATGGATATACTTACGATACTTAAAGTTCATTACGAGAATGAATCTCGTGATTCGAAAAAAACATAGATTAAGAGTAAGTAATCAAGAATTAGCAGCGCGAATCAAAATTTCATTTAAATGAGATTTGTAATCAACAGACCATACGTTTGTGGTTTTTGGTTCACAGTACACACATACACAACGAAACAAAATATAAAAAATACAATTTATAAAACTTTTGAGGCATGTGCCTCTTAAAAAATAACGCAACTCGCAGGTAATTAATATGAACTGAGATGTAATAATTACTTTTCTTTGTGGTTTTTAATACTCAGTGACATTATGTGTGTATACCTAATTTTGTCATTTTTGAATTTATTTTACTAAACAATATTTCTTAATCATATTTGAAGCTTGAGATTTGAAGCTTGGAGAAATGAATCGGATTTTTAGGTATATTACTATTCTTCTGTAGTATACAAGACACAGTAATAGCGTTGCAATAACAAAAAGAATAAAAAACTATTCGATTATTACGTGTAGAGCAACAGTCGTTGGTCATTTTGCAAAAAAATATACCGATACAACTACCGTGAAAAATATTATTTGATCAAGCAGTATGCTCACTTTGTCAAAATATACCGATACAACTACAGTGAAAAATATTATTTGATCAAGCAGTATGCTCACTTTGTCAAAATATACCGATACAACTACCGTGAAAAATATTATTTGATCAAGCAGTATGCTCACTTTGTCAAAAAATATGATATTTATGTCAACGGACTTTTTACTGGTATAGAATGCCAAGAAAATCAGTGTATCAACTTTAAGAGGGATAAAAAATACAGATAGGCAACATTAAATTGTGTATGCTTAGGTATTGAAGAATTTGAAGAATTCGAAACTTAAAATGTCGAACTTAATCAATAATACTCAAACAGATTTTTTTACTGCTATTTTGTAAGGTATTTCGTGTTATATTTCTCTCGTCTGGATCTAGTTTTTTGAAAATACTATGTCAAATATTTTTTTCATTTTGTACGAAATCGCAGAGACTAAATGACTTACTTCTGTCACATCTGGTTGGATACGTCGACCCGGCTTTGTGTGTTTTAAACTGTCACTTTGATGTATCATAATTCATAATATAGAGCTACGCAAAATATTGCTCTAAAGTTGAACTTCTCAATTCACCGTGGTATTTCGAATGTTATATTTGTCATTGTTTTAATCGCACGTATTCAAAACAGCATATTCTTTATAAACGCCATAATTATACGAAGAATTAGCATGTTTTTTTGTTTTTGAAAAATCTGGATATTTTAATATGACTAGATAGGTAATATGTACCTTCAAAAAATTTAGTCATTATTTTTATAAAAATCGTGTTGAAAATCAACTGCTTGTTCTCACGCTTTATAGACTAGCATAGGTCCTTTTTATAAGTATTTGTATAAATTCTTCTCTTCTCGTTTTTTTTTAATTAATTGTGCTCGTAACATTTTCTCAAATATTTACATTATTATTATTACTATTATAATTGTCTCATTCATTTAGTGAAAAGTCATTTATTAGATTATTTCTCGTTGTTTTTTTTTAAACAAGAATAGGTACACATTCAAATTAATATTGTTGTATCAGTTGTTGTTTATTATGCATTATCTCAAACGTTTTGATAGGAACTTCTAATAAATATAAATTTATAGTATCATTATCGTACCCCCCAGGAAATGCATAATCACATTTTAATAACAGACAAGTTTATGAATAACGCTTATCACAATAATGATATGCAGTTTAAATGTCATTATTGTTTATTCGATACTGTTATTTATGTATTTATTGACCAATAAATGCCGCTGAGATATTTTATTGTTTACATATATAAATTTGAATTATGTTAAAGCTGATTGGTAACCGGAGGGGTTACCAATCAACAGTAGTTAGTAACCAGATGGGTTACTAATAAATATAAGTGGTAACCAGAGGGGTTACCAGTAAAGAGAGTTTACTATATCCCAAGTGGATATGATTTGAAATAAGAACACAAGGACAGTGGTTTAGAGAGAAGAAGAAAGAATGGTCAAAAGAAACAATGAGTATATTGATCACAATTAATAGTTGGCTTAAAGGTAAATTTACAATTGATGAAATAACTTACAAAGGAACTTTCTCACGATGAGTAGGTATAACGAGCGAGTTAGCGGGTGTGTTCGAAGTGTCCGAATCTTCGCATGGTGAAGTACCATCGTGCTCGCGAGGTCGAGAGATGACCGGTGGTCGAGAGACGAAGTGTCGGCGAGACGGCGTGGTCGAGAACGGCGGCGTGATGTGACGAATCGAAGTGACGGAAATACGGAAATGAAGTGACGAAGTGTACAAGTGTAGACTCCCTTAAATAGTGCTGCGCTGGGGGTAGCAAGTTCAATGTCCTCGAACTTTCTAGACTTATTTATTTGAAGTGTCATACCCAGTTGAGGAGTATTGTCACTTGTTTGACGTTGCGGGCGATGAACTCGGCCTAGCGATAAACAAATGTACTTGCCGTCGCTAGGCGCGCGCTCGAAAGAAATTTCGAGATGTGGTCTGCCACATTCCTCCCCTCCAAGTGGTATCGAAGATGGCACGATACCTTGGTAGAACGTCATGGTGTGGCTGAGCTGAGGCAGTCGTTGCTGAAGATTTTTGTAGTCATTACAATTTTGGAGAGATGGTTAGACTTGTGTTAGTTGGACTGTTGCCTAGTTGCTGATGATGATTGCGACGGATCAAGATGTGATTGCTTTGGAAACAGTGTTCCCGTTCAGCCCGTTGACAATTGCAGTGTGTCGGTGAGGCTTGTTCGTACACAAAGCTGTGGAGTCCGTGGAGTCAGTGTAGTCCGTGGAGTCCGATAAACTGTGCAGTGTAATTGGCATCTAAACATTCTTGTCGAATTTGCAGAACTGTGCAGTTGGCTTGCGTTGGCGTTTTCGAAGTTTTCGTTGACTGTCGTCGTGTTGACAGCGTGTGTTGACAGTGACGTGTTGACAGCGTCGTGTTGACCGTGTCGTGTAGACGTCGTGTTGTCGTGGTTGAGCAGCTCCTTGGGTATGCGAGACTGAGTGCGAGTCATGAGCATAACACGAAGGATGGGACAGCGTCCCAACAAAATCATTCCTCGTTCAAAGACGTGCGTAGCGATGAGACGAGGTGAGTTTTTGTGTGCTCGAGATGTGTGCGTGCGTTCATATTTGGGTGTCCGACAGCTCTGGAGTAGTTCTCCAGCGTTGAAGTTGCGGCGTGTCTGTTGCGTTAGACAGCTTTGGAGTATGTAGTTCTCCAGTGGGGCCTGTGTGTGCATTCTTTGCTGCGCATCAAGTGAGTCTGATGTCTTTGGGAATACGTGCCAGTATAGCGAGTGCTTGTGCATTCTTTGCCGCGCATCAAGTGAGTCTGATGTCTTTGGGAATACGTGCCAGTATAGCGAGTTGTAGCGTGTCGGTGTTGCTCTTGGTTGCTGATGAAAACCATTTGTTGCTGAAGTAGTCCATTTTGATTTGGTGCCGTTGCCAATGTTGTTCATCTTGATTTGGTGCCGTTGACAATGTTTGCCATCTTGATTTATCTATGTTGATAATGTCGCTTTCCATCTTGGTTTGATGCTGATGATGATGATAACGTTGATCATCTTGCTTCTATAGTTGTACATAGTAACAGCAGTTGACAGTTGTAAATTTTAAATTTTCATAATATAAACATTTACAATTGTAGCAAGCGAATAAATAAAATATTGTTGGTTGCATGTTGCAAAAATATAATATGTACAATGATAAGTATTTGTCAATAATAATTAAGTTGATAACAATATATTTTAGAAGTGAAAATAAATTCAAGTATCTAATTAGGTATACAATGCAACAAAAAAATAATATGAATTTCAGCAAAGTCCAAAAATGTTTAAAATATTCTATTTGTAATAGGTAAATATTGAAATGTGTCTAAGTACAAAAATGCTTTGCAAGTTTCAAAGTATAAAAGGTATTTAAAGCAAAATTACAAAGTATGAAATAGTTAAGTTAAGTATTTCACGAAATTAGTACCTATTTGATATATTAAATAGTGATAATTTAATTAATTATTTGCGAGCTCCTTTGATATAAAAACATATTTCTGATTGCAATGAATTTAAATAACGTACGTAAATATCTTGTTAGCAAAAACTCAGATTGTCATTCGATAGATGGTGTTTTATTAAAACTTAATTTTTCTACCGCTAGTTGGAATTTTGAAAGATTAGTCACGAGCTGTGTTCGCGTCGTTCACATATTAAAAATAAGAAAATTGAAGTTTTATCGTTTAAAACCGAAAACTTTCGATCGATATTTGTTTTAACAATGAATTTTATATATCTAGTTCAATTAAATGTTCTGTATCACGCGTAAATCTGTATGTAAAATATAAAATTAATAATTTTTGTCACTTCAGTATTATTGTTGTGCGTGAGAATTTTTTGTCGCGATGTATGTGAAAAATAATTTTAGTTCCGTGAATTATGTGAAAAGAATATAACTAAATTCGGAAGTGCGGTTTTGCTTATGTATATCGCGATTGTCGGAGTATTTTTTTTACTTAAAGCAGTGCCGTACAGAAAATTTTTTAACAGTGTTTGTTTGTGTGAAATTATAAAGTGGGTACCAATATATACCTTTGTTTACAATCTCAGAATAAAATGAATGTGTACTATGCATGTGTTATTTGAATGCAACATTTATGACAAAGAATAACTAAAAACCGAGAAACGCGGGTGATTTTTAAACGCGATTGCATAGAATTAAGCGCGATTGTTTCGCGGGTGTAGTGTAGTGTACCCATCGTGAGAGATTCAAAAACCAATTCGTTCTTTTTCTAAACTAGGAAAAGAAAAGAGTGATCTGAGGAAAATCGGTAAGTGTTGTTTAATGTTATTGTAATGAAAAATACCACTGTTGTGAATGCATATTTATCGTTTTTCGGCCTCGGGCCGGTACTAGATAAATACCGATGTTTTGTAAATACCAGTAGCTGTGAAACTTAGCTATTAAGCTGTTTGGTAACGAATGTGTTCATATTCACGTTTTCAGGGTCACCAATAAAGCTAATTGGTAACCAGAGGGGTTACCAATCAATAGTAGGTAGTAACCAGAGTGGTTACTATTAAATATATGTGGTAACCAGAGGGGTTACCAGTAAAGAGAGTTTACTATATCCCAAGTGGATATGATTTGAAATAAGAACACAAGGACAGTGGTTTAGAGAGAAGAAGAAAGAATGGTCAAAAGAAACAATGAGTATATTGATCACAATTAATAGTTGGCTTAAAGGTAAATTTACAATTGATGAAATAACTTACAAAGGAACTTTCTCACGATGAGTAGGTATAACGAGCGAGTTAGCGGGTGTGTTCGAAGTGTCCGAATCTTCGCATGGTGAAGTACCATCGTGCTCGCGAGGTCGAGAGATGACCGGTGGTCGAGAGACGAAGTGTCGGCGAGACGGCGTGGTCGAGAACGGCGGCGTGATGTGACGAATCGAAGTGACGGAAATACGGAAATGAAGTGACGAAGTGTACAAGTGTAGACTCCCTTAAATAGTGCTGCGCTGGGGGTAGCAAGTTCAATGTCCTCGAACTTTCTAGACTTATTTATTTGAAGTGTCATACCCAGTTGAGGAGTATTGTCACTTGTTTGACGTTGCGGGCGATGAACTCGGCCTAGCGATAAACAAATGTACTTGCCGTCGCTAGGCGCGCGCTCGAAAGAAATTTCGAGATGTGGTCTGCCACAATGTTAACCAAATAAACTTGTGACATAGCTGGTGAAATCTTGTAAGCTAATTTTGTGTATCTAACAATTTTATATTTTTATTAAGCAAAAAAGTTCACTAGGAGAAAAAAAGTAATTTAAATATTTGATTTATATGTTACTACTACGTAAAAGTCCAATATTGAATACCAAGAAATCCGTTTTTAAAAATCAATAAAAATGATTTGTTTAACTACGTATCTACAAGTTTTTATTTTATTTTATTTTATTTTGGATATCCAACAGTACAGTAGAATATAATAACATAGTATGAGATTAAGAACAATGGAAGAAACCGTAAATGATAGACTACGGTTCATAATAACAGGACATCATAGCAATATTAAATACCCGGAATTCCGTTTTAAAAATCAATAAAAATTATATTTTTCAACAATATTCTAGATTTTGAGTCAAGAATTTTTCTTACTTTAGTTAACAGAAAATTCATACGTAAACATGTATTTTTGATTTGTTCATATTTTATTTGTCTTGTACTGGGTGTGTATTTTTGTATGATGTTCTGCTGTCTAGGCAAAATGTTCAGCAGTGTTCACAGAAAGAGTAGGTATTATTTATACACTATCGTATGTGCAATATTGGTCTACTGTATTGTGTAAGTCGGGTTCTGTTTTCATAACTTATGGTTCCAATATTTGTTCAGTTTTGCGTTCTCCCACTTGGATGCATCATTGATTTTGCCTTTTCTCTCTGCACAAGCACATTGCACATACTTAAGTACCTATTGGTCTATCTGATATTATGTGCAATCGGTTTTAATATGTATTTATATACAATCGTCGTTGTAATACCAACATAATATGTATGTTAAAGTTAACGAAATGACACGAGTACCTACCTGTTATTCACTTATTTTTCAATACTTAAATAATCATATTACTTCTTTCCAGTATTATAAGTTTATATTCAAAACAATCTCGTATGCAAAAAAACGCCCTCCAGCTTTTCATTTGCGATGGATCTAAGAAGAGTTCAGTTGATAGATTCACTTCTGTAGAATCAATATCACCGGGTTAAACCTTTTATGATTTGTTGTTCTCGGTCAAATGTATTCATAATAAATATTAATTTATCTCCGGTCACCGTATAAAATGAACCTATACAATATAATTTATCATGAAACACAACACACATCATATTATATCCATACAAATACATCACTTTAACCACGAGACTAATTTGAAGTGTCGCTTTATGATTGATAATGCCTACAATGGTAATTTAAAAACACCACTCGTATAAAGCTTCGCTTATACTTAAAAAGCTTTTAAATACTTATCCATACAACAATTTGATCTCATTGCTGTATATTGAAATTGTCAATCACACTCAGTTTATTAATTTATAAGTACAGTATTCTTCAGAATTGGATTGTGCGTAAGTGTAATGTTCTAAATTTCGATGATAATCCAACTGTCGATTCGTTCATGATAATTCAATTCTCTGAATGAATCGACATTATTAAGCCAAGATGCGTGTACGAAGGAAAATTTTGTATGGCGTAGTGGACTTTTTGCCTCGCAGCATATATGTTCCCATACATGGATTTACTCAGAATTCGGTGTAGAATATTTTATGTGAGTTTTGTGTGTCTAAGTGTCTGTCTGTCCCCCCCCCCCCCTTATAACTTTTGATCCGCTCAATATACAGAGCCCCAAATTTCAAAATACATATATAAACACTTATAAGCCTACAAAACTTTTATACTCAGAATGGTGAATTTTTGTTTCAATCAGGGGTTATCAACTTTTGAATTTTTGGTTTATTTTTCCATATATCTCAGAAACCATAAAAGCTAGAACGCTGAAAATTAGTACAAACATAGACACATATAAAAACTCAAATCAGTTTTTTTCAAAAAAATTCCAGGGTTTCTCAAACATTTTTTATTAAGAAAAATATTTTTTTTATGATAAATTTATGAGTTTAACTGCCTATATTTCCATTTTTTTTAAATATTGAAAAAAGCCGAAACAACCCAACTAGATAATTTAATTTTCTATAAAAAATATTAAAATTGCATTAGCACATCTCAAATTTCTTTTAACAAATTTTATAAAAATTGTATTTAGTGACGACATCGCTTCATACAATTTGTATGTCAGTCGCCTACACACAATATCTAAGAAGACTTAATAGTTTGATACTAATCTCCAAACATACATACATACCATCATGCTGTTTTCATATTCTGGGTAGGATCAAAGGACTGACCTCCATACTATCCTATCTTGACATACATACCTAGGTACATGTGTTGTATAGAAAACCAAATATCTTAAAATATTAAATAATTTGTATTTATGGGTTTATAGTTTGGTACTTATTCTTCAACTATACATACAATCGCTATCGACAGTTGGATCTCATGTGTTACATGCAACTAGTTTGATTACATACGATGCTCAAATACTTGAACGGAAACAAGTACCTAAGTATTTTTGAATATTTTAATATTTTCAAAGTTCAACGTAACTTTTCATAATTCATTTTAATATTTTGGAAATCTGCTTTCTACGTTTCGAAATAAATAGAAAACAACATCCCAAATTACTTTTAGGAATATCCAGTAATTCTTGTGAACTTAAAATAACAAACATGACTTCAAATACATAGTCAAATAATAGATGTTGAAAGGTACATATGTACATAAATACCATCACGCCATGTCCCTTGCGGGGTAGGCAGAGAGAACCGAACGCCACATTTTTCTATCCTGGCATGCATCCCTCGCCTCGTCCACATTCATGCATCGTCTAATACATCTTCGTCTATTGATCACACTTCTAACATTTCCGTCTTTCAAAATATCGTTCACATGGTCGTGCCATCCCTTTCTTGGGCGTCCCCGACCTCTAATTTCGCGGACTTATCAATTATTGTCCTTAGGCCATTTCTGCCAGTCAAACCACTCAGTCGACACAAAGTCAATCTTGAAAAAAATTCTTGAGCTCTTCCTTATCATCGTCACTCTTTAGTATTCCTTATTTTTGCAGTAGGAATACGTTATTTTGTAACCACAACTTTTTCATGTTTGCTTCTGTTATAAATATGTACGAATATTTATTAACTAAAATCTCGTATACATATATTTAACTCGTTGCAATCACTAGATACGGTACCGTACTGAATTGTTTGTATTCAATGTGAAAGCTCATAGAAAGCGATACTCCAGTCAGTTTCTCTATTCACCAGATGAATATGATTCGCAAACAGCGTACTCTTTGTGTAAACATCCATGTTTTAACTATACATAACTTAATTTGCCTAGAGATGTTTGCATTTTATACTAGGCACAATATACATATGCACATTCACTACAATGCTTGCTGTGAATTCAATAAATCGCTAAATAGAATGAATATATCATTTTACACATGAGTCAATATTAAATCTCACTGCTGAATACTTGGTTTTAATATTTTTTTGTTTATTTATTTATTTATAATAAACATGGCATTTTACATTCAGAGGTTTGACAACAATAATAAAGGTACATATATATTAAAAAGATTAAATGCTATACATATTTCAGACAGAGACAATGGAAAGGTACACATACAAATCCAAACCATTGACACTCTCTTGCGCTTTGTTGTCAATTAGAGGTTTTGCTCTCCAATATGCTAGGGATAATCCCTGTGTTATATTGGATGCAGTCTTTGGTTTTGTAAGTTATACAACATTATTTTAAAGTGGATTTAGCACAATTGATCATACACTTCCTAACATACATGCACAGGCACTCTCCGTACTCACGTAATATACTGGACCATATAACATACACACACACACAGCACACATACACACACACACATACAGTAAACAAAAAGCAAGTCATAAGAAATGAGAAAAATGTTATTGTGGTGGATTTGATTCAATGATCCATAAGGTTATTTCCCTTTTGAACCTTTGGTAGTGATTGATATTTTTAATAGAATCTGGGATGGTATTGTAAACACTGGGAGCTTGATATGAATAGTGTCGCTGACATATTATATAACTACTTATATTTTTCAAATGTTATATCATATCCACTAAATTAAATTTACAATTAATTTATTGTTTTGATTAAAGTTGTACGTACAATTGCATTTTCTGCATTTCCTTATCTTTTCAAGGTAAGCGTCCACAGTTCCACATCGTACGGATCTTATTAATCTTTGTATAGGGATTCTTACAAATGCGTCCACTGATCCGCATCATCCGTACCGTACGCAACGGACCATCGTTCTAATGCCGACTCCATTACCCGTCATTGTAATATGAGATTTTGATCTGTGGACGCACTCCGATATATTTTGTCTTAATAAATGTGGTCTCAGGATGTCAAGAAGAGTAGTAATTTCAGCATGAGATATTTTATTTCATTTTATACCAATGACTTCGAAAATCCGAATGATAGTTGTGTCACCAAACCTATTGTTGCGTATATGGTGAACGCATATCACAAACGAATCCGTGGTACGATTCGTCCGATGTGGATCTGGGCATGCTTACGTCTAAAAAGCAAACACCAATTTGATGTTTATAACGCTCTTCCATTAGCAAAGTTGCAGTTATGCATATGAGATTTAAAATCTATTGAAAAATTGTCGTTTCCAAACAATTACTCATATAAAGGAACACACACAATTGTTTATTTAAATTTGTAAAACAATGATAGCCATTCAGAAATTATTATTAATCAACTATCTAATTATAAAATCTATTTTCTTTGTAGGTAAAGTAGTATAGTAAAATACTTACATACCTATTTGTAAGTCAAAAACAATATAATATTTCCAAAAAAGCTTACCCGTGCACTGGGTCTGGATAATTCTTACACTTACGTAGGCACAGATGGCAGTTTTGTACTTTAAATATCATTTCTAACGAATTTGTTGATATGGGATCTCAATGGTTGCAAAAGTGGCTGTTGCGCAAGTTTATTAAGTTGGTGTGCGTTTCAACTAGCCGATGTCTGTCCGTATGCCCTGTTAACGCCGGATACTCTTCATTTTTCATTTGTGAGAAGTTTACTGGAGTTTGCTTCACCTATTTGGAATCCCCAGTACAATGTTTAGGTATATCCGAAATTTGGAACAAATGCAGCACAAAGTCCTAAACCAAATGCATTTTAAATGTCACAATTAGTAATATATCCTTACACTACCAACTTTAAAATCGGATCGTACAATAATAGACCTTGAATTTCTTTACAATATACTTAATATCAACATAATACCTCGGCCCTGAGTCAAATTGAAAACGCTGTTCGTTATCGCCAAGCGCTATTTTTTTTTGTATGTGATTTGACGTTTGTTGTAGAAATTTTTTCTACAATAACAAACAACAAACGTCAAATCCCATACAAAAAAAAATTAGCGCTTGGCGATAACGAACAGCGTTTTCAATTTGACTTGGGGGCCTCATACTTTACTTGCTATAATGCTTCCCGGGTTAAGAAGTTTTTTTTACATTTTGTTTCAGTTATTAGCCTTGGATGTTTCTTGCTATATCGTTAAGGAATTATCCAGCTAATTTACTAAGCTTGTAAATGCAATAAAGTGTACCTACTGAACATGCACGGAACTTATCTGGAAAATTTAAAATAAAAAAAGTCACCTAATGTCTGATAGTGAAACAATGCTACGTATGTGGCAGTTGGTATTCCGCATTGTAGTTTATACGTTTTACTTGGATATAAATTGAAAGTTCGCCTTTTGGTTTACCACAATACTCTTCACCTGTGAAAACATGTGCTTTTTCTGTTAAAATATAGGTACGTGTATAAGTATGTTTTGGTCAAATTACCTTGAAAATACAGGACTCTATGGTTGTATTATATCTCTCCTGATAACTTTTGTATTTTGCAGACATATTATAACTCCACTAGGTAGGACCTTAATTGCAACATCACATGTCATGTAATACAATGAAGTTGGAATTTACATTTGTTCAATTGCTTTTAAATATTCATCAAATAAATGATGTAACAAAATGTATGGAATCTAAACATAGTTTATTTTCCAGGGGTGCAAGTCCCGCTAAACGGTGAAATCAAAACCCTCTTGACTAGCCATAATCATGTATATAATTTTTATTATAATATAGAGTTATAATCTCTTAAAACATTAAGAACTCCATATGATAATTTTATCCATGATATGAGTAATGAAAAGGGTTTTTCATTGTTTGAACAGACTTGCCCCCAGATAACTTCGATCAAATCAACCTACTTAATAAAATTGTTTTTTACTCTTCACTACTATGGAATAGTGTAGAGTTGTGGTTTCAAAATTTTAAACCATATTTTTTACACCTATTTCTCGATTAGTATCATGTATTATCCCGACGGGAGTATTTGGCCCAAGTGTGCGAGGACATGAACTGCGCCACATACCTATGTTGAGCTGAAGAGGGCTGCAGAGGATAGAGAGTGGAAAGCGAGATGTAGACTTCTTCTGCAAACCAATCCGCAGGATTGAGACTTTTGATGATGATCATGTAAAGAGTGCACACCATGAGTTTCGTCGTGATCCGATTGTAAGAAAGAAGTCCGATCGACTTGATATTTACATCATCATAGTGTATAAAGTGCATAGACCTAGAGCTGATTAGTTTTCCATAGATACGTGTTTATTTATTGTCTATGATTTCATCATATACATACGTTTGTTTTTTTGTGTCCTCTCTAAAACCTAAACTATAAGTCGGATTAGCTTCATATTCATATCATGTATTATGTAAAGTCCATAAATTTAGAGCTGATTATTTTTCCATTGATATCCTTTAATTCCATCTCTGTGATTTCATTTGTCAAAATTTTCAAAATGTTTTCACTTTCTGGAAAATTGAGATTTTGTTTTTTGAATTTTTAGAGCAAAACAAATTTGTGGTCTGTTATATTTAGTGTGAAATTGCATATTCATGGAGCATGGTCCTTTTGAGTCAGAAAGGTTGTTTTTCTGTATATTAATTTTTATATGTCTGTGTTTTTGTATGCAAACTCCTTTTTTGTCTCAATAAATGTTTATTTATTTATTTATTTATTTATTTATTTATTTATTTATTTATTTATTTATTTATTTATTTATTTATTTATTTATTTATTTATTTATTTATTTATTTATTTATTTATTTATTTATTTATTTATTTATTTATTTATTTATTTATTTATTTATTTATTTATTTATTTATTTATTTATTTATTTATTTATTTATTTATTTATTTATTTATTTATTTATTTATTTATTTATTTATTTATTTATTTATTTATTTATTTATTTATTTATTTGTATGAAAAATGTAGATATATAACAGAAGTAAAATAACTTCTTTATGGGAAAATTGAGTGATCAACTTTTTATTGATATTGTTTTTCTATAAATAAGTGTGTTTTTTAACTCTTCACTATTATGAATTCATATGCATCTACATAATATCAAACCATCTTCTTCGTGGGGAAGGCAGAGAGAACCGAACACCTCATAATTATATCTTGACACATATCCATCGCCTCACCTGCATTCATGCATCGTCTCTTACATACATGCTCATTTATTGTTAGAAGCAAATTTTTGCATCAATTTCTCATATTTTTTTTATAAGGTAATGCACACGAGCACACCTGTAGCTAGTTTCCTCACATTGCGGGATATGCCGTGATGGTTTGTACGTATGTATATAATTTCTTAACATGTATCATACCTATAGAGAGTGCGTACCTACTATGAGTTTCGTAACATTATTTTTGTGTGTATGGCGAATTATGAAAACTTTTGCCCTCTGAGTAACTTTAATTTATATTAGGAAATAAAAGTTACACGAAGGTGGAGAGTTTAGTGTTGGCCACAACCCACTCTTTTTTTACGGGAGTTATCGATTCGTTGGTCAAATATTGTGATTTTTTTTCGGTTTGTTCTTAGGAGTTATCACTGCCCGACCATTATGCTCACGCACATAATCCATTACTCCATTAGGTAATCAGCTGATATTTGAAGTTTCCTCATCGAAGAGCTTTTGATTTAGTGGCCTTTGTCACGCATTTTACTTAATATATTTTACCTTTATCAGAACTCGAGCGGCAGTAAAAAGTATATCTGTCGACTCTGTTTCTTTTTCTTTACTGGACTTGTGTTATTTATCGTAAAACTTTTTCGGAATCCTCATTTAACATTTCTTTCCATCTCAAAAACGGTTTTTTATTAGTGTAATTTGTTAAATGCTAATGCGACATCGTTCGCGATAATAATCATATGTCTGGAACCTGACACATCATGTTCCATGTTAAAATATGATTTCAAATTAGTCGTATCTGTATTATGTAAGTAAGTTTGCCGTAAACTTTAATTGGAAAGATTTCATTGAATTAGTAATCGTTCACTGTGAGACTTATTTCCAGTCTGTATAATACGGAAAAAACATTCATCAATTAACTGTACAGCTTTTCCAAAAAACATTTTTTTTGTGATTTAAAACCTGAAAGGGTCTATAATTCCCTGAGAAAATTCAAGATCGTTGGATAAAAAAATCTTTATTTTGATACTAACTGAATTTTTGCTTTGTATATAGTTAAGGATAAATATTTTCATGCAATATTTATCAATTCAAATATCAAATTATGTTCAAGTTTAGGAGTATTATAGGTCAACTCTCATAATGCAAAGGTTTATAGCGAGTTTTATTATATTATATTTTCATTTTACTTTATAATTTCATAAAATAAAAATGTAAATCAAGTAATCATATCTCAATAAAAATAAAATTAAATAAAACACTATCAAAAAAAAAAATGAAAGAATGCATGGAGAGAGGAGATGCTGAAGGAACAACATAACCGTATTTTGGATTCGATATACATTTTAGTTAGTGTTTATAGATACATTGAATAAACTTTTTCGATGTTGTGGAAAAATTAAATGAATGTATGTATATAATAAAGTATGTAGTGGAAACAACGGTATTATGAAATTGACATCATTTTTGAGGAACTAACAATTGATAACTGTTATAATATATACATAGGTATCCAATTTTCTAGGCGCATCCTGTTACTATTATCGTCATGATACTCATAAATATCGCCATGATTGATTTTAAAATATTCAAAAAATCGGAATGATTTTATATAAAGAAAATTAGCAGATTCCGTGATTTGTTTATTCGTATTTGTAACACTGCATCAGAATAAATATGTCCGTTGAAACCTTTCACACAACACAATAATGGATGCTTTTTCATTTTCGTCAAACATTCGATCCATCAATATTATTCACACTGCATATACGAATCAAAGTTAAACAGTTTTTTTAGTGCTTGCTGCATCACAGATTTTGTCAAACAGCCAACCGCCCTTCATGCGACTTTACAAAGCAAATACCCTGGGGTCTATATCGAACAAAAAAGAGTCAGTAATCAATCAAAACATGTATCTGAAAGCATTGTCTATGAAAAAAATGGATTACCAGTTTTATCGTACATTATCGCACTGCTCCAATGGAGCAAATAAGGTTGTGATTCAATGTGAGTTTAAACCTACCTATTCCCATTAATACTTTGAATTATCTTCTTGTCTATTCAATAATATCTAACATTATACGATCCGCTGAATTGAACAGACTATTTTTATATATATTATAATGCAATAGGTACTTAAATATTGTTCGCGATTTTTATTTTATGTCCTCATTTTATTGTTCGTTTCTTATAAGACACTTTCATCTATAATTTAAATTTGTTTACGATAGCAAAGTGGTTGACGAACTTTTTCGTAAGACAACCACGGTAGAATATAACCCTTTATTTATTTATTAATGAGGTATTTGTTTAAAAATATAGGTATGTTACATTCATAAATATTGTTGGTGGATACCTACTATATCAAAAATATAAATCTATTGATTTTCTCTAATGTTTTCGGTTAAGTTTTTGTGAAGAAGAGGTTTTATAAAAATACGATTTTTGATAACATAAACAGCATATTCCAGTTTAGTAAAGGAATGCCTTTAGTTCTGTCTTAAAAGACATATCTACAGTAAGAAGCAGTTATTTATATAAAAACCCAGGTCGTTTAACTGATTGAAATATAAGAATATAGGCACATTTTTTTATTTTTTATTTTATTTTATTTTTATTCTTGTTGACAAATTCACAGAATATAATTTTCAATTGTATACATTATTATTTAAATATAAATATATTCCAATTAAGAATTTGTTCGTGAAATATTACATAGGTACATTATAATATATCAAGTTTGGTAAGAACAACAAAACAATATGAGCAACATAACAAAGCAAAAAGCAAAAAGGGGGTACAAAATAACAAGCAAAAATAACATGAGATAATGACTAAAAAAAGAAAAAGAAGAACAAAAAAATCGTTGATTAAACAATTTTTTTACAACTTATGTAAATTGTAATGAAAAAAATGTAACGTACTCGGTAATGTAATATATATTCATTAAGCTTATGTCAACCCTGTTGTGTCTTTAGCGATATATTTACCGATAGAAGCAGTTACATAAAAAACACACAACCAGTGGCGACTCTATATAAAGTGCGTTGGATCAATTGCACTACCAATTTTTAAATGATATATTGTAAAAAAATAATATTTAAATATGTTTTAAAAATAATATTACGCTTTACTTTATTGCTGTTATTTTTTTCCAAAAAAAAAAATTAGTAAACACTGTCCATATACTTTATATCTTCGCGATCGATATAATATTATGTAACTACCGCAATACAAATAATATTATTAATTTAGTACTGCGTGCGATATTCATTACGCACCGAGTTATAATTGTCTATTGTATAGCGTATGTATGAACAGACAGAGATAGTCCCGTATTAGATGAGAAAGAGATACTTATACTTACTAGCAATGCATTCGTTTCACAAATTTCGTGCATTGCACCAAATTATCATATCTTAGATGTACTTAGAATGTATATCTCTATCTCGCTCTCTCTAATATGTTCGCAATTACTATTGAAACATGAATATTGGCGTGTTATCTTTTTTCTTCGTAATGTAAACACTAGGTATACATGAGCATTGAGCATGCGCAATTAGAGTAATTTGTCAGGTTTTAGTCAGTTGAAACAAAATTTTGTTTATATCGTATATTATCGCTTTTTACAAGATAATCTAAATCAAAAAATATTTGTGTATAGTTCAGATATCTTATAGATTTAAAAACGAGTGAATTAATATATGTGTTTTACATTAAAAGTAATGTCTTCTTTTGAAAATAAATTAAAAATAAATCGTGGAGGTCTTCCAAGACCAATGTTAAATATTAAACAACAATGCAAAATTAGAACTAAGAATTTTGTTCGTGTTTTTAAAATGCAGTTTTATGATACGGCATCATGATTATGTGGTTGTGACAAATTAAATAGTTTATTTTGTTTTCCATGTTAACTATTCGATGGCGACTATATCTACTTGGATTATAAAAGGTGTTAATGATTTGGCTCGTTTATCTCATTTATTTATTTATTTAATAAATAAATAAATTATTTCTTCACAAATTCATTTACGCAATACAATAAATTTATCTAACTTAGATACCTACTGTTGACATTAGAACACAATTAGATTGTGGATATCGATCAATAACAAACGAGTGATTGAAGTTTTTGCCAAATAGAAACAGCGCAGGATTGAACTTCTTTACAAATAGGTAAAATATTTTGAATATGTATAATATTTCATTTTTATCCATAATATACCAACGTAGACGTATATATCTATGTAGATATACGTAAATGCATATCGATTAAATACCAATTAATTTATTATTGCACTACCAAAAATTATCAAAAATACGATCTACCAGTCGCCACTGCACACAACTAGTGTAACAGATTAAAATATAAGAACGTCCATTGTCTCACAACTTAAATTATAATGAAAAAAATGGAAATTCAATATTTTATCCATATAGCTTATGTCAACCCTGTTCTTTCATTTACGATATATTTGCTGTAATAATCAGTTATATAAAAACATACAGCTCGTGTAACTGATTAAAATATATGGTCATCGATTTCTTTATTCGTCTTACATATATGCCTATAACCGCTCGCACACTTGTGTAAATAGGTAGATGCCTACTTTACTTTGTCAATAAAAAGACGGAAAAAAAGCGACGATAACACACCAGCAGCACAGCACAGCTCATCTTGACATTAAACGAAATCCTGCCCCTATAATAGTGTCGGTGACAATGACGTCTTTAGCGTCATCCATCAAAACCCACCCCTTGACGTCATGGGTATAGATGTCCAATCAGCAACAGACACTAGGAATATTATTCTTACGTAGCATGATGCGGCATGTTACAACTTGCATTTGTGGGCTTCGTCATGCAACTAGGGTCCATACCCTAATTGATGCGCTCAACAAAAATAATAACGTTGTGGAAGCTAAATCGTTCGGTGAACGCGACGAAAGGATTGACAAATGATATCAAAATTACCGTTTGTTGCATGATGTCCTATTATGTTTGAAATTTCAAAGACACAATCAAATATATCCAGTTAGGCAGGATTTTCATTCTTTTCTAGGTACCTTCTATGCAATTTTGGAGAGTTATGATTTAACAAATTTTATGTGGGTATCTTAATATATAAAAATCTCGTGTCACGATGTTCGTATCTCAATGAATCTCAATGAATCTCAAATGATTTCAATGAAATTTTGTAAATTTATATGGTTGGTTCCGGATTAAAAGGTAGGGTAGTTTTCAACCCGATAGGTTGTTATTGATTTACAAAAAAAATATCAACAAAATTTAAAATTATATATTTTTTTTATTTCTCATCCAAAAATACATATAACCATAAATTTTGACTTCCCTACTACACCTCCTCAAGATTTTTTTTATATGAAAAAAGATCCGGATTAATTTTTAAGTTGTGTATTCTTTTAAAAGTTGATGGTGTGAACAAATCTATTGACATCTATATAACCCATATAAAATTAGGTCTCAGTAGTATTTTATATTTTTTTTACATTTATAAAGTGTTTTGGAGTATTGTCGTAAATTTTTGTACATGTAAAATTATATAAATTCATAACCAAAAAATGCATTCGACTTCGAAGATATCTGTCAAAATTTTCAACGTGCTTTTGTGTTGAAAATTAAGTATTTTATTTGGTTAAAAATTATTAATGATTGACATTCCAAAGTTTCTTGTATGAAAATATTAAAAAAAAATCATTGTTCGTGGTTATTTGCAATATCTATACTTAATTCGCAGCTTGTTGTGCAAAAAACAAAATTGATAAAAAAAGTTATCTAAATACCTACTTCCCGCTAATTCGTGTTAAAAGATTTAATAAAAATGTATTCTTATTGGATTTGAAATGTATGTTTCCCGCTAATTGTTGTTTAAAGATGTAATAGTAGTGCATTCTTATTGGATTTGAATGCACGTTTCCCGCTAATTCGTGTTAAAAGATTTAACAGAAATGTATTCTAATTGGATTTGAAATGTCTTTTTCCCGGTAATTGTTGTTTAAAGATGTAATAGTAATGCATTCTTATTTGATTTGAATGTATGTTTCCCGCTAATTGTTGTTCAAAGATTTATTAGTAATGTATTCATATTGGATTTGATTGTATGTTTCCCGCTAATTGGTGTTTAAAGATTTTATTGAAAAGATTTGAGATTTATGTGTTTTACAATACTTTATAAGTCGTCATCTTATTGGACTTATTGTACAGAGTCACAATTCAGAAATTTTCGTTATAATTCTGAGGAATATGCCAGAATCTTTCTATACAAATTATCGTCTTTGACAAACATCAAATTTGACGACTCAACTGAGACATTGATGTGGAAAGACATTCGTATATAAAGTACCTACCTTAGTATTATAATAATATGTTATACCCTTACATGCATCGTATAGCACAAATATACATCATGATATCAGATGTCGCTCTAATTCGGTGGTGAATTAATTAATCATTATTCCCGGGCATAATGTGCCAAAAGTCTTTTGTGTCTTGGGGGACAAAACTGACTTAATACCAGTTGTCATGTGGGGATATACAGACACAGTTTAGTTTTACTGATTAAATTTCCTATTAGCGAAATGTAGGTGGAGAGCACACATTCACTTATTCACCATCTGTCGAATAGATATTTTATAAATAATGGCGGACGTATCTTGTCTCCAACAATCAATCAATGATTAATACCTACTTTAGATTTCTGATCTCAAATGCACATTGATCATATCATAAATTGAATAATAATCGTTAAAACGTACCTATATCTAATAATCAGCGTTTAAAACGTACCTACCTATATTTAATAATCACCGCTCTCAACGTATCTAATAACACAAGTGATATAATCGCAATGATATCCATTACTAAGGAATAATAGTAACAATTAATTCGTGATTGCACATTTTTTACCTCAACTTCTTAATGGTTATCATGTAGAGAATGAATTAATTGTGTTTCTTTGTGATATTTTTATGTGTATGCCATATTCCGTACACCAATATGAAAATTTGTGTCCTCTGAACAGCCCAAACAAAAAGACCGATGAATTTCATATTGATACCAAATGTATGTCGTACATTAATTTAGAGCTGATTATTTTTCCATAAACAACTGTTTCAAAATATTCATACATCGTCTCATACTTGCTCGTCTATTAAATAAATAATAATAAATAAGGATGATTATTATAGCGCCGTTTTTGTGATAACCTCACCTCAAGGGCGCTTTTTGCGCTTGCAATGGCGCTTGATTATTGTTGAAGAATATTTTTAAATTGTGTCCTCAAGAAAAATGTTTGATTAGGAATCTAATAGAAATATACTTCCTAAAAATGCATTTAGGAATAATTGTCAATCTTTCAAGAAGTAGGTATAAATGTATACTTACTAATTAGGGGAGAGTTTAGTGTTGGCCACAACCCATTCGTTTTAAAATTGGATTAAAAATTGAGTTATATTACACGAATAGTTTGAAAATATGTAATATTATCATATTTATAAAAATAATGATTATAATCCGAATATAATATTAATTGGTTTTACGCTATGACTCCAAAATAAATTAAGTATGATTCTTATATAAATTATTAATCATGAAAGGTATCTAATATATAATTTATTTTAAATTAAAAAAATTTGTCCTTAACTTTGTTGTGTCAAAACACGACACGTATTCGTGGACACAAGTCAAACAAAAATGATAAATCAAGACTGAATAGAGTGGTTAATTTTTTATGCTTACCGGAAATAGGGTTGATTGATCCCCTTGTTTGACTCAAAGGTTACACAGATTTATCTTATATTTTCAATGAATTGTCATACGTCGAATAATTAACAGGTTTTGTCTGTAAAAATAGAATCGTTTCTCGTACATATCTCTCTCGATTTTGATGCCAATGAGAGTAGTAATCTTCTCTAAAGGTACGTATAAATCCTTGATAATGAAATATTAAGGTGTTTCTGTCTTTAAAACTGGGATAGTGATTATAATTATTCCTGTGAGGCCATCAAAGCGCTTTTGTGTAGAGGGTTTCTATAGCAAATATTAAAACCAATCGTCGTTCTCCGAGTTCGTCCCGAAATCTTAGATTACACATGTCTGTGCAAATATTTTCTCCCCGCCTTCCCATTAAAGCTACAGAAATTTCTCGAGATGAGATGGCAATAGAATAAGGGTGAATCAGCCCTACACGATATCTTACATGGATAATTAAACATGGCACCTACCTGCCAACTCTGAAATAAATATTGGTATACTTGTTCTATTAACATGATATTTGTTTCAATTTTAGAAAAAAAAACCTCTCCAAACCCCAAGTGACATCTAAGCAAACTTACAATAGTTGACATTCGACAATTTGTTTTGAAATTTCGATTATTGATATTTTTTTTAAACCTCCATCGCGTCTCTAAGGCGTTTCTATATCCTTTCTATTTCCTTTTCTATTTCTTTCTCGGAAACTAAACCCCTAAACAAGTATTCTAGGAATAATATCTTCTAATGACACATACATTGTTTCAAGAAATTTAATTTAGTATCCTATATTTGTATAAATTAGATATTTTTACTTTTTCTTCATTTATCAAAATAAGTTGTTTGCTGTAGGTAAATAAAACAACATTTTCTTGTCACTTACTGAATATTAATTTTGTCTTTAGGTTGATTTGAATATGTTTTTTTTAATATTTTTTAAACATATTTTTCAAATATTTTAAATGAAAAGACTCACGCTATCGACAGTATATTTTCTTATTTTGTCTACTGCAGAAAGTAGACACGAAAAATAACGAAAAAAGGTAGCGAGTAAAATTCAGAAGAAAAAAAACTTTCCATTGCATCGAAACTTTGTCAGCATTTTGTTTTCAAGAAGAAAAAAAAATGGGATAAACTTTGCGTGTTTACACGTTCCCCTTTGAGAATTAAATGTATTTTTTTGTATCCAGAATGGTAGTTATATTTGCTGGTTGTGGATTTGGTGAATATGTATGTAGGTACTATCGTTTTGTTACCAAAATAAATTTTAGCAGAATTTACATCTTTTTGTGTTTACTTAAATAAATCTATCCGTTGATAAAAATCTGCCTTAACAGCGATGTGTCTCGAAAGGAAGGAAGCTATTGTCAAAGTAAGATTTATTGTGGTTTATAAAAAATATCAAGCAATTTGCCACAGTCCTACAATACATTTCGCAATATCTCAGCATCCAAGCTTCGTTCTCGCGTTAAAACTTCCCCAATTGAAACGTAACCACCATGCCTCGCGTTATTCTTTCTGTATTCGTCTATATTTTCTTTATATCCGTTCCTATATCTGCCTCTTTTGCATCTTCGAGTGTGAATTTATATTTTGGATTATGTTTAAATCGTTCCCGTTCGGTTGGAGGGCAGAGTATTGGCGAATAGAATAAAATTCTTCCTAGAGGATGTTTTTATTTCGCATGCTAATCGATGGAGCGAACTCTGCGGGGATATTCTCCCCATTCCTCTGGATAAAGGAAAAGGAAAACATTTTACCGAAAGCTGCCGTCGTTCTTATATATCTCTGCTTCAGCTCGGAGAAAGGGGAAACAGGCCAGAGTGTGAGAGTTGTTGCTTTGAAAAACTTTTACACGATCGCATCTCTATGCGGAACAAAATTGTTACATTAGGTACTCTTTATGCGAGTTCGCTCTACACATTTACATACACATTAAATTATTCTATAATAAAACTTGAAGATACGTACTTCTAAAAAACTTTTCCTGCTGGTACATAATTTTTTTGTTTTGTAACTTTTTTCATCATTTTTTTGTATTGTATGCCGCTAAAATATGTTTACATTATGACTATTTCAGTACAAATATATAATTGTGTTTCATCTTCTGCATTCAAACTTTGTATTTGTTGATGTACGTATTGTGAAGTGTTAAAAAAAGAGTATTCATAAGTTTTTCCTAACATAATTGCATAATTATTTTAGGAAAATATTATGAATACTCCTATTCATTTCAATATTCATACCTACTAGATAACTATATAGCACTACATACATACTTGTTTAGGAAATCAACAAATGAAATAAATAAGTTATATACATAATATCTCAATACACAATTTTATTAAGATCATTATCGAGAAATAAGAAAATTATTGACTATGGCCACAACCCATTTTTTAAGTAATTAATAACAAGGAAGTATATTTTTAATGATTTATTTAATTAAAATTGCTTCAATCAAATGTGATTTTATCATTTGCTCCAGTTTTAAATAGTCAAAAATATTGTTCCGCATAATCCAAAAAAATAACATCTGATTGAGTAGGATTTGTTTCTAAAAAGAGTTCAAAGTGATCTAATTTAAGTCCTTTATACTAACCTTTGTCATTATGCTTGACGCTTCCCTGATCAAACAATTGATCGGTTTCATCAACACAAATGTACAAAATAATTCCGGGAGGTAGAATTGATTTGTTTATTCAAAGCTTTGAACATTCTCCATTTTGGTCAACCTTTATTCGGGTTCAAATGCCGTTTTACATATGAATAGAATGTTCTCACCATAATTTAATATGCTCATAATTGTGTTGTGTCATTGCCTTCGATGGCAGGTAGTTAGTATCTATTATTATGGTTATTCACAATGTTTGATTAACTAATATGACAATTATTATCAATTCATCTTTAAAACATTTAAAGTACCCACTTATTGTTGTTACCTATATGTATTGTTAACATTCGATTCTATTAGAAATAAGGAAAAGAAACGTTGTCAATAAATCTATTCATATTCCACTCTGTACATAATATTATGTAGTTTATTTTTTCTTTTAGTAAGTTTATCTAATTTATAAGGTAAACCGAAAATATAATTTCCGTGTTCTTGTAGTGAGTGAATATTAAATTAACGTTACCATAGGCAATGATATATAAATAATAAGTCATTGACCATAGGTATCTGTAATTTTTTCAACGTATTATTAAGATTTTTTCAGCAAGCTTTTTGATGTGTACTCAAAAAATAAACAAATTATCTTCTTTTGACATGAAATATTGCTTATATTTTATTTATATTATATCTTCTAGGGTTCTGTAAAAACTGCCCACACAAAGATAGCAAAATTTTCAAAAGACCACAAATTTACAAACATAACAAAAGAATAAAAATATTATTTATGAAATTTAATTTTTATGTTATTTTAGCGTTTTTATTCGTTATCGCGACATTTGAAGACGACAAAGGCTTAGCTTTTGTGGAAAATTTCTTTTTCAGTGCAAAGAAAACATTTTTAATCTACTGTGACAGTTGTAAGTTTCAACAAAAACCAAAAGGGTCAAGCTTTGTTAATTTTGCTCCTCTTTTTAATTTCACGATGTCCAGTTTTAATAAATTGTATTAACTGTCCGTTCCTGGTTTACTGGCTGACATCGCTTCTTACCCAATGTAATCCCAACTCAGAAACAGAAGTTCCTTTTAGAAAACTGCTAGTACCTACATTTCGTGACATACTTAATTACATAGTGTGTGTCTTATATCATTTTAAAAAATTAAATACTCTTTTGGGTTTCTGTTTTTTTTTTCAGTGCAGAATAATCTTTTTTAAAAACATTTTATAAACAAATATTTATTTTAAATATTTCCTTACTTTTCCAGACATTTTTTGTAGTTATTTTATATACTACGCAAAAATTCCTTAAGAATATTATTTTCTGCTCAAATAATTCCTTTTTTATGATCATTTCGACAAATTTTAATATTTTTCGTGTAATTTGTACAATGTATATATATCGAACCGTGATTAAAACTCATACGATATGCTGTTATATGGAAGTAAATCCTTTTATTATTTGGCGGATATTTCAAACTAATAACAACGAAATTACGTTTTTACTAGTCACTACTCCATTGGGGGTAGTGAGGAGTAAAAACGGGGAGGGGATATGATTTCGCAATTTTTTTAGGTTTTTTCATTGCAGATTATCAACTAGTATCATTCTGTGATTTCGAAAGTTTCATCACAATATATATGTATGTGTGTGTTCTATGTGCTATGTACTAGGTATATACGGCGTGTTTATTCTACTTTATCGATTATAGACTAAAATACTTACTCGATTCTTTTCAAATTTTGCAAATTTGTATACCTAATACTCGCTTAAACTCCATAAGATTCTGAAGGATATCTGAGCAGTGCATCTCATTTTTTTAGCTGTCAAATATTTCATTGTGACCGGGAAACTTAGGAAACTTATTATTTTATATTTTTATTTTCAAATTGTTAAAAAGGCACATCATTTTCATAAAAGTGAATAATTATCATGTTTTCAAAATAAAATAATTAAATACTCAAATAAAATGATCAAACTCTCAAGAGTATAGGATGGCCACAACCCATTTGTTTGATTTAGAACTCCATATTGATTAATTAAAAATAACACTTTTTTGGTTGTATAGGTAATTAATTTTACGTGTAATCACAATTAATTGATTCACCTACTGTGGAAATAAATAATGGAAGTTAGTTTATATTTTTAATAATCAATTTGTGGTTGTGAAATAAAATAGGTTTCGAAATTTCTCTTCGTGGAATTACCTCATCGTAACCACATGTAAGGAATGTTTTATCTAAATCATTGTCAGTCAAGGTATTTTTGTAATCCCAAATATATTTTGCGGTCCTCTTTTTCGTACAATAGATTTCGATTATCATTTAATATACCCGATCAAATTCGGACCTCGATCAAAAAAAAAAATGGAGTGTTGATCAAGTTCTTGAGTATTTTCCCCGTAAACACAAAAGCCTCCTCCAATTCGAGAGCACAGCTCGGTGATACCATTTCGGTCTCTTCTGGAAATAGGACACCTCATTGTGTTTGACATAATAATGGTGACCCTTGTTTATGCCTTGGTCAGGAGCCGCGGATAAAAGTACGTACAAGGGCTACCGACGATTTAGAGGTCGTTTTTGCTTGATTAATGTTTTGTTTGGACTCTTGGCCGAATAAAAAAGAAGACACTGGACGAAGGCTATGAGTAATTGTGTTCGTTTCGTTTCGTTATTTATGTCGTTACTCTGGGAAATAATTTTTGATATCAAAACCATTGAATCATTTTTCTTAATTGTTATACTATACAAGACCGTTATAATGATTTTAAAAAGAATAAAAAAATATTATATTATTATGATGAATCAAAAATGGTAATATTTGGTTTTTATATATATATGTTTATTGTGTTTATTTTGCAGATCATGATAGCAGTATCCATAAAATTCCAGCAATTTTCACAACAAAATCATTTCAAATTCTTAGAAATATTTAATTAACATGTGTCTTATCTCTTATTTTTGAGATATTGATACATGAAATTTGTTCAGGTAGAATTCTATATATCTACTTACATATACTCGTTTACGAGAAATGTACAATTTTTGAACCTTCATATGGCGTGGCGGTGTAAATATCAGTACCTAAACTTCACCATGGAATTATGAAAACATGTATAGATGTAAAACAAACAAGTATGAATACCTCGTAGTGTGTCATTTGAAAACATTTCTTTAACATATGGATGCATTTCCTGTTTCTGTCATAATACAGCGATATGTTTGTTCAGGTTTAGTATTGAAGATTACATTTTTCAAATAATATGTAGATGCATAGTACCTACAGTATGTAAACAAATGTAGTGTTTTTTCTGGCATATATTTATGAACATTACAAATAATATATAATATGAGAATATTTAGAAAAAAAAATATTCTTATATTATATATTATTTGTAATTAATAAACTATTTGAAATTAGTTAATAAGTCACATAATACGTCATGGATTAAAACCTGATAATGTTCAAATCGAAAGAGAGACTTGCCCGTCAACCATATATGCTCATACAATTACATTTTTTATCTTGTACGTGTCATAGATCAATAATTTAACCATGTGAATTAAGCGTGACACCAGGTTGTTTGTTATAGACGACAAATTATTTATACATATACAAACATCGGATGATGATGTGAGTTCAGATCGTATTCCCAAGATTGAAGATGGTAATTTGGCATCTTGTATTCATTATGCGTTCTTCCTTAGTAAAAGCTAAGCGGAAGATGTCTGTCGATCACCATACCAACATATTTGTTCATGCATTGTGTGTGGGTTAGATGTGGAGAATCATGATGGGTGGGACAGCAGACAGCACACAAGATGTATGTGTACACAGCTTCTTTCTTTAAAAAAGTACGTCGAGTCACTGGGCGGGCTCTATGTATTTATGCTAATGGATGAATATGAAAGTTCTCCGTGTCAAAGGGTCAAATTTATTGAAATAATACTTCGAAAGACTAGCCTTTTATTAACATCGTCTTAAATTGAAATTGAATTTTTTTCTTTCGATGCGTTTATATTGTTGTTTTAAGACATTCAATGTTTCATCTTTAACTGTGTAAATTGTCTTGTTTTTCATGTTTATCATGTTTTATTTTATAGAATGGGCGGTAACTTTGTGGTAGTTTATTTACGAAGTGATTAAAATAGTTTGTTATATTTTCTTTTTTACGTGTATTAGAATGACTACTAAACTTCTCAAACATTAGTAAATCGAAAGAAACCTGAAACGTACATAATATCATACATCTTATAAAATATTAACCCTTTAATCATTCACTGATACTAAAATATTCTTTGGCGATCTGATTTAAAAAAAAAAGACCAAGTTATTAATTGAATCATACTATGGCCCGGTATTACAGTTGGCCCTTAACTCATTGAGTTTGTTAAACTCAAGATTAATGTTAAGGGGAGATCCATTTCCGTATTACAGTGCAATATGACATAACAGTTACTAAATCTTCAATTATAGACATATTTTACTTTTTCTATGGTTATTATCTGTCAAATTATAAATAACCTCAAATAATACGAACTACAAAACGGGACGCTACAACTTGAAATACTAATGTTTTATTATCATACATGGTAAATCTAATTTTTTCACCAAAATAATGCTTTTAAATGCCCATGTTCGTTTCAATATGGCTGTCAGTTTGTTTTGTTGTGTGGCGCCACCGTCGATACAACTAACGCCTCTAGTGATAGAACACTGAAACTACACGCGTTGCCTAGCAACGAGTCGAGAAATGACAGTTGACTCACCGTTAAGTACTTAATCCGTCAGAAACGTTGAGTTAAATATTTGTCGTTTTAGTGACGTATTTGAGGGAAGATTAGGCCTAAACGGACACTGTAATACGCTATCTTTTTGTAAATCTTTTTGTAAAACTTGAGTTTAGCTCTTAAACTGAGACTGTAATACCGGCCCTATGTTTGTAGATATTACATTGTAAATATAAAATGAAAAAATATATATTAATTAAGTATATTTATATGACTATAAATAATGTGTACCTACTATACTGATTTCAATAGTGTCATGATGCTTATTTAAAGTTGATAATTTGCTCATTCTTAGGCCTCCTACATAGAAGTATAGACCGCATTATATTTGTTACTTGGTCTCAATAATAAATCATGATAAATTACTCACTTCCTCGGTGATATTATATCCTGTCATTGCGCAAACATCTACACAAGTATTTTCGAGCCTCATTCATTAGTTCACCAGCAATTCGATCTCCGAATTCATTCCATTCGTCTTCCAAACGACCCCAAAACGGAAATTTATTTGGGCACTTCAAGAAAATGATATTTCAGATAAAGACGTAGAATTGAATTTTTATCTTTATTACGAATAAAAAATGAGAAATGTAAATAATGAATATTCACTATTACGAAATTTTTAAAAATATATTCTCTTGTCGACCGATACCTAGTTTAAAATAATTGAATTTCATTGTAGGCGTCAGAAAGATATTAGAAATCATATTTCCTAAGGAAACATTGTCATATTTTTTATAAATGAATAATGAATCCTGATGTGAATTTAACCTCTTCTAGTAACTTCTTTTTCGGCCTTCGTGGCTCAGTTAGTTAGGTGTCTGACTGCTGATCCAAGGGTCCCGGGTTCGATTCCCGGTGGAGACACAGTTTTTAATTGTGTTTTCAGTCTGAATCTGTGAGACGATTAATATAGTAAGTCTCCAGAATGTGGCAACTTGTTATTGGGTGCGTTTTAAATTAATATTTGACATGGTACCTGTTAGTTGCCCGAGAAGCAATATTAAATAATAAAAAATATCAAAAACAAATAGTTGGCATTCGTCATGAACACAGTTATTTGATTTGTTTTGTGTGTCATATTGCGACTTTCAGTTCTGATATCGTCTTTTTATAGTTTGACGGTCTCCCATGCGATCATGTTAAACGATGTCTGTCCAGTTATAACTGTTATAAGTTATCGAATTATTTTAATACTCTAAATCGGGCTTAATTTCAGATTCTTTTAACAATTTATGTATATGATATAGACGCAGACAAGAAAGTTTTGATCCATTTCATAGGATTTTTTTGTTCCTTTTTTGTCCGTATTATGTAGTGTATTTGTTCACTTTATATTTTTCAGGTTTTATATAATTTGATACCATGTGCTCGTTGTGACAATTTTGTTGAAATTTTCTCGCAATGTTTCCTTCCGTCTACATTTTGCTACAACACGTTGCTGAAATATACTTCCTCTATTGTTAGTTTGAAATCTTGAAACGGAAACAAATAGACATTCTGCGTGTGATGAAATCAATTTTTCATTGTATTCTTTGCTTTTGCAATCGTGTCACGTTCTTATCTTTTCCGTAATCTTGGATTCAATACGCGATGAAGCGTGCTTAAGGCACATGTCAATTGAGATATCACTAAACATCCAAGGCCGTGTGATATCCTTTCTATCATAAATTCCACTTTATACTTTTTGAATTCAGCCAATCTGTCAATCTATCTTATCTCTTAATTAAATTTCATAATTTGGTTGTGCTTTCGTAAAATAACGTATATTTTTTTATTGTATTGGATTAAGGAAGTCTTCGAACTTTAGTAGGCAGGTACTATGAAATAAATGAATATTTTACTATGTATAATTTTCAATTTGATTACTTAATGTCCATTGTATAAAAAAAAACACTTTCTTGCACCCTGCGCAAGTGGCGAGTTTGTTGCCGTATGGAAATTTCTTCCAACTAACCAGTGTTTCCAGCCCAGAGATGCAATATTTGCGTGAGAAATTAATTTAAATAAATTTCAAGTCATGTATACTATTAACTACATACCTACATAAAGAAACATACAGCACATTTTGTTCCTTATTAAAAATATATATATTTACATGGTGGTCATTACCTTTTAAGGCAACACCTGCCTTTAAACTATTCCTTTCTCTTTCATTCTGAAAATACTATTCATTTTCTTATTTTCATACTAAATTTTATCAGGTATAGTTCTTATTCTATTTTCATGCGTCTTCTTCTCAACGGAAGTGAAAGAGAAGGAAGTAATTACCCCAATAAATCTGGTGTTTGCAAGTAAACTTGAAATCGAGATCTGATATTTCACATGTGAATATAAAGACAGTCACATACTTGAGGACAATCTCTCTTGTCTTCCCAGGAACAGCTCCGACTTGCAATATTCTTGCTCAAAGGGGTCCTGTCACGACAGTCGTATATCAGTATTGTTTTTTTCACAAAGTACACCAATAAATATAAAACTATATTGATTATTCCCCAACCCACATGGACCATTCATATTCGGTTTCTCAAACGTATGCTAGGTTTTCATTTGTTTTAATGACGCCATAAAATATTTAACATATATATATATATATATATATATATATATATATATATATATATATATATATATATATATATATATATATATATATATATATATATATATATATATATATATATATATATATATATATATATATATATATATATATATATATATATATATATATATATATATATATATATATATATATATATATATATATATATATATATATATATATATATATATATATATATATATATATATATATATATATATATATATATATATATATATATATATATATATATATGTTATATTTGATGTTTTCACGGGTGAAATATGTTATAACGCGAAACGTCGGAAGACAAATGGTCTTAGTCAAGACCTACTGACACGGGAAAACCGAGATAAAAATATTATAACATATATATATATATATATATATATATATATATATATATATATATATATATATATATATATTTATATATATATATATATATATATATATATATATATATATATATATATATATATATATATATATATATATATATATATATATATATATATATATATATATATATATATATATATATATATATATATATATATATATATATATATATATATATATATATATATATATATATATATATATATATATATATATATATATATATATATATATATATATATATATATATATATATATATATATATATATATATATATATATATATATATATATATATATATATATATATATATATATATATATATATATATATATATATATATATATATATATATATATATATATATATATATATATATATATATATATATATATATATATTATGAGATATGTATCCATATCATCTATGTTACTAATAAAATATTTTAATTTAAAAAAATCAGTGTGTGCAGTAACTATGTACATATATTCATTTCATTGTTTGATCACGTTTGAGAATATTGCGGTTGGCGGCGGAAGTAATAAAATATGTTAGTATTGCATATAGAAATTATAGGTACTGGTTAACCAACAAAGATTGCACTGACAATATATGTCGACTCTGTTTGTCTTCGAATACCCGTTCCTGGTAAGAAACCACAATAGTATCAAGTGACCGGTGATTGACAGTCCATACCGTCAGGTCTAGAAGTAATTGCCGCTATCTGGGACGTGTTTGCGGACGAAAATGCCAAAATAAACAAAAAAAATATTAAATCAATTTATAATATTAAATCAAGAAGCTTTGAGTAAGTGTAGATAACACAACTTTGAATAACATCGAAATTATTCAAATATTTTTACGATGGGTATATCTATTCATTGAAATTTGTTTTTTTTTTATCCGTCTCGTTAAGTGTTTTAATACTTCATTACGTAGATAACTTTTAAGTTCTTAAGAAAAATATAATACTGAATAAATTTTACAACATTTGCGAAATTTCACGTGAAAAATGATCTCGTTGACTTGAATTTTATTTTTGAAGGAAAAATTCTTTTCCACGAATTTTAATCAAAGGAGGATTCAAATATGATATGATTATGTACCATCTTAGGTAGGCAGTTGTTTTTTTTATATTTCTTTTGTATAATGTCTAATTGTTACTTTTTTCTTGTTTCAGGTGAGTAATTTTCTTAATCTCATACACAAAAAGATTTGCAGTCTACCTGCATAAAATGGTATGTATAAAAATAAACAATTATTATGCGTAATTAATATTAATAACACTTTTTTTAAATATTTTCCTAATTAAATATTTAAATTTGTAAATTTCTTTCACTGACGAATAGGAAGTGTCAAATATTTGTTTTATTTCTTTAATCTGTGATTTCTTTAAATCATTAGTCAATTAGTTATAATTTTAAAATTAAACATACCTTTTCATGTTTACAAAAAAACGTGATACATTTTTTTCTCAGTTATTGTTTTGATATTAATCACGTTTTATTTATATGTCAATATTTTAACTTTTTATCTTGTAATTGAAGAAGGTATCAATATTATAAAAAGGCATAAACAATATTTTTCTGTGTGGGAAGACATTAAATTTGATTGTATGTTGGAAGAATTAAACTTGTGATTGTGTAGATATTATGGATTGAAATTAAAATTTTCAATGGCATTATCGGAATTGTTTACGAAATTTATTATGCGAATATTATAATCCACAAGTTCGAATTATTAAATACAGTCTTCTTGAAAACGATACTCTTTCCCATCCAAAATGTTGGTTGAGCAAACATAATATAAGCCCAAACATATTATAATATTATTCCTATATGTGAATACATAATTAATCTAGTTGTTAATTTACGGGAGGAAAGTCAAGTCAAATTGATGTTATTGGAAATTAGTCATTGTAAATATGTGTAATAGTTCTTCTTTTCCATGCCAATGAGATGATCAATTAAAATTCTCCCGAGGCAATATGATTAATAAAGTATATTAAATTGAAATAGATCATATCTTTTGTATACCTAAATATTAGTTATATTATTTTACGATACATTATGTAACCTTTCAAATGTTCTGATTAGTAGGAACCTAATACGTATACCACATTGGATACTTACTTACATATTTTAGATGAGTGTTGCTTTATTAAACTAAATAATATATATGGTTGGATAATTTATATAGAGCCGTTTTCGTGAGAATTCACCTCAAGGACGCTTTTCATTTCATTTATAAAATAATAACCAGCTAGAATATTCACCGAAATTAATACAGTTGAGTCTATTTATCATACATATTATTATTTTACAAATAAAAAACTATGCATAAATATTTTTGTAAAAGGAAATTTTAAAAAAGATTATGTACAACAATTAAGTTTATTTATTAATTTATTCAATATACGGCAAAAGCCATTTATGTGTTACAATACTTAAAATAATTACAAAGAGATAAAAACAATATATTAACACCTTACAAACAGTATAAAAAAGTTCACACAAAGAAATAAACGTATGAATTGAACTTCAACAAAATAACAAGAAAAAAGATAAGGCAAAAACAAATGAGGAATAGATTTTATTTTAGTTATTTGTTTTCTTGAAAATATCACAGATGTAAAAAAAATATCAAATAACAGTTATTTGTAGTAATTAATAGTGATTATTTTAATATTCATTTAAAATATCTTCAAATACTATTCATTTAGTGTTTTTATCACGAAAATTTTCTTGGAAAATAGTTAATAAATATTTGAACACTTCAAGTAAGTACCTTTATGTTTCAATCTACCATAATACAAAGTGAAAATATCGTCGATATAAGAAAGTCATACATCTTGAAATAATGATGATTTTTATACTGAGAGCGGTTATAAGGGGAAGAATTAGGTCGAAGATGTCAGAATAAAATGTTAAACGACCATATAAATCAAATATTTAACGGATATGTGCGTTGAGCAAATGGAGACTTAGAAGACGTAGGATGAAATGATGCGGAAATTAAAGATCTAAGGGATGTGCCAATTGAGGATTATAACAAATTGTTGTGTGAATCTTTAATGCATCATATTATTTGTTTCTTTTCTAAACTTAATGATTGCATTTGGTTGAGTCTTTGCAAAATCCAATCATGGATTATCCATGGAGATTATTTGGTTTAAAATGTGATATGGTGGTCTGCGTCCAACAAGCCTGTACCATCTTCTCGCTTTCATCTATGTTTCAATGTATATCAATAACATCTATCCTTCCATAAACTTTTTATTTTGCCAATCTTTGCATACGCATTCAGCAGTATCCAGTTGCAAAAGTAGGAGTTATAAAATTGTCAGAGCCATAGAATGCTGGACAATGTAAAACTTCAATTTATTTCATTTTAAAATTCTTATAAAAACAGTAGGTACATTAATTAATATAGTAATGAAAATAAATTTCTTAATTTTAAAATTTCTTACTTGTGTTACGAAGCGGAGTTTTAGAGTTAAATTTTAGACGGAGTTAAAAGCAGAACATGTATGACTTGATGCATGGGTGTAAATGAGGCAAAACATGTATATCAAGAGAGAGGAGTCTGGCGTTCAGTACTCTCTGCCTACCCCAAGTAGGGATACAGCGTGATGGTGTGTGTATGAATTTACCAATTTAAAAATTTATTAGGAAAATATTAAAATAAGTATTAACATTTTTTCTTAATAAAATATATTTTAATATATTTTTAGTTCAAAGTTGTCATTTATAGTTTTATGTTATAGTATTGTAAAATATTGTAAAAACAAGGTGTAGGAATATAATTATAAAGACTTATACTGGATAATACATTGGAAATTTATACACAAAAATACATCTGAAAGTTGCACAGAATATTATACATTCGACAGTCAATGTTTTATTCAATATTTAAGTACTTTATAGCAGGTATATATGTAATATTTTTAATGATGTAGATTTTTTATACCTATATTTGTTCTGTTTTATACCAAATATAGGTTTATTATACATATATAGCTATTATTTTGGTTCTTCGGATATAAGGTTTTTATGTAAAACACCTGAGATAACTTTACGCGAAAACGGTGTAAGTTTACCCATAGTAATGACAATCAATCATAAATTCTCTAAATACAAATAAAACTATCCATTAGATTCCTAATAGACGGCGTTAAGTGAAAAGGCATTTAAAAAGTTAAATTGTGTAAAACTGTATTCACATTAGATTCCTACTTGTTATGGAATATAAATACCTACATGACAAATACAAAGTCAACGTCGTCCGTCGAAAAAGAAACAGTTCAATGAAGATACAGCATTGTTCATTTCAATTGTGGAAAGTAAATACAGAAAACTGCTTTACCTCATTTTGGTATTGATGGAGCCCTTCCGCGTTATTGTTTTAAGATTCACTTCAAACACCAATTAGGTACCTACTGCTGCGAAGGACAGAGTGTTTGTTGAAAGATTAAGAAAGAACAAATTGCTCGAAGCCGATGGAAACATGTGGCGGGTTGATCCTTCAACAGGAAACTGTAATTTGATACGGTGTTTAGAAATCCGTGCCCCTATTAGTAGCTCAATGTGAAGTTATGTTTTTTTTTCAATGCAGAGTTACAACATTTTGTCTGTGCACACATCGCTTTGCTTTGAGACTTCTGAGAATATTTTAGGATAATATTTAAGGCGTAGTCGTGTGGGATTGTTGAGAGCGGCATAAATTAACAGGAATAATATTTCGGTTTCTCGTTGAAATGAAAATTTACGATAGTAATAATAATATGAATATGTGTTGTTTGATAATGAATCTTTATATTATATAGTAGAACAAATTTAGTAAGAAATATGTATATTAGCACTAATAAAGCTTATTAAATTACGTATAATTTTGCTGTTATAAGATTAAAACAGGTGAATAATAATAATACAAAATTAATATGGATGTTTGAATGCTTTATGCCTATAAAATTACTACACATAAGTCGATCCATAATAGTTTTATTGCGTATGTATACAATTATGGGAATTAACAAATGTATTTATCGCGAACATTTCTAATGAAAAATGCTAAGAGTGTTATTGTTACTAATGTAATGATTTCGTAATCATTACCTAATATTTAGTAACAAGACATGTTATCCTTTAAAATGCTAAGAATCTGGATGGTTGAATTATACCTATTTGGAGTTCAATCATTGTGCTTGTAGCATTATTTTGTTAACTTATTTATCGCGATTTTTTTAATTCATTAAACAAAATCGTGATTTTTAATTTTTGGGAAAAAAATTTAGTGTATGTAATTTATTTTTTTTGTTACTCAATATAAGACAGGTCTATATTATACAAAATAATTTCTTGAATTTCCGAGTTTCTCTTATAAAACACTCTTATCAAATACTTTAATCAAATACCTATTCATAAAATAACCGAAGATGCTGTTATGGAAATTTTAATTTTTACCACCAAAAAGCCACTCGGGATTTGACGCATCTGGTTTCAAATATCCGACATGCCGTGTTTAGTTATGCAACAAATAAATATAGGGGAATTAAATTTTAACGTTTGCTGCGCTGAAAAAAAATGACTTTGACACTTATCTTGAGGGGAGCATCTGTATCTGCAGATTTAAATATTTTTCGCGGTAAATTAAACGTGTGACATGACGAGTCACAATTTTTTTGACTGCTTAAGGATTTAAGTGTGCGAATTTGAATCGTTTTGAATATTTTGAAATATTTAAAAAGGAACCATAATAATGTAATGGTGTATTCAATGTTATTTTGAATGAGTAAATAAATCTTTTTTTTAAGAAAAATGAATATGTCCTTGTTAAACAAGTACATATACATCTTCCTACGTTCCCTAAAATAAGCATGAATGCTTGTGCTATAGGTGAACGAATATAGGTACCTATGTAAAGTATGCTGAACTTATGAAAATAGACCCATAGAAAGAAACCATCACCCATCACGTCTGAGTTTTCTCTACGCACAATCAAGATAATAAGACTATAGGGACCGGACCCTTTTGATTAAGGATGGCTACTACACGATTAAATGAACATAAAACCAATGCGACAAAATTCTATTTAACCCTCCTTATAAGAAAGGTGAGAGTGGCTCTTTGCCTATCCTTATATTCTATGAAAATCTCACAATGTTGAAACGTTTGTATTATTTTTCGCACATAGTTCTTGTAATGATTACAATTTAGAATTTCGCCTACATATACAAAACGATTGAAATGTGTGTGTGTCTGTAGATTATGTTGAGGATTCAATTCTCGAATATTACCTTTAGATAGAATAAGGGAAATGTCTTTTTCGATTGCCCATCGGGTCATTTTATTTGATTGTTTCTCTGCGCTGAACGTCCTTACAATTTTGCTTTATCTCAGGTTATTTTGTATGGGGAGGAGGGGAGAGATGTGAAGGAAAAAGTAAGTATGCGAAATAAGATTGTTCGGACAAAGTGTATTGAAGTAGACTTGGTGAATTTCTGATAAACAAGTGGGATCCTGAATACATATAAATAGATATGTAGGTTCATTACTGTACGCCTTATATGTAGGTACCTAATCATATAGACTTCTTTGGTTTTTTAGAAATAAATTGATACATATTTGAAACCTTATCGTCATTTTGATTCTAGATAAAAATCTAAAACATAGTTTTGTTTGCCATGTATCAATTATATTATTTGACGTGTGTATTTTCATATGGTTGACATAATCACATGGCTAATATTTTTAAAGAATAAAAGAGAAACATCCTTAATGCTAAATACTCGGCAGTCATGATCACTAGAATTTATAATGAAACACTATGTATAATGTATTCCTTATATCCTATGTAGTTATAATATACTAGGTAGAACTTGATCTTTTGTTAGGTGATGATTCATAGAAATAATTATTTATTTATTTATTTAATAAACAGAGACACCAACAGAACACTGAATAACACAAACAAAGAAATCATGAAACAAAAACATAAGAATCTCCAGTGCTCCAATAACAGGTATCTCCCGCATGGCTATTGTGCATAGTTTGGTAGGTATATATACAATCAACGTCTCCTCAGCATTCAAATTATACCAAAAAGACATTACTTTGCACAGTTAAAAAGAAAGTTTAAAATACACATATATGTACATATGTAGGAAAACAAAAGTTGAACTAAAAGAATAAAACAAAAAAAAGAAGAAGGAAAAATTGAACCGAAACAAAAAAATAGATATATACATAAGTAGTCGAATTATTTTTTTATAATATTATGTTGTGTGTACTTATTTTTATGATTAAAAATATTTGTTTATGTTTTAACGTCCCAAAAAATAACAGGCAATACAAAAAATACGCAGACGAGATTGATTTTCTATCATTATACTAAACCCAGACATATATAAGTAAAATTATATATTTATGGAAATTATATTATAATTTTATGACGTAACAAAAATATACTATAACGTACCTACGTGTTTATCGTCAAGCTTAAAATACTGACGAACATTTTGTCTCATATTTGTTTCATAGGCTTGTGTGTGTTAAGATGATTGAAAGGGGAAACGGATATTTGTATTTTCCCTGTTATTATTAGTTCACATTCTGTCTTACGACCGGCTATATTTTCTTTCGCAATCATCCCTCCAAGAAAGCCCAGGGTCACTTTTACACCACTCGGTCAAGCTAGGGTTGGCGAATATAACAGGAATGCCGGTCACGCGTCAACAGAATGGTTGACGAGCGGTCCTTGACGTAACCCCGCATGGGAAATCTTTTTCAACTACCGTTTTCATTGTGTCTGGGGTAGAAAGTAACTTGCGGAGGTTAAATGTTTGTTTATCTACCCTGAACAGTAATTGATGTACAATAACAGTAATTTTGGTGTGTCATTAATGATCATTCTTGTTATCAAGTCATAATAATTACTTCTTATCAATATTCTAACTTATAATAAAATTCACAAAGAGAGTACGAACTTAGATGGGTCGGTGGCAGAGCGGTTAGCGCACTGGGCTAGTAATCCAGTGGTCGCGAGTTCGAATCCTGCCTCGACCGATTTCGTTCACCTATAGCACAAGCATTTATTTGCTTATTTTAGGGAACGTAGGAAGATGTATATGTACTTGTTTAACAAGGACATATCATTTTTTTTTAATAAAAAAAAAATATACCTTTTAAAATACATTATTTTGATTTACTATATCTAACTTAACATATTAATATTTATAATTGACAGAATTCACTACCCAATTGGGGTAGACACAGAGATTCGAACTCTGCATGTGTTTGTCCGTATTTTTTTTTAAAATTATCATAAACATTGTGTGTATAAATGCAAAAAATAATATATAATATAAAATTTATTAATTATTTCTAATTTTTGCTAATACGTGATGGAATTCCATTATCAATATTATAAAATTACTTAAGAAAATAAGTAAAAACACAATTTTTTTACTTTATTCCACTAATTTAAAGTGTTGACCACTGACGCGTTTTGGATCCATTCAGTAGATGCTCTTTGAGCGAAACGCGTCAGTGGTCAACACTTTAAATTAGTGGAATAAAGTAAAAAAATTGTGTTTTTACTTATTTTTCTAAGGAATTTTATAATAAATTAATTAATGTCCAATACGATATTCATTTCATTGTTATTTTTCTTGTTACTTTTGTATAAATTAAATTTTGAATGATTAGTTGTTATAATTGTATTTTTATAATAGAAGTCAATAAACTTTTAACATATTAAAGCTGTTTCGTAAGTCATCTTTCAAAGTTTGTAGGAATCAAAAAAATAATTTATTTATTACAGTTTTTTTATACAAAACAACATTTTAAATAAAAACACAATTAGCAGATAAATATTATTAGTAACGTACAATAAATAAATTAAAAATAAGTAAATGGACATAAACATACTCTCCTCATTCTTTCCTTTTCCTTTTTATTTTCTTTCATTGCTATGGACTGTTCTTATTCAATATTTTTTAATTTTCTTTCTTCTTTACTTTTGTTCTGTTATCTTCATCTATTTTTTTTTATTTCTGTCATGTTGTACCTTATTGCCATAGTATACATTGAATTGTATATTCATTAACTCTGGTTGGTTAGAATACGTTGCCGTTTGACAATAAGCCCGCCAGTGCACAAATTATAATATGTACAAGAAGTTACAAAATAATAAAATATATAAAAATATATGTGTGTTTATATATAAATCGTGTTGTTATGTGATAATACATCGATAGAAATCACAAGCGGAGAATATAAAACAAAGCAATATTTATTGGACATAAATATTGTTTCGTATCGTACCATATAAATTTGACGACATTTTTACACCAGACTTAAATGTTGCCCTCACTATACCAATGACGCTGTCGAGTACAAATACGTTTATTTCACATTTCCTCCCTTAGAAAGTCCCCGGTGGACTTTTATTTTATACCTCTGGGTAGTTTCTGCTAGTGACATTCTTTTCTCTCTCTCTCATCTTCCCTGTCATGAACTATCAAAATACTTACTCGCACATATGGACGGGTGAGGACTCGGCCTGCCTTTCTTACTACTTCCTTCTTAGATGTCTGAACCTACTTCTTCTTTCTGTCCCCCCGCCCCTTCGAATCCGTTAGGGTTATAATAACGAAGTTGTCAACATGCTGAACCGTTGCGTATGAATGACGTTCAATATTATTACCTACGTATTTGACTAACACATGTTAGGTACTATCTCATACTTACCTATCGAACAATACGATTCACTTTTATAAAACATAACTGAATTTTTGTCAATTTTTCAACATCTCAACAGAGACTTAGTCGGAATATTATAAAGGAACCAGGAAATTAAGAGATGTTGAAAAATTGTCAAAAAAATCATTGACTCGCCACAAGGAAGAAAAATCCAATGTTGGCGTATATGCAACTTTTTAAAAAATATTCGATTTTCATAACTGAATCAATTGTTAGATATATTCTAGTCTCAGTTGTGTTTGTATTTTATAGGAAAATATCTAAATACAATCAAATATTATTTGTTTTAGAAAAATAAAATATACATAATACGTTGAAAAATGATTTCAAAGAGATGAATTAGATTTATTAAGTCTACTTTGCTATTTTACTTCAATATGGGTAAGTAATTTTTTTTATCGATGCATGATAGCTCATTTTTTAGATGTAATAACAGTATTTAATTGAATAACAGTATTTCATCACTTGTGTGATTTTTTATTCCTCAATAACCCAAGGGGACATAGTAAGGAGTTATGAATTCGCAATTTTCAAGGCTATTTTTTATTGCAGATTATCAACTAGTATAATATCATGATGACATGTATTTTGAAAGTTTCATTACAATGTATCTGTGTGTGTGTGTGTGTGTGCTGTGTACTATGTGATGTGTGCTATGTGCTGTGTGCTATGTGCTGAGTGCTATGCACTATGTACGGGGTGTTTATTCTACTTTATCGGTTATAGACTACAATACTCATTCGATACTTTTCAAATTTTGCTAATTTAAATATCGAATACTCTCTTAGATCTCATTAGATTTTGAAGGATATCTGAACAGTCAGTGCCTCTCAATTTTTTTAACTGTCAAATATTTCAAAGTGACCCCATGCTCAGGAAACTCTTTAAGAGCACATCACTTTCATAAAACGGCATGGAATAATTATCAATTTTTTATAATAAAATATTTTAACTAACTCATTTCATGAAAATGCTGAATATTTTCCATCCAAAATTTGGAAAATATTCAGCATTTTCATTTTTTTATTTTCCATAAAAAAATTTACTGAGGAATTTAGCGTTGGCCACAACTTCTCGTTTTTTAATGAATACGTTGTAATTTGACGTTTCGATGACTATAAAGTCATCAAAATTCAAGATGACTATAAAGTCATCAAATCAAGCAGACCACCGTGGCACAGTTGGTAAGCCGTTCTTTTTCTGTGCGGGCGTCCTGGGTTCGATTCTCAGCAGAGGAGAAATTTATTTAAAATCATTTTTCACGCAAATTTTGCTTCTCTGGTCTGGAAAAAAATCGCCATACGGAAATAAACTCGCCACTTGCGCAGGGTGCAAGGAAGTGTTCATTATTTATTTATTTATAAAATTCATATCGGTTCTTCTGGTTAGTTGGAAGCCTTCCAGTGTACAATATATTTTTTTTATATTATGTACAAGAAGAAAAATAAAGAAAATTCGTTTTAACCAGATTTATGTCAAATTATGAGACCAAATTGTTGGTTTTTGTTTTTTAACTCAGACGAGCTATTCAATACATAAGATGTTAATAAGTTCACATATTAAAATGAAGAAATATGTTTTTATTTAATAAATACTAGGTTACACTTAATGATATAAATACCTATACTTAAAGTATTTTAAATACCGTTTATTGTTAATTATGCTACAGCCCCTTTAGTTATTGTTGAATAAGTAAATAGGGTATCTCGTATATATGTATAAATCTAAACTATATTGCCTTGGGAAAGCCCTTGTTGCGAATTCATTTTAAAAGGCTGTGAATAAATCTACTATTCTATAAGAAAACACCCCACGCACATTCTAAGTACCTAAGTGGATGATTTGCCCCTTACTTTTACACCAATCCGTATACTTTATACATTCATTTTGTCAATTGAAATGAAAGGGAATGTTTTTCCTGTGACAAATGCGATGGTACTGTTGTTTTCGATAGTTGAGTTTTACATACCCACTGAGTATCGTTTTAGTATGGCAAATAATTAGATTCTCTTCATCCACCTTTTTAACATAATCTTGAAATTAAAAAAAAAACTATTTAGTTACATATTTTATTTTGTTTATAAATATTAACGGTAAAGTAAGTAACGGTGATTGAAAGAAATGTTTCATATCTTATAATTGAATGACAATAGAATGAAATAATATAACTTGGTAATCCATAGGTAGGTACCTAATTTTTTTTTCGGTTTTTCTAACCAGTTGGGGAAAAATATAAAACACATTACAACGAATTTTCTGATTTTTCTTTAAATATTTAGTATAGATATTATATAGGTATGCAACAAATTTGTATCAATATTTAATAATGTGTTATATTTTATTGATATTCTCCAACCTGTGAACCTTTGGTACAAAAATGAAAGGGCTCTTTTTGAGAAGTCGTTTCACTGGTTACATATTTATTTAAGTGATTGATTATACCAGTATATTTTTATGAAACCAATAATGGATACCGTGGGTTACTCTATAGGGTACAATATTCAATAATTTATTGTTATAAGTAAGAGATAGTTGAAAATAACTCTCGATTGGAATCATTTAGCATGTATGCATTTATCTTTATTTTTTTAGTAAAATGTAGAGAAATAAATATCGATTGAAAGAAATAGTAGTCATGTTTATAGTCACTATCATTACCAAAATGAGGGTTTTAAAACTATAATATAATGTCTATTTTTTCAAGGACACATTGTTTTGTTCTCCTATAATTCCGAATAAGATGTGAAAATTAGATATATACTTTTTAATGTTGGTAAAATTATCGCATAGACTTAAGAAATACATGTTTTGAAATAGTTGACGTAGAAGCTCATCAACAAAATTAAAACAGGAGATAAACACGAGAAGCTGTCAAATTTTGAAAACTTTAAACATTGGAATACCAAAAGTACTTAAAAAGTTTTCAATAGATTGGCCCACTTCTCTTCAAAGTCCATCACATAAAGCTGGCATTGTTTCAAAGTTGTTTTCGCATCGGGAGCAGTTGTTTCGAGTGGAAAAAGTTCTTTTTGAGCCTCTATCATTTATGTTATGGAGTGGTGCTGCTATGGTTGAGATAAACTTTTGCCTTGAAGTTTGTCAGAGTGCCTACTCTGCCCAGTACAATTCTAGCTGACGTTGGTATTCGCCATCCGTGCATGGATGTGTGTTTGTAATGAACACAGCTGTTTCATCTCGGTATCGCAATTTCCTGACTGTTCTTAGTTATTATTTTGTGTTAATTAAACCAAAGCCATTCCATGCTTCTCTTTTGTTCAAATCGTCTATTCTAGAATATGATTTTTTATACGTCAACCGTAGACCAAACAATATTACAACCACTAGATAATTATAATCAGGAATTTACAGAAAAATCCAAACCAGATTTTAAAACATGGTTATTTTATAGGTTAATTAATTCCTAACATTATTTGCTATATATTTGATGATCACATTTTTAAATCACACGTTTATATTTATTGATATTGTTTGAGTAAATTTAAAGAGTATAAAATTATGTAAAGTATATAGGTATATAAAGGTAACGATAGGTATTATTTTTTAATAGGATATTATTTTCTCAATTTTTTTTCAGTTTTTTTGACATGATGTGTCTTCTATTTTGTGTTTATCAATAAATTACTAAAAATTTTATCGAGTACCCACATGTTGATATAATACATATTTTAGGGAAATTTTTTCCATAGACATCCATATTAGGTATTTATTTTTTCTAGTATTGCTTCGGTTAAGTCATTAAAAAAAATATATTTAATTTATTAAATTTCGTCATAGTATTTGGTAATTAAAAAATATAAAGCAACTTTATTCTTATAGATAACAGTTTTACAATATGTTGATAAATAGGATTTTGATCAATCCAATATTTTCAATATGGTTCAATGTAAGTAAGTACACTTTAGTTTAAAAGGTTAAGGATGATTAATTTAAAATAACGATTTCATAGACGAAATATGTATGTTGAAGTTTTGGAAGGAGTCGTGAAAGCAGTAAGGGAAGCGATTAATATTTGAGAAGGTCAGCCCGTGTCCCCGTGGGATATATTGGCCTACAATCCATCATACATATACCGACCAAGTCCACACAGAAAGGGAGTAGAGGGGGCCGGGGGGGCTAGGGGGTGAATTTACACAAAATAAAACTTTTTGTTCCACTCCGTCCGACCGCCATTACGTAATTTTTAATGTAGATTTTTCATTGGCTCGTTTGCTCGTTCTCTCTTTCTTCTCTCTGTGGGAATCTCATTTTCATTTCGTTTTAGGCCAAACACACATATAAAAAAATAACCATTACATAATTGTTTGTCCTTCATATATTGCGGTAGGTTCTCCGATGGACGATAAAAATAAAATAAAACTAACATTTTCAAAAATATGATAGATCTGTTGGTTTCTATACACTTTTTATCTATAAGATAATAAGTCTTAATGAATTACAGTGCTTTTCCAGATATGCACTTTGAAAGAAATTTATAAAAAATATATATTTATTATATTGTTAAGAAAGCTACTTCGATGAGTATCTACGAAGCTGAAAAATAATATTTTACAATCATGTGACTAAGGCTTATTATTTTCAAAATATGCTTTAAAAACGCCAGATGTTAGAAAAGTAATATAATTGGCAAGTTGAAAATACACCATTTTAGCAAACAGCGTTATTGTGTTTCAAATAATTCCGTTAATATCAATATTTGTTGAAATATTATTTATATCTCAACAATATAATGTCTTCATCAAGGAAAGTATGAAATTCCTTCCCCTGCAACGAATGTCCCCCTTTGTTAAATTCTTGTTCAAATAATATTGCCGGAAAGAAATCTCCAAATTGCCACATTAATGTGATGATTGCAATTTTTGGATTCTCTCCCCGCTATTGTATCAAATTTACGCAGCTTTTTCTTCGCGTTCCAGAAAACAAAGAAGCATCCGGTGTGGTATTGCGTCTTGTATTTATTTTATTATATTAATAAACCAAAACGCTGAGGCATGGGTATATTTTTGAAATGTTTACAAATTGTACGTAAAATTCCAGTTAGATGTGTCTCTTCTTCAGTGCCCAGCACTCGGCGGCATATGTCATGACAGGTCTGATGACGGTTTTGTAAAAGGCCAGGTTTATAAAACCGTCATCAGACCTGCCATGACATATGCCGCCGTGTGCTGGGCACTGAGGAAGAGTCACCAGCGGAACATTCATACAGCTGAAATGAGAATGCTGAGATGGGCGGGGGGCGTGACGTCCACGTTTGGGGAAGCTTTGGTGTGGCCCCAATCACCGATAAGTTGCTCGAGAGTAGATTGAGACGGTACGGACACATCATAAGGCGACCAGAGGACAATATGATACGTAGAGCGATGGACATCCAAGTGCATTCCAGAAGACCAGACAGACCGCTGACAACATGGCACTACATCACAAGAGAGTTGCGGGAGGCAAATTTGCGCGAAGGAGACGCACAGGAGAGAAGGACTTGGCGAATGAGGACGAGGGCCGACCCTATATAATGGGAAGAAAAGGCCAGGACAAAAAAGAAGAAGAAGATGTGTCTCGAGTAAATCTATCGAATCAACAAGGGAGTCTGATTAGGTACAAAGCTAGGATGGTAGTTTCTGGATATGGTCCGAGTCTTGAGTATTTTAATTTCTTTCATATTTTTACAACTATGTAGTTGCATGTTACATAGTATGATCCAAATGTCGGTGGCGATAGTTGAAGAATACGAACCAAATCATAAAGACGTAAATCCAAATTATTGAATATTTTAAGTTATTTAGTTTCTATACAAAACATATAGGTATTTATGTCAAGATAGGATAGTATTGAGAGGTCAGTCCTTTATTCCTATCCAGAATATAAAAACACCTTGATGGTATGTATGTATTTGGAATTACCAAACTATTGTACCCCGTATAAGATATTGTGTAAACTGCCATACAAATTCTATGACTACTAAATGTACTACTAAAATGGAATTTTTCGAGAAAATTAAATTATCTAGTAGGGTTGTTTCGGCGTTTTTTCGATATTTAAAAAAAATGGAAATATAGCCAGTAAATCCACATAAATTTTGCATAAAAAAGTGTTTTTTCGTTAAAAAATTTTTTGAGAAAAAATTCATATATATTTATAGAAAACATATGCTTCGAAGCCTCTAAGATGGTGTTTTTTGACTTTGTTGTAATTTGTTGAAAAAAACATAAAAAAACGTAGCCCTGGCCATATAAATATACGGCCATATATCTCTCTCATTTTCTATATTACTATTGTTTCCTTTATTATTATATGTTAATGCTACCTCGCCAGATATGCTACAGAACTCTCTTATTTATGTTTTAAAAACTTATTCACATATATTTTTAATTTCATTTGCTATAGTTGGTACTAATGTTTCATTTACTATTATGTGATAAACTCCTTCGTTAGACAAAGGACAGAAATTTCGTATTTATGCTCTGGGAGCTGATGTACATCAGCTTCTATTTTTATTTTTACTTTCATTTTCTATAGTACTATTGATAATAATAATTTTATTATTTTGTGACAGAGCTACCTTGATAGACTTAAGGCAAAAATGTTATGTTACTGTCTTGAGAGTTGATGTACATCTGTTTTTAACTTCATTACTTATGGTACTGTTGTTTATTTTATTATTTTCTGACATAATACAGAAAAATCATATTTATGTTTTGGGAACTGATGTGCATCGGTTTATACCTTCATTTTATATGTTACTGTTACTGGTGTTTGTTTCATTATTTTTGGATAGAGTTACTTTGCAAGACATTAACATTGCAGTTCACGGTATATTTTCTGATTATATTTTTTTCTTTTCTGTTTATGTTTAATTATCTCTGTTAATTTATTATTTTGCATCCAAAAACATGTAACCACAGGACAAATTGAAAGAGTACTGCCTCAGAGCAGACTTGTCTAGTGAGGTAGTAAATTTCCAAATAGGAACAATTGTACATACTATGTTTATGATAAGTATTTTTAAAATATGGTTATTTTTTTGTTATTGTTATTTATATGTGTAAAATGGAAATAAATAATTTCATTTTCATTTCATTTCAAATCTCGCGTATGTTGGCTTGATATTATGTCGATATATTAAGAGAAATATATTCTCTTGAACAAATCGACAGTTGTAATACGTTGCTACCATAAATGTCAACGTTTCTTTGTTTGCAACTTATCTATTTGGTATTTAGCTGGATGCTGTTTTTTCTTTAGAATAAAATGACCAAATATTTCACAATAACAAAGAATTTCCTATAATAAAGTAAGTTTTAGTTAGGTGCTTAATCGAAAATGTTGTGTATAACCGTTAAGAGTACGTCCCAGTTGGTAGTATATGGAACGGGTATGGACAAGCGGAGTGGAAGAGATGCTTTGCTACAAACTAACCTTCAATATTAAAACTGAAGGAAAACAACCATTTTTGATTATTTCATTTTTTTTTCGTGCAGGTACAAGGTGTGTTGGATGGTTGACATTTCTTGAATCGTTTATCTTCAATTAACGTGTAGACAGGGCAGATCTTTTTACGTATTGTCTCACCGCTTTTCCTGTATGAAATATGCATCGGGGTTTGCTTCGCATCGCCACAGAATGTCGCAAATCCGGCGGCCGGGCGTAACCTGTTTAGGCTAACCTTCTCCACTAGCTGGAGGGTGCATTATTAATGTCCCATGGGTGAATACTGCCGCCATTTCACCCACACCACCCCTTAACTACCCTCTCGATCCCTGATACATCTACCACACACCACCTACCTCTTGCTTTGATACACGACTTTAATGGTTCGAAATTGCATTTTACCAGATTTCATTTGTTAAATTTGATTAACAATCATATATTTTAAAATTAACGGAATACAATTTTCGTGCAAATTATAATATACGTACCAATGAAAGCAATAACTTTGTTTTATATTGAATACAGCACATACTATGAGAATTTGACTAGTGATTTTTAATTGCATTGATTTTTTTTTAGTTAAACAAAACCGTCTTACTTATAAATTTAAACTATCTAGGTATAGTACCTGATAATAACGCGATAACGAAAAAGTTTACATAAAAACCGTGACTATCTTTATTACACCTTTATTGAGAAGTCGTCAAATTAGGACGAGTCGAGAGGTTGTTTAACGCTTGACTTACGCGTCATACCAAATATTTCAAAATGGCGGATCTTTCACATATGATCCAACGCATATTTGAGATTGACAAAAAAATATAATCCTTATAACGTTTTCCCTTGTTATTCTTCATCGCAATCGTGTTTAAATTGACTCAATACAGCCTAAAGCGGTGTTTGTTTTCATTATTCGATGTTAGTTATCTAAAGATTACATTCATCTATTCTTTGACATCTGTGAAGCCAATGCGGCCATATGAAAAAAATAAATGAGAACTATATAGTTAGTCACATCTTAGTATACGTTTATAAGTCGTATGCGCGTTTAGTAAACTTTTAACGAAATCTAATAAGTAAGACCGAAAGTATTTAATATTAAGTAAAAACGATTATTTTAGTCTTTTAATCATTCTTTTCTCAGTTCCAAAAAGCACTCAAATAAATAAAAAACAATGTAATAAATACTGTCTCATTGCAAATTATTTAGTGAAATTGATTTAACGAAACGGATTTTAATACTCATTTGCAGGAACCAAATTGATTTTGAAATATTGGATTTGACTATTACGTTTTAAAAAAAATACACTTGTGTCGTGAAAATATAATATCATGTTTCACTCCGAAATTAATCATCATAATTAAAACAGACTCTGCGGGTATCCAAAGGGCCGCTGAACGTGTCTCTGTCCCTCGAGAGGAGGGTTCAGATTTTACTGTAATATTGAAATAAACTGTTGTATTAACAAAAAAAAAGCATTTACGGTTTTCCTCAACTTTAATTATTTCCAAGGTGTGTAATTTCAGGAAAGGTTACTCGGCATATAAATTGCACAAGTTTGGTGACTAGTTACGTAAATTTGTTTCTAAATTTAGTATTTATTGTATTGATTTTCTCGCGTTGTTTTGAATGTAAGTAAGTATATCGCACTTGTTTTCACAGTTTTGTAACATACCTAATTATGACATAGTAGCAAAATTGGTTTTTGTCATAAATAGAAATATATTTTCCAGAAATATAGGATAGGTAGAGGAAGGAATGGATAGGTCTTTAGACACTTAATTACATTAGAAATTTTACGACAGTTGTTAACATCTCAATAGAGACGAAGATAGGGCTTATGACCTGCCTATTCACCAATAATGCCTTCCTATTATTTTTCGGCTTAATTTCAAACGAACATATTTAAATGATTATAATATATGGAACTTTCAAAAATTGAACTCAATAGGAAGGCATAATTGGTGAACCTTGCGCAAACGCATAAAGTGAACGCGTAAATCAGCCGATATCAGGTCGTTAGCCCTGTAGGTGCCTTGAGTTTCTGGTTCTCATATAATGTTTCATATTCCTCTCAATTGAGGTGTTAAAATTAGGATAAAAACTAAAATATAGCACCACCCATTGACTCCCGACGGGAAAAAATAAACAATGTTTGAGTATAGGTATGCCATAAAAATCTTTGATTAACATAGATAATATGTAATTGTATTTAGGCACTCCAAAAATACTATTGTATTAAGACATTTGACTACTTCAATAATTGACTTTTGGTTACCTTTTGGAGTATTTTTCGACAGGAACCTATCAAATTATTTAAACATATACCTACCGCATAATATACGAATAACTGTTGGTTTCACATGTTACATATATTTGATTTGTTTTGAAATGACGATGTCGATGATCAAGTGATATATCAAGAAGGTATTGGATATAGTTACAAATGGAAGATGTCCCCTGAGACCTTGACTGGATAGGGTTACAACAGCACCTACTTATATTCTGGAAGATGGTTGTTACATACTGACGATGTATTTATCACTGCGATCTGTGATAACATGCCGCTTAAAAAAAATACAATAGCCATGGACAATCAATCAGTTATGTATATCATATTAAAATTTCATTTAAAAAAATACTCACATAATTTCACACAAAAGATTATTTTTTCAATATTTCACAAGCGTTCTGTGAATGTATGTAGGTACGAAATTGAAATACAACACAGTATTGCTCACGAGGTGCGTCATATGAAGGAGTTTAATATACTTTTCTGTTGATTTATGTTAGTTTATTGTTTTTGCGGTCTCCCCATTCTGTTTCACATCCTCCCCTCCTTTCCTGCTACCCTGATAGCTCGCCGAGTATAATACAGGAAAATGTTTTTTCATCTTCCACTTGTTACAAATGTATATATAAAATGTCTTAAGCATTTAACCCTTTACAAATCCACGGTCTCTTATATTTGAATAAATAAAGATACATCAACGACTTTCAGCATAACATTATTTTATTCATTCTAAAAGCATTAATCGTCCATGTTTTCGTGTTGCTTGAAAACTTGTTATGTTCACTGCATGTAGAACAAATAATTAAGTGGCTAAATCATAAAGAAAATAGTATATTCTTGTACTATTATTATCGTTAGTAAAGAATAAAATGAACTTAATACTGTAGAAATTATGGTCGTTGAACATTGGTATTTCAATGCCATTGGGTTAATTTGTAGTTTTGAACTATTCGCAAACTTAAAAATAACTATTTAGGGAACATGTATGGATGCATTTTTAGAGACGTTTTAATAATTATATCTTTCAGATGATAAAAGAGGAATAAACTAAACTGTTTTAAATATATAGGAGAAATTATTAGTTGAAATATGGAAATACACAAATGGCACATTTTGATAAATACGAAAGAATAATCTTATCTACACCGTTTTACCTATTATGTTTTTCGATATATACGGAAAAATAAAGTTGATGACCCCTGATTGAAACATAATTTCGAAATTCTGAGTATGAAAGTTTTGTAGGCCTATAAATTTCTATTTTTTCTGAATTTTTAGGCTCTGTGCATTCAGCGGATCAGAAGTTAAAAGGGGACGACGATGACGTCGACCACGACGACGACACAGACAAAGACAAAATAAATGTCCTACTCTGAATTCTGAGTAAATCCATATAGAACAGATACGCTGCGAATCATCTAAGTTAGTGTTTTTTAACTTCAAAGTTGAAAAAAAACGGCGAAAAATACCTGGCATACCTGCAAATCTTGGCTTGATTCTTTGTCGATAAGAAAAGTAAATTTTCTTGACCAAATCGAACATTTGGATTACAACTTATAGCTCGTGTATTTTTAGGCGCACATAATGAAAAGTAAGTTTTTCCTAAAAATTTGTTCTGAATTGAGTTACCATGTTGTTTGCTCGATACATTACTCCGTTGGCAATAAAACTGTTTGGCTCCATGGATGGAATATAAAAGATAACTAGGGAAATAAAACAAAAAAAAAATGTAAGCGGATTTCCAGGGCATTAAGGAAATACAGAGTAGGTTCCTAGGTACGGAGTTTACCAAACAGATCTGTCGTTTTGCTGCTTCAGTGCAGAAAGTTCGCCAAGTTGTCGTTTCAAGTTTATTAAAGAATTTCTCATTGTGCAGGAAAATTTAATTTTCTCTTCCTAATAATTTTATCCTCATTCCAAAGAGTTTTTTTTTTCATCGCCATGATGGTAGTAGGTACTTAATCCAACTGTCGATTTGTTCAAGAGAATTTATTCTCTTAACATATCGACAAAGTATTAAGCCAAGACTCGCGTATAAGGAATAGTAAGAACATTTTGTACAGCGTAGTGGACTTTTTGCATGAAATTTTGTACAAATACGTATAGTATCTCGAAATGGATTTTGAAAAACAGTTCCAGGGTTTGTCAAACTGTTTTTATTAAGAAGGCAAAAATTGGTATGACAAATTTTTGTTTTTAACTGTCTTTATTTCCATTTCTTTTAAAAATATCGAAAAATGCCGAAACATGTATACTAGAGAATTTAATTTTCTATAAAAAAAGTCTACATTATAGTAATATATCTCAAACTTTTTTTAACAAAGTTTTTACAAATTAATATTAGTGACGACATCGCTTCATACAATTTGTATGGAATACACAATATCCAAGTTCATATACATACTATCGCCATCGTCAATTGGATCTCATGTGTTACATGCAACTATTGTTTATTTAAAAATATATTTTGTTATATACATAGGTAGGTACTCAATATAATTTCCGATTGATAGTACCTACAGTGTTCACATTTCTTATATATGGTACGATTGATTAATTTAATTATTTTCAGGGGGGCAAGTCTGGTCCAACCGGCAAAATCAAAACTCTTGTGATTATCCATATCATGGATATATTTATCATATGAATTTCAATCTAAAGATCCTATAGAATCCGTATAATAATTATATCCATGATACCTATGGGTAATCGTGAGGGTTTTGATTTCGCCGGTTGGACCAAACTTGCCCTCCAGGTTTTGTTTCATTTTGTTTTTGTTAATCGAAGAGAAGACAGAATCGTATATGCATTTACTCCTCGCTTACCCCAGGTAAATATAGTGGTGGGTTATGAATCCGCAATTTTCAAGGCCATTTTTTATTGTAGATTATCAACTAGTATCATGCTGAGATTGTATTCTGAAAGTTGCATAGCTAAGTACCGATCTTCGTGTATGTGCTGTGTATTATGTGCTATGTGTTGTGTGCTATGTACCTACGGCGTGTTTATTCTACTTTATCAATTACTAGTGAACACCCGGCAAACTTCTTATTGCCTGTATAATTAAAAATCGTATTCCATAACCACCCGTCGCTTCAGACTCTTCAATACCTCCCATCCCTTCAGTACCTCCCGTCCCTTCAGTACCTCCCGTCCCTTCGGTTACTCCCGTCCCTTCGGTTACTCCCGTCCCTTCGGTTACTCCCGTCCCTTCGGTTACTCCCGTCCCTTCGGTTACTCCCGTCCCTTCGGTTACTCCCGTCCCTTCAGACCTTTCAGTACCTCCATTCTCTTCATTACCTCCCGTCCCTTCATTACCTCCCGTCCCTTCAGTAGGTCCCGGTCATACGCTCGACAATTCACCATAGTTTCATTGCGATCGGATGAACGGTTCTCAGGATAGTCCACCTTCATCGGTAAAATGACCTGATACCCGATGAAGAAGAAGAAGAAGAATTTTTTTTAATCCAGAAACCATCCCGGGCATACACTCGACAATTCATCAAAGTTTCATTGAAATTGAATGAACGGTTCCCAAGATAGTCCACCTTCATAGGTAAAATGACCTGATACCCGATGAAGAAGAAGAAGAAAAATTTTTTGATCCAGAAACCATCCCTGGTATACTCTCGACAGTTCACCAAAGTTTCATCGCAATCGGATGAGCGGTTTAGGAGCGCATACAACACATACATAGATACATACATAGATACATACAAACATTCAAATTTATAATATAGATAGACTAAAGTAGGTACTCATTAGATATTTCCTGGCGCTCCGTAGCGGCCGGGCGCAATTCATTGTGCTCCGTGGAATATTTAGATTTACACCGGGTATTCCAAATTTTTAGTTATAAAAGTTGTGCAAGACTACTAGTAAAACAATTGTGAGTGCTTTGTGATATAATTTTTCAGTATATTTTTATGTATTTATAGAGGTACAAAACAAAAACAGTTACAAAACTCAGTGAATATTTTAAATAAATTTTGACTTTGACAAGTTTAGTGTTAGCATCGGTGATACGAAACGGACCCATTCGGGGCAGGTTCATTTTTTGTATTATAGCAGGTCAAACACATGTGCACCCAGTGAATACAAATGTTTAGGTGTTGGGTATAACAGCCCACAGATATTGACCACATGTTGGACGGATTTTGACCGACGACGACCACTATGGAATGCAGCCATCGACACCCCATAATACATAAGTATACCCACGAATACCTACTTAGCCTTAAATACAACACAAAAAATCTACAGCAAAATATTATTGACATAACCCGGAATGCAAATTTACAAAAGAAATTCATTAAACGACAGCGAGGATGCCGTGGAGGAAAACATAAGAAAACACTCTCTTTGGAACAACATACCATGCAAAATATAATCAAACCACTTACATCATCTCTTCAATCAAAAATCGACCACCCATTGTCAAAGCGCCATGGAGTGCCCATTCCCAGAAGAGTGGCCATCGGACACTGGAATGCGCGGTCCCTAAACAACAAAGCGGAGGATATCGTGGATGTTATCCGTCAAAACAAGCTCAACGTTTTGTGTGTAACAGAAACATGGCACGATGACCACAACACCGTGTCACTGAAAAGGCTTCACTCTCAGGGTCTCATCGTCGTCGAGGAAGCCAGACAGCGAAAACAACATACCAACACACTCAAGACGAATCACGGAGGAATCGCCTTAATTGGAACACAAGGATTACGTATCGCCAAAATCCCAATAGGAGAATTCCAGAGCTTCGAGTGTTTAGGATGTCGGATATCTTCTGGCAGTTCCTATTTCATCATCATCACCATATATAGACCTGGATCAAAACCTGTGACAGATTTATTTTTTAATGAACTCTCTCTTCTATTAGGAAAAACTATATTAATTAACACGCAACATATTTATATAACGGGAGATTTTAACATTCACTTGGAGCAATATACTAACCCAATCAGAGTCAGATTTATTGATATACTAACATCCTTTGGACTAGCACAATACATTCAAAAACCGACACATGACGCCGGGGGAATACTCGATTTGTTAATATGCAGAGCTGGCAACGAGGAGCTAGACCCACAAATAACTGACATTGGTCTATCAGATCACCGACTTATTTACACGACAATCAACCTTACCCCACATCCACCAGAATATCACACCATAAAATCTCGAGCATGGAGAAATTTCAATATTAAAAACTTTAAACTCGAACTTCAACAGTCTCCTCTATGTAACCTGGATCAACTTGAAACTCTCACAATTGACGAACTGACCGTTTGCTACGACAATACACTGACAGACCTTTTAAATAAACATGCTCCTGAACAAACGACAAGACGACAAATTCGAATTTCAGACAAGTGGTTCGACCAGGAATGCAGAAATGCAAAAAGAGAAATGAGAAGACAAGAGAGAGCTTTTAAAAAACAAAAAACAGTCGATAGACATAAATGGATAGAGGCCCAGAATAACTACAGACACGTTATTAAAACAAAGAAAAACGCTTACTGGACGGAAAAAATCAACTCTGAACGAGGCGACCCCCAACGCATGTGGAGATCCCTCAATTCTGTCTTGGGACAGTCGACACAACTGCCAACTATAGACCTGTCTCCCAATGACGTTTCTAATTTTTTCCATAACAAAATACAAAATATTCTCAATAATACAACCTCTTCTGATGCACCATCTTACGAAGCAAACAATAAAGCAAAAATTAGCTCATTCGATGAGACTAATACAGCTGAAATTCAAAAGATCATCCAAAACTCAATATCCAAAAACTGCTCTCTCGACCCCATTCCAACATGGCTCCTAAAAAAGTGTTCTCACGAACTGTCTCCTTTCATAACTAAGATATGTAACATCTCCCTGAATTCTGGCGTTGTACCAAACCTCTTCAAGAAGGCCTTAGTCACTCCAATATTAAAAAAGACATCTCTCGACCCTGGTGATTTAAATAACTACAGGCCAGTATCCAACTTATCTTTCTTGTCGAAATTACTAGAGAAAATCGTCGCTTCACGCATCAACTATTTTATCGAATCACAAGATATGTTCGCCACCCACCAGTCTGCATACAGAAAGCACCACTCCACAGAAACGGGTCTCCTTCGATTACTTTCAGATGTAATCCTAGCAACAGAAACAGGCAATCTAGTTCTTCTTTCATTCCTGGATATGAGCGCAGCCTTTGACACAGTCGACCATCCGTTTCTTCTAAACAGACTGAACATATCCTACGGATTTCAGGGTAAAGCCCACTTGTGGCTGAAATCCTATTTACAAAATCGCTCTCAAAGCATAACTATAAATAAAGAAAAGTCTTCCCCTTCAAAGGTAATGACAGGTGTTCCCCAGGGCTCCGTGCTTGGCCCGCTACTTTTCACGCTATACACAAAAGACATCTTTAATATAGTAAAATCTCACGGTCTTCTCGCACATTGCTACGCTGACGACTGGCAGCTGTACTTTTACTCGACTCCAAGTGAATCTTTGCTTCTAAAAGACAAAATTTGTCTATGTATCGGAGAAATAGAGCGGTGGATGTCCTCTAATAAACTAAAATTAAATCCAACTAAAACCGAATTTCTCTGGACGGCCACATGCCGCCGGCAACATCACATAGACAACACTCCCATCTCAGTCGCAGACACTGACATTACTCCAAAATCCACAGTTAAACTTCTCGGAATACATCTCGATTCCAGCCTGAGCCTCAAAAAACAAATAAACAACACAACATCTTCTGCTTTCTACCACCTACGACGTATAAAATCCATCAGACGAAATATTCCCGTAGAAGCAACGAAATCTTTAGTAAACTCATTCGTTATTTCTCGCTTAGACTACTGTAATGGCATCTACGCAAACCTCCCAAAACTCGAGCTAAACAAACTTCAATCCGTCTTCAACGCAGCGGCCAGGCTTATCACCGGAGCTGCAAAATTCTCTCACATCTCTCACCATCTTCGAAACCTCCACTGGTTGAAAGTCCCAGAGAGAGTCAAGTTCAAACTATGTTTGCTGACATTCAAAGCAATCCATGGCATTGCTCCCACTTATCTAACAGAGCTCTGCATCCCTTTTACTGCAAACGACCGACAAGTAACACTCCGGTCAGCCACCACAACCATGGCCGGCAAGTTAACTGAAATCAATAGAGTTAACACCACAAATTTTGGCGATCGTGCTTTTGCGGTGGCTGGCCCAGCTTCGTGGAATAAACTACCACCTCATCTGAGACGAATTGACAACCTTGACCAATTCAAAATACACCTCAAAACTCATCTATTCCGCGAGTCTCACGACATAAAATAACAATAAACTCAAAGCGCCCTTGAGGTGAGGTTATCACAAAAACGGCGCTATACAAATCATCCCATTATTATTATTATTTTTTTCAAATATTTCAATATGTATTTCTAATACTTTAATAATTTAAAATGACCTAAAGCTCAGGAAACTTGAAATTTGTTATTTTTATTTTGAAATTGTTAAAAGGGCCCATAATTTTCAATAAATGCCATTGAAGAATTATCAAGTTTTCATAATAGAATATTTAAATAAAAAATAATTTAACAAACTCTTTCCACGATAATGCTGAATATTTTCCATATAAAATTTGGAGTAACTTGGAATTGAAATGGTAAACGTTGACTACAACCCACTCGTTTTAATTATCTATGTACTGGCTATTTTGTGAATTTATTTTCTTCTTATAAAATATCAAAACTTCAAGCATCATCGATACCGAACTGCCTTTCAAATATTACAAGTAGCTATGGTTTACAGGTCACAAGTTGTAACGTTCTTGAGAGTTTAAATTGATACTGAATACATAATGTATACTAGATTGTTCATAGATAGGAGTAGACATTCAAGTTTAATTGACTTTGAGAAAACAAGACATGTTGTGAGTTAGCATTGTATTTACTATTTACATAGCTGCATATATATAAATTTGTTCTGCTGACACAGAAGAATATATCTACATACAATATTATGATACATGGTCTATTGTTGTGACTTATATCCGTTCCGTAACATTAAGCCAAGTCCCGCAGTGTCTTTGGCGTGGATATCTTTTTAATGCCCGCATTTAAATTCCCTTTGTCGCACACCATGTTGTCTTTTCAATATTACTCTTCACTTTACTCACAATACAATGAAGAAAAAACCCTGGGCCTCGTGTTTCTGTTTGAACAATCACGTGTTATATCATAATTTCATATATCATAAAATATCAAAAACATATATTTCAATAAAACTATTGGGTAAAACGAATATTATGCTTATTCCATAATTTAGAGGCTCTCTTTTTGTTTTGTTATTAATATTTTGCAATAAGACAAATTAATATCTTGTTGTAATGAACAACAAGAAAGATTAACCCCACCCTAGCTACCTCGACCGATTTCGTTCACCGATAACACAAGCAATTCTATATTCAGGGTATGTAGGAAGATGTATATGTACTTGTTTAACAAAACATTTTATTAAAAAAAAGACATAAAACGAATGAAATAAAAACATGCAATTCTCAACATAAGTAACTTTTTATTTATATAAAAAGAGTTACAGAAAAGAGATGTTGGATAAAGATGAAGCAAATACACTTCCTGTGTTGTAATTAATATATTTTGATTGAAATTTGATATTAAAAAAAATAACTGGATTGGCAATGATTAGTAGTTAGTGTGGACATCAATCACTTATCTACTTTTTCTGCTTGTAGGGTCCCCACCAACGACCCGAATAAAAATAATTTTACTGAAAAGTTACATGTTTACCTTTTTGTATTCCAACAAAATATTACATAATCACTTAATATATTTTGATCTATGTACAAACGTATATTGCTTCTTTTATCGAGATAAAATATCACTTAAATTTACAGGAACCCTTTCAAGGGTCCATTAAATTATAAACACAATGTTCATTTATGAGAAAAACAACAAATGATAATGTTTGTTACGATATTTATTAATGTGAAATGGTTATTAAGAAGCGATCAACTAATTTTTATGGTAAATCGTAAAAGTAATGACCAAAAGACATTTTGGGTATTGGGTAAGTACTCACATAAAAATGCTTCCATACTATCATCTAATGGAATTTTAAGTATCTGATCAGTAAAACTTTTAAACTGTTTGACGATTGTAAAGAACTAACCATTTATGGGATTCATAAAAGTTAAGTAACTTGTGACTGATACCAAAAATTGTAGGATATTTAAATATCAGTAACTTCTGGATATTTTTACTGCACTAAATACCCTTTACATTTCGCCATAGTACATATTTTTTTAAAACATGTTGGTAAATAATTTTATAACATCAGAAAAATATCCGTAGACAGAAAATAAATTATATAGCCAAACAATTAAGCAGCAGAATTAATTCACAAGGATGTATTACCATTTCTCTTTTACTCACAACTGCCTCACAACATTTCTATAAGTATAAAGGCACTAAGTGGTTTAATGATCTCCCTTTGAGTCTTAGACTCGAAAAAAAAATGTAATATATTTAAGAATAAAATCGAAAAATTGTTTTTGTGAAGCTTCATATTTTTTACTAGATGTACAATGATTTGGAAAATGTAATAGTACAAAATACATACTCCCCTCTTTAAACACGAGATTTTATCTCAATTAAAGAGGGTTATTATGAATCATATAATGGAAATTGAATACCTTTTTAAATTGTGATTTTTATGTAAACTTTGTATTGATTTGTAATAAATATAATATAATAAAAATAAATTGAATTGATTCAAAGTGTTGTACCGCTTGGGTACAAACTTTCATATATTTTTTTTAATATTGTCGTATTTCTGTGTTTGTTTAGTCCCTTTGATCGATCGCTCCGTGTACAATTTACTCGTTAATCAAAATTGGACAGGGGCACCGGAACAAAAAGCCAGAATTTCGACCCATTCATCCATCCGCAAGGTTAACTAAATGTATTTTCAGCAAAATTATCTCATGGAATCGGAAACAAAATAAAATTTAGTCTCCAGATAGCACCGTGTCAGAGATAATTCCCTTTTTTGTGACAAAATGACCGGCACTCCCGCTTCCATGTTACAATTTACGTAACGTTTTCAATTGAAGGAGAATGGAAATTTCGTTTCATAACGGGTATTTAATCCTGTTTGGAGACATTTCAGCATCAAAACCAAAAATAAATTATATGGTGATTATATAAAAAAAAAGTTAGTTTAATTAAATTAATTCTTGTTCTTTTTATTATATTTCCATTAAAGTACATAGGTATACAAAAACTTTTGTTTTGTGTATGTTCAAAATCTATTGAAAAAGTTGAACTTCATTTCATTTTTTTATTTATTTAAGTACCTACGTATAAATTATGTAGATATCTACATAAACACAAAGACAATAGAACATTTGTTGCCATATTTAATTTTTCTGATTATATTTTATTGTACTGCCTCCCTGACCAGCCAGCTGGTTAAAATTATTTGACCAACACCAATTTAGTTATTTTATTTCGATATTTTAGTTACTTTTTTAATATATAAAGCAACTGGCTCACGCCAGTCGCAATTATAACTACAAACAAACCTAACCAACTTATTTTTACCAAACTTTTGTAGGTTAGGTTTAAAAAATCGATGTACATCCTATGCTATCCTGGCTGGTCAGGGAGGCAGTACCATATTTTAAACCAGAGAAATGTTATGTTTTAACCAAAGATTTCCATATAATATACTAGATGGAGTACTTCGTGCAATGGGTGAGTAATGGTATATCGCGCGTTTCATTTCTTGGTTGGCAACATATTGCAGTTTTCCATACATTTCAACACTTCCTAGATAACTGTTCTCTAAATCTTAATGAACAACGTGTTTTTTTTTTCGACAAATAAATCCGAAAACAATTCACATTAGTCGTAATTTCCTATTAAAAAAACGATGTTTTCTACCTACCTTGTTATCAAGAGTCCCGCGGAAAAAATCCTCACTTCGATTCATACAAAATTTGCCAACTGCAACATCTAGTATATTATGTGAAAATCTATGGTTTTAACGGAATTATATTTTTTAACCTTTTCTTTTTCTCATTGTTAAATCGTTTAATCATGTTTAATCTGTTTCTTTACTTTTATCTGGTTCTATATTTTAATCTATTTGTAATTAATGATTTTTAGTATCGTAACAAATAAATGGCTTATGCCATATATTATGTAAAGAAAAACAAATAATTAAGTACTGAAATCTTTTACGTAGTTAGGTTATGATTTTGAAAATCTATTTATTGACCTCGAATTATGCCTATTGCATATACGTCATAAGAAAGTATCAAAGCTACGTGTTAAATAAAATTGAATTTGTTATTTAAAGAAAAAATGATTATTACACATCGTAGACGTGTACTAGTATGTATATGCTATTACACAAAGTTAGTGTTTTCGGGACACTAATTTCTCTATTCTTGGTATCTAATAGTCGAGGGTGATACGACCTGGGTTTATTAAATCCCTCTTGTAATTAATGTTTGATATATGTGACCTTATCGAACAAACCACCCCTTGCTCCAGAGGGGAGAGAACCGTCCTTCGATGGACGGTTGACCAATATCGAGACGAGAAATTCAACCCGAAGATTAGGGTAACAGCGAAACGCTTTAACGTCTGACAGAAATCGCTTATTCGGAAAACGGAATGAAAATAATTATACTATTTAATTAATTTATCAACTCCTAACTGCTCCAATTACTTTAAGTTATTGAAGCATCGGAAAATTCATACCATTTGAAAACGAAAACTTTACGCTTGCGTTACAAGATACATATTTATAATAGAAAGTTATACTTTTGAATGAAAAAACTTGTATATTATTTTTTTTCGTTGACGCATAAGACCAACTAGACGAATCCGATATAATATTTATGTAGGCATATCCGATCCGATCTTCTTTTGCTTTATAATTCGACAATTGTTCTTCTTTCTTTTAGTGGATAAGGTCACTACATTATGTAGGTGAGAAACTTCTGGATCTTCTAACCTCCACGCATATAACACATTGCCAGATGGGCTCCTGACAACCTGATATGATTCCTGATTCATTACTATGAAGATTGCGGTCGTCTTTTGATTTGCGACAGATATCCAAATTAGTAAATATTATATGTTTTGTATTCATAATAGAATATTATGATTAAAATAAATTTGAATAATATATTTATTGGTAAATACTTGTTTTCTGCCATGTTGATAACTAAATCAGTTGGAAACGACATTTTCTCGTATTAATTTGCAAGTAAGTTAGTTAGTTTTGTCAGTAAACGTATTGAGATGATTCATTATTAGATGTGTACATGTGTGGCTGTGCGGTGTCTTAATATTATAATAACAACCCCAAGATGACATATAATATTCAGTGAAATGTTTTCAAGACAGATTTGCGTGAGGAGGTGGCATTAATATTAAGCACACCTGCATATTATGTACCTATCTATAGTCAGTATACGTCTAATTGTATTGTCAAAATGACTATATATGATATTTTATATCACATATCAGTGATATCGTTAAAAACAAGACTATCCCGAACTTTATGGTATAAAGTCATTAATATCTTCAACAAATAGTCGGCCTTCGTGACCCAGTAAGTTACATATCTGACTCCTGAGTCAAAGGTCCTAGGATCCATTCCCGGTGGAAACATAGCTTTTAATTACATTTCAAGTCTCAATCTCTATTAATATTTTACATAGCACCCTGTTATTTGCACGAGAAGCAACGTGAAAATGAATCCAGATTTCTTGCATCGAATTAATTTGATTTATATAATTTTTTCAAAAGTATTTTATTTGTCATAAATATACGACGCATTCTAGATTACTAGCCAAGGCTTACTACTGCTCTGCCACTGATCTTTCATGTGTTTCATCGTTTACAAAATATGTAAAACTTACCATTTTAAAATACAGTATGTGAAAAATGTATTATTTCAATACGAATAATATTCCTTTTTTTTTCTTTTTACAAAAAATGAATATGTTCTTGTTGAACAAATACATATACATCTTCCTACGTTCCTTAAAATAAGCAAATAAATGCTTGTGCTATAGGTGAACGAAATCGGTCGAGGCAGGATTCGAACTCGCGATCACTGGATTACTAGCCCAGCGCGCTAACCGCTCTGCCATCGACCCATCTATATTTTACATTTTGTCTTAAGTATGTGTGTAGGATGAAATAAATAATAGTGCTTTATGGGTACATTTTATCAGATTCATTTATTATTTGAATGCAACATAAATTGCACTCAAAGAAGCCATATTCCCTTTTAATTATTGTATCTGAGGGCTGCGATAGAATGATAGGATCATAATATGTACCTAGTTTCCCTCTGTGGGACCAGGTCTAGGGTTGTGCATGTGCTGGGGAGCAGTCCTGTTTGATTTCTTTCAAGTGCTGAACAAGCTTGCATTGAACTCGAACGGAACGGAATGTACATAATTAGGACTTCATTTGCCATATAACTAGGGAGACTTTCATTAAAACTGACCGTCACGTCATCTGTCCCTTGTATTATCAGCCATTCAATAATTATTACTTGATACAAGATATAGGTAGGTATGTACACAAAACTTTAATGTATTGCTTATTTGAATTTTCATATTTCCCATTTTCGCTCGTTTTTCATATCCTTGTGTCTCATACGAGTGTGTAGGTACATTGTACATAATTTCTAGCCCAACATTTTTTCTTTGCTCATTTTTTAAATACCTCCAAGTTTGACAGAATCTGCTTTCAAGATGCTGATTATATAGTCATGGTTATCGCTTTTGTTTCAAGTCTTTAAGCCTTGTATGCATACTTGTAGTATGTAATTTCATCAAACTAGAAAACAAACCGATCGACTTGTCAATACATATTTCTTAACATAATAAAAAACCAATAGTTGTTTTATTATTGATAGGGCAAGTTTATTATTTTTTATAATTTCGAATGGGATATTGTTAAAATGTAGGTACATAATCTTCTTCTCATTCACGTGCCGTATCCTCTACGAAGTTTAGCGACCATCAGGACTATCTTCATTCTATTAAAGAGTGACTTCTACTTTTTATGAACCACTGTCTTAGGTTACAGAGCCATAAAATTATTCGTCTTTCTGGTCATCTTCTTCCTTGTATCATTCCCAGGATTACAAGCTGCAGGAGTTGGTACTTTTTCCCTCTCATTATATGCTCAAATATTGCAATTTTAATGCTTTTAATAATTGCAATTTTTTTTTTCCTGTCAAGCAGCTCAAGATCTTTTTTCGTTCGTTGAAGAACAATCTCGTTCCGAACATTGTCTCCCCAGTTTATTTTCAGAATTATTAACACATACTTTATACAACATATCAGTTCATAAAGAATTATTTGCAATTCCTGTGTGAAATTAAGTATGCGCAAAACTCTTTTGTAAGGCGTAGTTGTAAATTGTATAATTCTATCAATAAATCCGCAATCGATATTCTAAATAACGTTCTTGCAGCTTTTAAAAGAAAACTTTTTTTATGTTGTGTGAACTTGCGTATTAACTGGTGAGTATTTTTATTTTATTGTTATGTATGTATTTTTTATTGCGAATCGTGTGTGCATATATTATCCAATATTTTGGTTATGATAGGTTTATTATGTACCAATGTAGTTTTAATTGCGACACGTGCGTGCAAATATGATCCAATCTTTTGGTTATGATATGTTTGTTATGTATATACATGGTATATACCTACATAGTTATTATTGCGACTCGTTTGAAGATCCAATATTTTGGCTATGATTGGTTTGATATCTATGTATATAGTTATTATTGCGACTCGTATGAGCGCATCAGACCCCATCTTTTGGTTATGATAGGTTTTTTACGTATTTAGTTATTATTGCGACTCGTGTGAGCGTATAAGATTCGATCTTTTTGTTATGATAGGTTTGTTATGTATATAGATAGTTATTACTGATATCCACCATATATGCACATACATATTTTTTATATTATGACGTGATACGAATTGTTGATTAAACTTAAGCGATTTCTGACAGAACTCAGAAATCTTATAATTATGTATACTTTACGTCATGACGTGTTTTATTTCAAATTTAAGTTCGTCTTGCGTTACTATTGTCCTATTGTATTTTATAAATCCTTGACCTATTATTTCGTTCTCATTAGTTTCTCCTTTCTCTCATCACTAACATGACTAGCTTTGCTATACCTATTTTCAATCCAATTTATTATATCTGTACTTTTCCGAGTTGGATCCCAGACACATCATCATACACTTTTACGTGTTTGTTAAGCTTGTTATATTGTCATCGAACCTCTGACACTGGCAAAAATCCAATAGCAATTTATATTTTATCTCAGAGTTTCTATATATTTTTCCACCGTCATATAAACATACAACTTTATTATATATACAGAGAAAATTTGTAAGTTTAATTAACTAACTTCATCAACAATTTTGAAAAATAATTTATTCAATATTTAAATAATCTCAAACCACATCCCACATAAACGGGTATTAAATCTTTTAGATGAATTCAAACACTTTTAATTAAATTTGTTTTTAGTTTGAGGCTTTATACAAATTGATAATCAATATATTTGACTTTCGATTTGTATAAAGTCTCAAACTATAAATACATACAAACCATCACGCCACGGCAGAGAGAACCGAACGCCACATTTTTCTATCTTGACACACATTCATCGCCTCGTCAACATTCATACATCTTCTAATGTTCGTCTATTGTTCACGCTTCTTACATTTCTACCTTTCAGAACAACGTTTACATGGTCGTGCCATCCTTATCTTGGGCGACCCCGACCTCTTATTCCATTCCTGGTCCGCCTTGTATATTTTCTTCGTCAGGCGATCTTCATTCATTCTTTCCAAGTGGCCAAACCATGTGTAAACTTTTATTCTATATTTTTTTTTCTTAATCTGTGTATAATAGTTAATAATAATAATAATAATAATAAGTAATTTATATAGCGCCGTTCAATGATTTAAACTCATTCCAAGGGCGCTGGTAGCTCAATTCTGTAATGCTCAATTCTGTAAAGTTAAGTTTATATTGTTTAGATACTTTTTAAAAATGCAAATAGTTACTCCTGTGAAATATAATAATATGTACACTGCTAGCCCTAGAACAGGTATACCTAGTTGGGCAGCATTTATCTATTTTTAATAAAGATTATTTAAATGGTGTGATAAATAAATAAATTACATCTTTCTATATCTTACATTATTTCCTTGTGTCCTCTTTTCGTACTCTGACATACATCGTTCTATTGCAAATTCGTCTTAGCGATCTCATTTCAACTGCATTTATTCTGCTTTCGTGCGACTTCTGCCATGTCCAGGTTTCACTTGCATGCATCAAGGTTGACACTACGATTGTAAATGGCTATAAATTAAAAACGTTAGGTAAATTTGATATGCCAATTACACCGGGAAAAAAAATTTAACAGCCAGAACTCCGATTGAAAAACCGAAAGTAAAGATTTTTCAATTGGAGTGCTAATGTTTAACCCAAAATTTTATCGGTGTAAAACTTATATTGACTTAATGTTTCTAAACAAGGATAAGCACCTGAAAAATATTGTTTTGATTTAACTGGGTTCGGTTCCCGGTAGAGACACAGCTTTTAATTGGATTTTCAGTCTAGATCTGTGAGACGATTAATATCGGAGATATAATAAAGTCTCCATAATATTATGACAACGTGTTCTTGTGTGCGTGTTTAATTATATTCGAAATAATGTATGTTAGTTGCCCGAGAAGTAAAATAAAATAAAAACAATTTTTGAACAGTTGAAAATTTTATATTTTTTTATATTATGTAATTCATTTGAGAGGACATATAACGCTAAACTTAGTGACTGAAAACATGATATATTAAAACCACCCAATGCACTATGAATTTACGCGTTAGTATAAGGGTAAATATCGCATGCGTTAAAAAAGCTTTATACGTGATTTAAATTATCGGAAATTTGTTGATTTATTGCATTTTAAGAACAAACCTTACTTGAAATTAAAAAACTTTATCGGTCATTCACTTTGATTTTATGCACTATTTAAGCGTATAAAAGATTTATTTCTCTACGACACATGATTATGGAGTATTTTTAAAAAAATTCTGTAAAAAAGGATATTTTTAATCATTTATTTATGAGAATTTAGGCTGAATTTTAAAATTGTGTGACGAACATTCAATAGAGAAATGTTGAAAAGACTTATACTATTTTTTCTAGAAACACACTGTTTAACATATTTGAGGGATTTGATTTGAAATTGAGGTGTTTAGGTTTATATGGCCCCTTAATCAATATTGTCGTGTGATGAAGAAAGTTGAAAAATGTCACTAACCTTTTAGTAAATGAGGTTAACATTAAACAGTGTTTTAATGAAAAAATAACGATTTCAAAAATATCAAAAAGTATTTTGTAGGGTTTGTAGGCAGTGTAAAGTAAAGAAATATGTAGGTTGAAAATATACTGTAACTACCCAATGTTGACCGTTGACTATCGAGAAAGCGTGATGTCCGTGAGCTTTAGTTTTCCTCCAATGGAATAGCGCATGATTGCACACA
>OY754969.1:23375715-23697858 GCA_963576475.1 Molanna angustata | reverse complement strand
GTCTTTGCTCACATAGACGTTAAATCGACTTATTCCGGGCGTCAGGTTGTTCACAATAGTGTTGTTAGCAGAAATTTGGCTTGCGTACCTATTCGCTGTCCGATTCTGCCGTATGATATGAATGAATGAGTATGAAATTGGCGTAAGGCGAAGCATCAATTTAATATCGCCTCTTTGAAGTGAGGCCAAATCCCGTGAAATAGACCGATAGACAATCTCCGTATATCAACGAGTTGAATTTTAATATAGAACAGTAAAAAAGCTATCTCAATCGCTAAAATAAAAACTTTATAAAAATTAATCTTCTAACATTTAACATGAATGCGTTTTGCCCACTACACTAAACTCTCCTACTAAGTGTACATTTTTTCAACTTGAATGGATGACAATCCTTAAATGCATTTTAATGAAGTACATATACATATATATATAAAATATGTGTCAAGATAGTAGAATGTGGTGTTCATTTCTCTTTGCCTACCCATGTATGTCAGATGGCGTGATAGTATGTACTGAACAGAAAAAAATCATATTTTTTATAGATAGACATACAAAATTCAATCAATATGAAGTTGATCAATTTTCACATAGAGAACCTATTTTCCTTCTGCTATATACATTTATGCTGTAAATAGACAAATATGCTGTAGAGAGGACGCCAAATAAAACAACGTTAATAATGAAACCATAAAGAAGAAATGGAAAATAGTTGTCAATGGAAAACTAATCAGCTCTAATTATATACACTTTACACATACGATAAAATATGAAGTCGATCGACTTAAAGTTTGAGCTGTAGAGATGACAAAAAGGATACAGCGTACGCCATACATACAAACACATCACGACGAAACTCATAGTCTGCACTCTCTATATGATACCCGTTGAGAAATTGATGTAAAAAATACATGACTCTCCTCTATTCAATAGTATGGAGAGTAAAAATAGATTACATACATACATACATACCATCACGCCGTATCCCTACTTGGGGTAGGCAGAGAGGACCGAACGACAGACACCTTTATCTTGGCATACATGTTTTGCCTCATTTACATCCATGCATCGCGTCATACATGCTCTCCTATTATTCTGACTTCGTATATTACCATCTTTCATAATCTCATTTATATGATCATGCCAACTCTTTCTCGGGCGGCCACGACCTCTCGTTCCACTCTTTTCAGCCTTGTATACTTTCTTTGTCAGGCGCTCATCGTTCATTCTCTCCACATGTCCAAACCATCGTAGTGTATTTACTTTCATTCTACTCACAAAATCTCTTTCAATCTTGCATTCTCGTCTAATGTCCACATTCCTTATCCTATCAGATTCCTATAGATTCATATTCTATTTAATGATATAGGTAGGTATATATTAATCGCTGAATTTTAAATTTTGTACTTATTAGTATTTTTTCGATTTATAGAAAATTGTTGAAATTTCTAATTTATTAATATTAATTTTTCTCAATTAATTATTTTTGTTTTAGTTGGTAAATAGTTCCCCTATATATCACACCAACAATTTCAAATCAAATTATGTCACTGACTATTTTAAGATGTCTGATCTTCAATGATTCACCAACTTTAGGACATAATATAAGAGTTATCGGAGCGATTAAATTTAATTGGTATTTTTGTTGAACCATGATCTCTCTGCCCTCCATATGTCATTCTTTTGCAATTCATTTTATTTTGTGATGACATCATCTTTAATTTTTTTAAATTCAGGTTATTTATGTATAATCGTTTATTTGAAAGTAATTATGAATTGAATGTAGATAATGTAGTATCAGTATAATTGATTTAAATATAACATTAAGAAATATTTTTTACTTCATTTTATGATCAATGGAAATAGATAAATAAATTATTTACAGGTATACACAATTTCATCATGACTTTATTATGTTAAATTTAGCAAAGTTTATTTTATGGAATGATACTTTTTCAATTTGCTTATTGAGTCGTTCAAGTCAAAGGCTTTCCTTTGTTTAATCTCCTCTTAAACATTAATTAGCTTTTTGCTAGACGCCCGTTGTAATTTGTAAACAAAAACACCTTTATTTAAGATTCCTTGTTGTTTTGAGAAAGACAGCTGCATAAACAGTTGAATATTTAAACATGAACACTGTTTCCGTATTTGACATTGTATTATGAAGTTAGTGTTCGTAGGTATACCTATCTCTAAATAAGAATACGTCCATGAAATATGTTCTCTATGAAGATTATATTCTAATATTGAACATCTGAGTACCTACCTATAATATTTGAAGAATTATCCATTCATTTTAATTTTAAACAATTTTTGAAGATGTGTTTTGTTTAAGTTTTTGTGTAAATAGCTGTTTTTTTTTATTTTTGTGTTTATTTACAAACTACTATATGTTTATTTTTAACATCTCAATAGAGAAGAAGTTGAAATATTATAGTAGAACCAGAAACTCAAAGCACCTACAGAGATCGCGACCTGTCATCGGCTGGATTACTCGAACACTTTATGCGCTTGCGCAACGTTCATCAATTATGTCTTCTTATTGAGTTCCCTTACCTTCTTATTGAGTTCTCTATCTTATTGATCAATTTTGAAAGTTCTAATGATTTTTTTTTAAACCGATCATTTGAAAATAAGCTGTTCTTACCATCACTATCTATGAAGTATCGAAGAAACCTTTTTGTAACGCCATCTATTGAGAAAATGCTTTATTCTAAACAATCATAGCAATAGTCCTTATACATGAGGTGACAGTGTTCTCGCACAGATGTCACCCCTGAACTGCGCCAGAAATATTTGGTATTTCATTTTTGGCTTGTTTATCTACTTGTACCAATGTGAATATAAATTGAATTTTTTATTAAATTTATCCTTAAAAATTGTCAAAAAATATCATTGATATTGTGTACCTATATATTATGCAACTTTATAAATATTCGATCCATAGGTTTATTTACTTAATAGTCCATTTGTAATAAATTTTTTGTAATAAATCAGATTCTCAAATACCTAGTATCTCAAAGTTAAATCTATGAAATGTATCGTTAATAGAATAAAAAGGAAAAATATTCATGTAATAGGTACACAGATATTTAAATCCATAAAATAGCTGCCTACCTTTACCTTGGAATTTTATTATTATATTGTTAAATATATCAAAACTATAGGTACTAGTTTTAATTTGTAGTTTTTGTTTGTTTATTTTAATTTTCAATATATATAATTTCCTGAATTTGATTATTGTATAAGATATCTACACTTTTTGAAGTCATCTTAATTTCCATACAATTATTTTAAACTTGGTAAACATATTTGGAGATTTAATGTCAGCCAAAGAATCTTCATCATTTTTATCAGTTAATCTTTCAAGCCTCGACGTCTCGACTCGTTTCGAAGCTAAGCTTCTCTGTTGACACTGTTAATTACCACCAGCAGCATTTCCTTTGGGAGTATCAGAGAAGCAGAAGAGAAACCGGGTCAGAGATGTAAGTTGTTCTAATTCGGTTACGTTAATACTTCGTTAGCGACGTTGCTTCTAGTACCTACACATTGAGTAGAATTCATAAACTGATAGTATTAAACTAGACTGTCTGCTGTATAGATACAAATACAACATTATAGCTGTTTCAAGTAACCGCTGGTTTTTAAAGCATAGTTTTGTAAATATCTGGTTTTATGTATCAAATGTAAAACAGAAGCTCTTATGATGAAATAGAACTATTTTATAGAAAATAACAGTAAAATGATCGTTTATTTTTATTGTTTTTATTTAATTTTTATATCTTCTTTGTGTGTTATTACTTTACAAACTATATTGTTCATTTTGTTTTATATCAGAATTTTAATTTCTCGTTTCCAGCGTTGAAATCCAGTTCATCGCTTCTGGTTTCGCCTCGTGGATATCATGGAGGCTTCCACCAAATTTCTTAAGAAACACAAATTGTCTTACCAATTGCGCAGATTCTCACTCACAATCAGGATTATCTTTTTTTTTCAATCTTCAGAGTAAGTTGTTACCGCAGTCTTGCCCTGTTCTCACTCTGTTTTGCTGTAACCCTCCGTGGCAGGTCAAAACCAGGTACTCGGGTTATAGGGCCCGCTATTCTAACTTATTTCCAGTATTTTCTGTGGCCCATCTTACTCTCAAGACGTCTCCCTTGATATCTTTCATCTACATTTTTTTCATCAAATTCATCTGCCTCCACATATGAGTTTTGGGATTTTATTATTTTTTTCAGGTGGGTGAAAAATGTCATTGAAAACCGCTAATTGGGATTATTTCCTGATATTATTTTATCTCTGATTCTGGACAGCACCGGCAACCATTGAGTCGTGGTCGATTTCATGGTACCCGTTCCTCATGGCCATGTGCACTTCCTCCCCATATCGGGAAACAGTAGGTATTCTGCGTTGTATACTAAAGCCATTGCTGACTTGTATACTAAAGCCATTGCTGACTTGTATACTAAAGCCATTGCTGATGTAGGTACGCAATGTTGTCGCTCAGCTATCCCACGAAGTTTCTGCCAGTTTGTTTATAATGTTATTTCTAGCTTTAATCTTGTTTTAAACTCCCTAAGTATGTGCTCTGTATGTCAAGTATCTATTCATTTTGACGACCAGGTCTTTTGGGTTCTTCTCGTTTGAGATCAGCTTACCACAAATCTGCAAGTTCATTTCTCCCTCTGATTCTTCGTTATTTAGATATAGAGCAAAAGCGACTGTTTTCTTCGGATCTGGGCGCAATCCCACTAGGAATTTTTAAATCAGCATTTAATGTTGACCCCAGCTCTTTAAAGGTTCTCGCCTGAGCCACGTCATCTGCTTACATGAACTTTTAATATACTGTATTTGGAATGTCTCCCGTGTAGAGATTGAAAAGGAGTGGGTACAGTACTGATCCCTGTGGTAGTCCATTTTGTATTATTGTTGTGCCAATCGCTCTTCTGCCAATTATACTTCTATTCTTGTATTAGTCAGAATATTTTCCAGCAGTGCAATAGATTTTCTGCATCTGAGGGTCCTCGCAAGCGTTCGTTTTCTTACCTTGTGGTATTCCATAATTCAATTTTATTATAATATTAAATTGCTATAGCCACTTGAGTTGAATTCAAGTTCGTTTTCTTCATTGGTTGTACATATCCAACTTATAATATTTATATAAATCTAATAAGTATGTTATGATTATGTCTACATATATCTTTATAATATGTTTTAATTTTCTATGTCACGTTATGCGAATCTCTTTTTCATTGCTTTAAAATTTTAATACATATAACTACAAAAAATATAAGGCTATATAAAGATGTGTAATGTAATGTCTAGATTATAGAAAACTAATTCATATACCAATATATTTATACCAACTTAATTTATATCACAAATTGATGTCTGAGATATACCTACCGAATTTATATGGCTTAAAAATATCTACATACATATAACAATACTGTATAATATGTAGGTATGTTAGAAAAGTGCGGGTCGTTTTGTGAGTGTGTGGTTAAATAATATAAATATGGTCACATGGTATTAAATTGGTATTGGTATCGACCTCTGTAGGTATGTGTGGTGACTCGATATGCCTTAGGGTATATTGATTTTGAATAACGAGGTAAAGGGTCGAAAGTATGTTACAGGATTCTGTATTTTCGACAAATATTTATTTTAACTTTGTATCAGAACACACCGCACAAACCCCAAACCAGACATAATGGAGGTGAAGTTTTACACGCTCTGTTTGTATAATAATGCCAACACGATTTTCACATACACTTATTATTGTTGATGCGTTTTGACAGCCTAAGATATTGATTGGATATTGTTCAAACACGGTATTTGACTTTACATTATTCCTCGCACCACGAAAATTTAATAAAACAAAGTCAAAACCGATATTCAATGTTCACTTCAGTAAGAACGTATCGTATCTAGGTACATACATTAGAAAACAATTTTTGAAAGTGTGTAAGTAAAATACTAGTTAATATTTTTATTTTTGCTCTCCTCACTATAGAATAGTGGAGAGTCATGATTTTACATTTTTAAGAGTATTTCTCAACGGGTATCATGTAGAGAGTGCACTTTATGAGTTTCGTGGTGATGTGTTTGTATGTATGGCGTACGCTGTATCCTTTTTATGTCATCTCTACAGCCCAAACTTTAAGTCGATCGACTTCATATTTTGTCGTATGTGTAAAGTGTATAAACTTAGAGCTGATTAGTTTTCCATTGACAACCATTTTCCATTTCTTCTTTATGGTTTCATTATTTACGTTGTTTTTTTTTGTGTCATCTCTGCAGCTCAAACTACATATAAGTCCGATTGACTTCATATTGATATCATATATGATATATGTAAAATGAAATGTCCAAAAACTTAGATCTGATTAGTTTTCCATAGATATCCGTAAATTTCTTCTATATGATTTCATCTGTCCAAATTTTCAAAATGCTCTCACGGTCTGGAAAATCAAAGTATTTTTATACTGTTTGAAATTTTGATACAAGAAAAATAAACTCATCAAAAATGCATTCAAGGATTGCCAAAATTTAAAAAAAATCTTTGGTTTGCCATATCAATATGAAATTAATTTCATATTTGTATGAAAAATGTATAACAGAAGTAAAATAGCTTCTGTATGGGTCAGTAAAATTGTGTGATCAACTTCATATTATATTTTTTTACTCTCCACTTCTATCTTCCTCAAGGGGTAGGCAGTGTGAACCGAGCACCGCATTCTTCTATCTTAACATCGCCTCATCAACATTGATACACTGTCTCATACATGCTCATCTTGCTAGTAATGCAATTTTACTTAAAATTTCTCAACAGGTATCATTTAGAAACTGTATACTATGAGTTTCGTGACAATGTTTTTGTATGTATGGTGTATTGTGAAAACTTTTGTCCTCTGAGAATCTTATATTTGTTTAAGAATCTAGTATTAATGTTCTTCATAAAAATGCATTTAGACATTGTCAACCTTTCAAGAAGAAAAAATTAACACTTACTATGGTGTGGAGGGTTTAGTGTTGGCTACAACCCATTCGTTTGGTTCTAAATTATCTTTATTTTAACCATGAATGAGCTATTTTATATGACCGTCTTCGAAGCGATCGCCTCTTCTTCTTAAGGATGGATAAGAGAACTTACTCTCAATAACAGCACACCGCGATCGTTTTTTGAAAGGAAACCTGCTATTTTGATCAGACGATTCGAAAATTCCGATTAAAAATGTATCAAAGTAATATTTTGAATAGTTATCTTTTGATTTTCTTTTTCGATGACGCTACAGGACAAACCGATCCTTGGTTGCTAACCCTTGAACAGGGTTTCCTAGTTAAGCAGCAGTAGTCTGCTTGCTGTCATTGAGGAGTGTAGTGCGTGAATAAATTGATAAATCGATCACGAATATTTTATGGGCAACACGTGGGATTCGGGATTGAAGGACAACCCATCAATGGTGCATGTGAAGACTAAATTATAATAATTAAACAGATGCAGAATCCAAGAGTATCGTTAGACATCCAAGGTGGGCTATGAAGCCTGAATTTGGGGCGGAATGTGCGGGGCTCAAAAAAAAACTTGCTTGCAAGTTTGAAAACTTACGTATTGCATTATTATACGATATTAACATGTATGAATGTCAATATTTCAATGTTAATTAAGCACAACTTTCATTTAGAATTTGCCATTTTTTGAGACTTGTGATGTTAATAGTCTTAGAAAAATTGGTAGAAATCACACAAAACTACCGTGATTTACCTAGAATTCATACTCTGGTTTTACAGATCAGATATTTAACCAATAATTGACTTACAAATTGTAATTTTATTTTGTTTTTCATTTATATGTTTACTCAAGTGACTTAAATATATTTAACTAATAAAAATACTTATGTGTGTACAAAAGATTCAAATTAAAGATAGTGAGATAAAAATGTATAGATCTGTGTAGGTACCAAATTTTACAATGAAAATTGATGATGAATAATTTACGAAACATTTTAAAAAAATCAAATAACTCTAAAATTACCATCGAGTTTTATGGTATTGAGGTTCAATATATGTTTCTAAGTATTGTTTCTTTCCTTCACAGGTGAGTGATATAAAGGCTGTGAGCACAAACATCTACACTGCCGCCCAGCACATGAATCCAACACAGGTCCCACATAGATATGAGCTATTCTCAAGGTTTGTAACAACATCCCATGGAACGAACATCTTCTTTGCATTTCTGTTCTCCTGGCATCGCATCGCTTCTCATTACCATCAATTTGATTTATTAACTTTTTTGGGTTCTTCCCAACTTGGGTTTAATTGAATTACAATCATGCTCATGTCTTCATCCTCACTCTCTAAGAGACATTCCGTTTCATTACGCATTCATTTCAACATATTGATGTTTCATTTGTATTTTTTCTGGAATCATGGAATATGTTTCCTTCATGTGTTTTAACTATGCAATCATTGAAATGCAAACATCTCTAAATATTTACATTGCAATTTATTTAAAATATTTTTTTTTGCTGTTGAGGACAACATATTTTTTTTTGTTAATTACCTGCAATATCAAATATGAAGGTCATATTATTGATACCTGCTATTTCAAATATGAAGGTTAACGATGGATTACGGGCCATGTAAGGATACATCAATGCTGTATAACAAAAATATTCGATCAAATCTACATATTTTGGAACTTTTTGTCATCTACACATACCTACATAATAAAGGAACTGAGTATTCAATGAAAATACCACTTTTTTTTATAACCATAAAAAATCATTCCATTTTTACTTATCATGTTTGTATATTATGTTTTCTTTTTAATTAAAATATACTTATTTTTGATCAGTCTAGGTAATCAAAAATTAGATTTGATAAATTTCAATGACGAAAGTATTGTAACGACAGTTATAGTTAAAAAATAGCTTGTTTCCAATCGAGTGAAGATGAGATTTTTTCATTGTAAAAAAGCTTTATTTTAAAGAAAGCTTAAGGATAATCTTGATGTTTCATTTTATTTTAATGAAACCAGTCGTGAACAGTTTGTTTATTCATTATATATTGTAAAATTTGATGTTTCATAATATATTTCAATAGGTAACTTACAATTTGAATTACTATTATAACAAAGCATAATACATACATATACCTACCTACCTACCATGTTAATATTGAATTATTGTAATATTATCTCTTCAATGAACCGTGTAATACAATTTACATTGACTCGAATCAATCAATGTTGTACCCTTATACTGATTGGATAAGCGATTTTTGACCATCCCAACAAATATTGGGTTCCGAGATATCTCTCTGCCATTTATTGGGTACCGTTTCAGTGCCCACTTCTCTGTCGGGCTTACTGATCAGCACTTTCCGAGACTCGCTATAATTATATTCCTTAATTCCAACCTCAGGAGTCTCTATAATATTCTTGCACTGATGTATAATAATACATGTACTATGTTCGTGTATCAAATCCACGGATTAACCCTACAACATCTTAGTGTATCTTAATCGAATTAATTTGTGCGGTGTCTCGGTGATTAATCAAAATTTAATTACTTTTTGAGTATTAAAAAATCATTAACATTTTTGTGATTATTTTTATTTTGTTTCTTTCTTTTTAATGGAAAGTTTTGTAGGTACCTTAATGAGAATATAAATGATTTGACTCAGTTATTTTGATCATAACACTCCGAGAGATAGCAACGTTTTCGATGAATCATTTCTTAATGTCTGTTTTTTTTAAATATTATATTCTTTTTTATTCAATATTGGTATGAAAAAGGTAAGTATGGCACCTAGGAGTGGTTGCGGTTACCAGTGCGCAGTGTGCTCTTTTTGAGTGAAAATGCAGAGTTTTACATTATTTTAATATAATTTGTACTTATATGTTATTTGTACCTAAAATCTGTCCGTTTGTGAAATATGTAGGCAAGTACTTGCTGTTACTGAAATATCTAAAAAAGAAGATAATTTTTTTTTGTCAGAAATCTTCCCGGGTGTGAACTGGACAAATCAACAAGTTTCATTGTAATCAGGTGGATGACATAAGAGCACAAAAAGGACTTACAAAGATACAAATGCAATTTTCACCTATAGAAAGGGATGCGCATTGGTAAACATAACCATTCCCAGGTACCAGACTTACCTGATTCATACCTTAATTCAATAAGGAATGAAATATAAAAAAATAGCTATTAAAATTTTGACATAGCTATCTTCTAGACTATAACCGTCTTACTTATAAACATAAACTATATATAGTACCTACCTGGTAATAAAGCGTGATTAACGAAAAAAAATCTTATAACTGCCACTATCATTATTACACATTTATTTAGCAGACGTCACGTTAGGACGAGTCGAGAGGCTGTTTAGCGCGTCATATCAAATATGTCAAAATGGCGGATCTTTCACATAATATATCATATTATGATCCGACGCATATTTGAGATTGACAGAAAAATTTAATGCTTATATCGTTTTCCTTGTTATTCTTCATGGCAAACGTGCTTAAATTGACTCAACACGGCACAAGGCGGCGTTTATTTTCATTTTTCGATGTCATTAATGCAAAGATTACATGCACTTGTCTATTTATTGACATCTGTGAAGCAAATGCGGCCATATGAAAAAAATAAATGAGGTTGTTTTCATTACTAAACCCTTCTTCATTTAGATTTGATTTTTAAAAGAATATATTAACAAACCGATTCATAAATTAATAGTTTTTGTATTTTTATTGACAAACATTCTTTCAACATCTCAATAGAGACGAAGTAGGGATATAGTAGAAGAACCAGGAACTCGAGGCACCTACAGGGCTTACGACCTGTCATCGGCTGGTTTACGTGATCACTTTATGCGCTTGCGCAACGTTCACCAATTATGCCTTCTTATTGAGTTCCCTTAACGATGTAATTTTGAAAGTTCTATATATTTGAATAGTGTGTAACATTTTACCTGCAATGCATTATTACTATTGCCATCTATGGAGTAACGGAGAAACCTTTTTGTAACGCAATCTATTGAGAAACTGAGAAATTAATTTTTATTTGTAAACAATAAAAGCAACAGTCCTTATAAATGAGATGACGGTGTCACACACAGTTGTCATCCCTGAACTGCGCCAGAAATATTATTTCTTGCCTCGAGTTCCTGGTTCTTCTACAATATCCCTACTTCGTCTCTATTGGGATGTTGAAAAAAAATCCAATGTTTGCGTATATGCAATTAAAAAAGAATATTCGATTAACTATTTTAGTTGTGATTTTCTAGTTGCACGTTTAGTAAGTTTTTAACGAAATTTAATAAGTTAGACCGTTAAGTGTAGACAAATATTTAATTGAGCTCGAATAAAACAAAAGTATTTTTACAACTGTTGATTCGAAAAAAATGTTGTTTCTACTGCTTCTTTGGTATTAATCTTGGAGCTTGGTTGGCAGCAAAGCGATGCATCCCTTCCTCCACTCTGATCGGTCTTTTACTCTGTGTAGGAGGTACACTTCATGTCCTCGCACACCTGTTATATATACTCCCGGCGCGGCGGGGACGTCCTCTGACAGTTATTCCATTCCCTCCAAGATGACGGGTAGGAGATCTTCGTGTCGCAAAACATGGTCAATCGAATTTGCACGCAATTTCGACATGGTCTCTACTTATTTTTTTCCTACTTTTTTGGATAGGTATAATTTACGAAAAACAATTTAAAAAACTTTAACTACCTAGTTCCACTACACTGAACAAAAAGTTATGTTAAAATAAACCGAACTATAGTGACTACAAAACAAATCGTTTTGTGCTACTAAATATTTTGTGTGTTTAACCAAACAGTACAGTCATAAACAGATAAACTTTTATTACTAATAACAAAGGTTTGGCTAAAAACGCAGGTAGCCAGTTCGGTGGTCACAATTATTTTTTTCAGTGTAAACACAAATTAATTGTTTACATGTGGATGCTAATTAATATTACAATTAATGTAGATTTTTTTTTCAGATTATTCAAAAATATATTTTTTCAAATTAATAAAATTACACGGCATAGGAAGGTTCCTTTTATATTATCAAAACAAGCTTGTATGTCATGTAATTCACCGTTTCAGTGTTTAACTTTTAAAAACAATTATGTTTGATTGAACTTCGCATATGTTCAAGAAAAAAAATGTATATTTGTTATTGGGATTTTTTCAGCTTGCAAAATTATGGATACAAAAAATGGTAAATTGTATGCTTTGGGCACAATGACAAGAATGTGTATATAAAATGGATATAAGGATAATTCATGCGTATAAATACACGTTACAAAAACTGATCTAAGCGTAAACAACAGTAAAAAAGCAAGTCCGATTTTATAGACCGTAAAAGCGACAAGTTCCTTCTACGCTAATATGTTTTCTTTATCAAGAAAATAATATTTTTCAACAATTTCTATATTATTTTCATTCTTTACTTTCACAACATGCTACATAGATTGTTTTGGCCTTTGACCTGATATTTTATTTAGATAGGTCCCCTTTTCGTGGTAATATATTAATATTAACGCGGTGTTTTCATACGTTATGGTAATTATCAATTATTTTGATCGCGGTTTCAGTCACACACAAACGGACAAAGCGAAAATGTGAATAGAGTTTTAAGGTAAATCCGCTCAAAAGTCTTTCATAATTTAAGGTAAATCCGCTCAAAAGTTTTTCATAATTTAAGTAATTTCTCATACCTGATAGGTATATTATACTAACGTTATGTTCCAATTGACATTCCATTTGGATGTAGTTATACAATTGATTATGGTGTAGATGTGAGGTAATAAAATAAGTAATTGCAATCCTAAGATGCTCATCTAGAGCCAAACTAGTAGGTAAGTCAAATTAAACCAAGTGGAAGAGTATTACAAATGTGTTTAATTTTTATACATTATAATGGAATTCCATCTAGTATTGTCTATCGAAAAATCAAACAAAGTTATTGCATTTCTTTGAGATAAATGCATAGTTGAATAGGTTTCTCGAATTTGATCTATGTTCAAAGTTATTTAGGAGTTATTTCAACTAGTCTTCGAAATAATCAATTAATCGGTATGTTATTAGTGAATTGTAATAATTTTGTGAACATTATAATGGCTATTGTTTTTTTTTGTTGTTCTAAAAATGAAAGTAATTATTAATCAATTATTTAAATTATATAGATTCCTTAGTCACACTTGTAATTGGTTTTGCCGATAAATATGTGTACATTTTTGTTTGATTCTTCTTTAAAATATCTAACAAAAGGATAGGACGACGAAGAGTTTCATAGCTTCGTAACCTCAGACAGTGTTTCAGAAAAAGCACTGCGTTACTGTTTCAGGCCGCCCGTCGTGATAGAGTGAAGATAGCCCTAATGCTCTTCAATCTTCCTAGAGAAGGCGGAATGTGAATAAGAAAAGGAAACAAAAAATGAAACAAAGAATATCTCTCAAGAAAATAAAAAAGAAATAACTTGTTAATTTTGTCGACGGATAATTCGTGGTGAAACTCCATTATACTAGGTATAAATGAAAACACTAATTAGTTTTAGTTTCACTATTTAATTTTAACACTGGCATATTTTAAACAATCTACATTATATACAGTTAATGTGGAGTTATTCCAACACTTATCCTTTATTGTTTGTTTACTTTCGATATAAAGAATTTTACTGCCGGCCACTCTCGTTGTTTCAGATACCTGCACACATTTGGTCTTCACTACATGGATACACAACCTCTGGATACTCAATAATATTTATATTTTCTTATAATTCGTTTCTATATTGTATAATGTAAAATCAGTTTTTCTTTCTACTTCAACATTACTAAACTTTGTATACATCACACATATTTACCATACTGTTTTGTTTGCCAGTTTTCTTCATCAGTTCTTTCTGGCAATACTAATCGAACTGATAGAACTTTACAAAAAAAAAAAAAAAGGTTGTGTACCAATATTTCAGTCATACCTTTTTAAACTCTGTTCACTTTCATTTTCGCGCACTCTGACGATGATCTTCAGATCGATACCGGTCAGTGCCAGTGTTAAAATTAAATAGTGAAACTAAAACTAATTAGTGTTTTCATTTATACCTAGTAAAAAAAAAAATTTTTAAATGAAATTCTAAATAAATCAATATACCTACTGGTGTAATAGAATTTCTGGGAAATCATATTCTACATAATTATATTGTCGTTAGTTATGACATCTTCTTCTGAAGAAATATTATGTATAAAAATATTAACCTCCATATATATTACGTACAAAACTGAATATAGATATATGAATTAAAATTTGAGTCATCTTAAACATAAAATTGGTATGTTTGGTTAGTACATACAGTAGCACAAATAATAGACATATTCCTCTGTACAATAAAGTTTAACTGTTAAATTGTATGAAATGTTTTGTAAAAAGTGTCTGATTAAGAAATTATAACACGTGGAAAAAACAGTGTTTTTGTATTCACGTTGGTGCATGTTTTTTGTGTGATTAATATTGCCTGAAGCAGGGCCGCACTGAGGTAGAGTGCAGCGCGGGGTATAGGGTAGGCGCGGAGTGCAGGGGTAGGTAGGCGTCTCAAGGGCCCAGACAGCGAGCGGGGGCTATGAGGACACTCATAATTGGGACCCTCAAACTTTCATGCTAGGCTAAACAATCTGCTACTGTAGTACTAACATACAACTACATGGAAAGTACATACCTACTTACTTTAATAAAACAATTCCATTATTTGCTTTTTAAAAACAACGCCCAAGATTGTGCCTTTTAGCTGTCACCACGTAGTTCAACACATACCCCTCGCTTTAACTAGTATATTTCATGAACGTTTGTGTATTAAAATAATGATTCCCTCCGTGAAATTTAATAAAAATTAAATATGAAGTATAATAGTATTTCATTTAGGGATATTTAGAGAGAATCGAATGCCGCGAGTTATCTTCGTTAACAACAATCGCTAAAATACATCATTAGTAGATTTTTTCATAAAAATATTTCCTTTGGTATCTCATTTTTCAATCAATGAAATTATTGATTGATAAAGTGGTGTATGGTTGAGTTAGGAATGAAGAATAAGGACCGTCTGTGTAAGGCTAAAAGATAATATAGCTATTATGAAATTCACATCACTAAATAAACGACTTACACCAAAAACCTAGTAGGTACATACATCAAAAGTTTCCTAGCAGTAAAATGTAATATATTTACAAGAGAATCGTTGTGATTAAAACCACATCATCTTGTCGGGTTATATTAATGTTCACTTATGATTGGCTTATCAAGCGTTTGATTTCTGTGCGGGTGTTCTAGGTTCGATCCCCAGCAGATGAGAAATTTATTTAAATTCATTTCTCACGCAAACATTGCTTCTTTGAGCTAGAAACATTGAGTACCTGTTAAATATATATTTGACAAAGAGATTTGTGGATCTTCTATTAACTTTTTAGACCTAACCATACAAATTATAGATGGAAATTTATATTTTAACATTTACAGAAAACCCACCTAGCGTTAGCGTTAAACGTTTATATGTCTAGCATTAAACGAGAAAAGCGTTTTTTTTCTGGATGTATTGAAAATATTTTTAATTTCATTATTTTAATAAAGTTTGAGAAACACCGTTTATTCACACGGATCAACTTCGGGCGCTAGGTGGGGAGGGCGCCTTAATAATTTATTGCTTGCTAAATGATTTCTTCTGTCTGATACGGTGCTGAACCCCGCCCTGTGCTAATCCAAAGAAGGCTATGAAGGGTTGAAAGCGATACAAGAATAGAGATAGGACGTGTAGGTAACAGTTTTTTTTTCATAACACCTTTTCTTTGTGCGGATTTTTTTACTGTTGCCATATACCTAAGCAACTTGCATGCATGGAAATTTTGTAAATAGAAAATTACGACATCGTCCCCTTCTGTTATCTTACTCTCCAGGTTGTTTGTGACTAAAAAGATGGATTTTTTGAATCTAATTGTATTGTTCTTTTTAAAGGTGCCGAGGGCTTAATGAGATTCTCTCCGTGCTATGTTTTAAATATCTCGTGATAACTATCTCCATATGCGGAGCAGCTGGTGGTACATATGAATAGCAAAAACGATGTATTTCATCAGTCGGTCTTCGTGGCTCAGTTGGGTAGGTATCTGGCTGCTGATCCAAAGGTCCCGGTATCGATTCCCGGTGGAGACACAGTTTTTAATTGTGTTTTCAATCTGGCTCAGTGAGACGATTAATATCGTAAAACTCCAGAACGTGGGAACTTGTTATTGGGTGCGGGTTAAAATTAATATTTGACATTGTACCTGTTACTTGCCCGAGAAGTAATGTAAAATAAAATAAAATAGTAATTATAAGTACCTATCTAATGGTCATTTTCCAACAAAAGAGGCGTAGGAAGTCCATTTAACAGGTGGACATACCATGACATTGTCCGGCATGTGGGAAGTGGATGGCAACAAACAGCTCATCCAGCGGCCTTAATCCAGCAGTGGATCGAACATGGCTGATAAGAAAAAGAAGATAAATATTTATGTCATGCGTCGGTATGAGAAACACGTCGTGAGTACCAACCAACCTTGACATACCAACTCTTCAGCGGGGAAGAGGCCGTCCACCGGCAACTGTGCCGGTGATCGAGCACTAAAAAGGATCTTCAGGGAGACAGCATCGATATCTTGACGACTCAGGACAGTGTCTGGGCAATTGCATACCAGGAGTGCCAACCCCCAATAAATAGACAAATACGAAGAAGAAGAGGTTATTTTTACGGCAGTGAAGCCAGATTTTCTTGACTATAAAATATTTTTAATCCAACTGTCGATTCGTTCATGAGAATTCAATTCTCTTAATGAATCGACATTATTAAGCCAAGATGCGTGTATGGTGTAGTGGACTTTTTGCATGCTAATAACACCAACTAGAGGCCTCGCAGCATATATGTTCCCATGCATGGATTTACTCAGAATTCGGAGTAGAACATTTGATGTGAGTTTTGTGTGTAACTTTTGATCCACTCAATTTACAGATCTCAATTTTTTAGAATATATAAACAGTTATAGGCCTACAAAACTTTTATACTCAGAATTGTGAATTTTTGTTTCAGTCAGGGGTTATCAACTTTTGAAATTTCGGTTAATTTTTCCATATATCTCAGAAACCATAAAAGCTAGAACGCTGAAAATTAGTACAAAGATAGACAAGTACAAAATCTCAAATCAGTTTTTTTTTTAAATTCCAGGGTTTCTCAAACATTTTTTATTAAGAAAAATATTTTTTTTATGATAAATTTATGAGTTTAACTGCCTATATTTCCATATTTTTTTAAAATATCGCAAAAAGCCGAAACACCCCAACTAGATAATTTAATTTTATATATAAAATATTACCATTGTATTAGCACATCTCAAATTTTTTCAAACAATTTTTATAAAAATTGAATTTAGTGACGACATTGCTTCATAAAATTTGTATGGTAGTAGCTTACGCACAATATCTATGAAGACTAAATTGTTTGATACTAATTTCCAAACATACATACATACCATCATGCAGTTTTCAAATTCTGGGTAGGATCAAAGGACTGACCTCCATACTATCCTATCTTGACATACATACCTAGGTACATGGTTGTATAGAAAATCAAATATCTTAAAATATTAAATAATTTATATTTATGGGTTTATAGTTTGGTACTTATTCTTCAACTATACGTACTATCGCTATCGACAGTTGGATCTCATGTGTTACATGCAACTAGTTGTATTGTAATTTGATTATTGTGCATATCGTTATGATAGTTTTTACTCCCGTTAAATTTAATTGGTTTGATAAGCTTAAATTGTCTTCCGTTCATTTACGTTCGTTCAAAATATTAGGTAATAATTATAATGTCTATATGTATTTCTTAATAGAACATTCAACACTATTTTCATATTATGTCGGCTCATATTTCTATTTGTCAAATAAGATTTCACTGAAAATGAAATTAATATCGTGTCAGTTAATGATGTAGCCTCATTAGTACGTTTACATTTATTAGAGTATTTAGTTGTGAAAATTTTAGTAAATGATATTGTTTAAAATTCCGAAAATATTATTATTGTATTGCTTATCGAGCAAACAGGTAGGCAGTAGCGGAATTGCTTATAGAAGCCGAAAATCTTGGCTTGCCTATGAATATTATATTAAAGAAATTATAGACCTAATATTTGTCTGTTTTATTGAAACTCCTTTTTCTTGCTATGAATTATAATTTTTTTTTGTTTTAATAGTATTTAAGTGTTATACGTATTTTCTTTGATTTATTTTACTCTTTTTTATTTGCTGTTGTACATACACAATGTTGTCATACTTTGTAATCTGGTTGGTTGGAAAAAATTGCCTAATGGCAATAAGCCCGCCAGTGTACAATTATATTTGTTTATATTATGTACAAAAAGATGTATAAATAAATAAATAAATACATATAACACAATATTCAAAATTGAACCGTATTTAGATACGATGCTTGACAGGGCCACTTATATAAATATTATTTTGGCATTTGATTTTAAAATATTTTCATGGCCACTCTAATGAACAACAATGCAAAAAAAAATCATTAAATTTTTGATATTTCCCTATTTTCTTTCAGGGTTTGCCTGGTCCGAAGGTTCTAGGCACGCCCCTGCAGGTTGGTACTATGTCAAATATTTATTTAACACGCACTCAATGATATATTGCCACATTCTGGAGACTTATTAATGTATCGTCTCACAAATCCAGACTGAAAACAAAATTGAAAAAAAAGCGTCTCCACCGGGAATCGAACCCGACACATATAGCTAGAGAGTCAGATATCCAACCAACTGAGCCACGAAGTCCGGCAGATTGTTTCTCTGTTCGAATGTCTATAGGTTTTGAAATTTCATTTTTTTTTCTGTATAAAATGTAGGAAATATTTAATATGTGTATGCTTCGGAACACTTGACAGTGTGACAACTTGACGCAGATTACAGACGCTACTCCCCGAAGGCTTTAGCATCCACTTCCGGGGGTGCCAGTGGAACCTCACCTCACCCCTTGCCGCAACCTTCGCTCCCTCACTTCCGCTCTATCCGTGAGGGAGATTTCAACTGTCTGCCGTCTGGTTTTACATACCCACCATAATATTTCGAAAAATAAACATTAACTAGGGGCTCCGCCCCTGGCCGCTTCGCGGCCCAACCCCGGTTTGGCGCTACGCGCCATTTTTTTAGGCGCTTCGCGCCTTTATTTATGCGCTACGCGCATTTCATTGGGCGCTGCGCGCCATTTGTTTTATACCAAGCATCGTTTTTTTAACGCTTCTCACCAACCTATGACCGCTGCACATCGAACCAATTCAGGTATTCATCGAACTTACAAAGTATTGAATGTTATCAATAGTGATTTGTAATTAAGATATTCATTAATTTATTATATTATTAGTTCAATGTTTAATAATGTTACCATAATAGAAATTAAACAATAAGTTATTAGTGTGAGTATATTTATCAATATAAATGAATCATATTTCTAAAAAAACATTTAAATTGTACTTAAGCACATAATATTATTATGTATAATGTTTCAATGTATATAGGCATGCTATAAGCATTCAACTCTCAAATGTTGTTGATGTTCCGTTATTTTTTTTTTAAATGGGCAACTACAATAATATTGTTTTAAACAAATATAATAAGAATAGCAACATAAGTAATTGTTACTTAATCAGCCCACCTTTGATTTCATGTTGCATGTACTCACTGCTGATAACAAAACAAATTATTATTCCTGTATAGCGTGGCTCCTGGACATACATAATATGTCCACGGAACTGAGTTTTTCCAAATTATTATATGTGGTAAGGCATTGGTACAATGGGGAATTCTGAGCGGCATTAGTGTTTTTTTTTAGTCCAAAAAGAACGTTAAGGTGTGTCTTGTTTGTCTATTTGGTATGTTGAAGTTAATCATTTTCATAAGGTCTGTACAGTCAATTTTGAAGTTTTTTATGCCATAAAGGTACATTAAGTCTGAGGTCCTTCGTCTTGTCTGTAAAGTCTGCAATTCATGTTTGTAGTTATTACCAAATTTGTACTTCATGTTTTTCAAAAATATTTATTGTATTCATTCTATACTGTTAATATAAGTATTATATTGTGGATTCCAAATGACTGACCCTTGTTCCAATTGACTTCTAACAATTGTGTTATACAGTAAGCTAAATGTTTTCATTTGTGTGAATGGTTTACATACTCTCATCAGGAATCCCAACATTTTATAAGCTTTCAGTATAATGGTGTTTGTCAAATAAAAGTTTACTGTCCAGTTGTATGCCTAAGTCTCTACAGTCTGATTTCTTATCAATCATCTCCCTATTGATTTTGTATGTGTATTGTATTGTACTCTTTTTCCTAGAGAATGTAATGGAGTGACATTTTTCTACATTTAGTAACAGCTTATTAGAGTCAAAATAAGAAGTTAGTCTATCCAGGTAAAGTTGTAAGTCCTTAGTCAGTAATGTCTAACAGTTTTACAGATTTTCATATCATTCAGTTTTATAGATTATTATCTTATGTACTTTAAACAAACTTGGATGGTTTTGAATATGTACTGGTTGTATTAATTTGAATAATGTCATAGGCAAAAATGTAAATACTTATTTGTCAAAATATTATAAAAACAATATTGAACACACATACATACCATCACGCCATGTCCCTCACGGGGTAGGCAGAGAGAACCGAAGGCCACATTTTTCTATCTTGACACACATTCATCGCCTCATCAACATTCATACATCGTCTTATACATGTTCGTCTGTTGTTCAAGCTTCTTACATTTCCATATTTCAAAATAACGTTTACATGGTCGTGCCATCCTTTTCTTGGGCGCCCGCGACCTCTTATTCCGTTCCTGTCAGCTTTGTATATTTTCTTCGTCAGGCGTTCTTCGTTCATTCTTCCCAAGTGGCAAAACCATCTCAATGTGTTAACTTTCATTCTGTTAATTACATCTTCCTTCATCTTACATTCTTTCCTTGTATCTTCATTCCGAACTCTGTCATACATCGTTCTGTTACAAATTCTTCTAAGCGATCTCAATTCAACTGCATTTATTCTGCTTTCATGCGACTTCTGCCATGTCCAGGTCTTACTTGCATACGTCAAGGTTGGCACTACGATTGCATTATGAATGGCAACTTTAGCGTCTCTTGATATGTTGCGATCATTCATAACTGGTCTAAGCGCTCCATTCACTCTGTTTTCTGCCATAACTCTTCTTATCAGGCCGTCCATTCCGTTGGAACATACTACCCTGATAGACATACTCGTCGACTTGTTCAAGCCATTCATTCTCTACTTTTATTTGAAACACTGTTCTGCTTTCACTCTTTTCTCTATTGAACATATGAGTAAATATAAGTTAACCCTGGAACACCCAACATAATCTACAACACTTGTATTACATACATAATATATACTACGAACAAATATCCATACAAACGTTCACCGTCATATAGACCTGCCCTATAATCTGCACCATATAAATCAACGCTTAAAGATGCCCTTATACATGCTAGAATATTTTGTAAGTTTATTGAATTTATTATATAAAGGAAAAATTGTAAAAAAATCAACCTTTTACCTAAGCACATAATGTGTAATTTTTCAATATAAATGTTTTCATAATGTCATTATCAGTCAATACAAAGCTATCATGATTTGATCTACATTGCTATTAGATGATTAATCCAATTGACGCCCTACGATTGATTTTAAATGTAATTTAGGGTATATAATATATGGAAAACAATGTATAATGTGCACCATATAAATCAACTAAACAATAAGTTATTGGTGTATATTTATTGATATAAATTAATCATCTTGCTAAAAAAACATTTCAATATATATAGACATGCTTCTCAAGATTTTTTCACAATGAAATACATATTCGGTACATGTAAATAAATAAATTTGAAGTATTTCATAAGTGAACATGTACATACTTATTTGTCAAAATGTTCAAAGCATACATATGAGAGAGAACTAAATGTTTATAAATCAATTTAAAATCTCTTTAAATACAATATTTTCTGAATACTTACTCATACTTTTTACAACCATTCTTGTTCCATTACAAAGACCATCTCCTCGTAGAATTTTATTTAAAAAAAATGACTGACTCATGCATAATAATTGTGTTATATAGTAAGCTGAATGTCAGGATCAAGTTGTAAGTCCTAACAGTCAGTAATGTCTATAACAGTTTTATAGATTTTCATATCGTTCAGTTTTATAGATTATCTTATGTACTTTAAACAAAGTGATTCACAAACTATGTATGCATTTGTTGGAACAGCTCGCTAGCACAATGTATTATATTGTAGACCTCCCCAGATGCAGCTAGAATAAAATTGCATAGTTGTTACCGATTGACGATGGTTTGTTTAAAATATCTCTCATACCGCCAAAAATTGCAACTCGAGCTTCATCTATTTTGTTGACACCTTACATTTAAAGGGTGTCTCATACGTACCCCATAGAACACACTAACTAACGTACCCTTACAACTTCATCTGCATCATAAACATACAGACTATAATTTTTCAAACAGTATGGTCCGGTACCAGGCACGTCTGCAATCTGAACACCGAAGGATGCAAAAGCATTAGCACTATTCTTCCGGATATATTGACAGTACTAACAACTACTCTTCGCCTAGCATTTCGCAATGTTCGCCTACGATCTCGCTGTTCTGTCATATCTCACTCATCCATCTCTTGATTTGTCGTGTTTTGGTAGCAGGCATCCACGGAGCATCCACTAAATACCTGCAACAAACAAAATAACACCAAATAATTAGATATGACGATGCGTCACGTCAAACGTCAAATGTCAATCCGTGAATCCGTCCATTGTCCATATCCTGTTAGTACAGAATGCTGCCAGTATTCAATTACGTATTCCGCAGATTTATTAATAACGTTTGATAAAATTGATGTTTAAAATTCCTTTTTGAACAATAATATTGTCAATTGATATTTAAAATACATTTTAAACGATAATTTTGTACTTTTTCGATTCAATTTATTTTTTATATTGGAGAAATATTTAGAATGCGTAAAATAAAATTGGGTAAAATTATTTTACTGGCAATACGCGCACATGCTAAGCGGCCACGACCACGTACAGATTGTGGAGGGAGACGTATTCAATATAATAGATAACGAAACAAAAATGCTTGCCACGTTTAATTATTTCTTCGTGAAGCGTGTTTTTATTTGATCTATTATCATTATTCTTATGTTATAACTTTATAATATTATTTATAACCCGCTATTCACCACAATACCCCCTATTCAGTAACTATTGTAACTAAAATAGGAACGTTCTAAAATTGTAGATTTCAGATTTACGGTCTTACGATCTTTCAGATTATTATAAAATATAAACTTGGACTAAATGAAATATGAACGTAACTATATTGGCTGGAACGTTCTTAAAAAGTTCCCGAAATAGACGTTTTTTGAATAATTATGAAAATTTCATTATTTTCATAATTATTCATATTACCTAAGTCTGATTCAGTAACTTTTTATGAACGTGCCGGCCAATATAGGTACGTTCCTATTCCATTTAGTCCAAGTTTTTATTTTATAACGCTGAAATAAGACCGTTAATTTAAAATTTACAATTTTAGAACGTTCCAATTTTAGTCACAATAGTTACTGAATAAGGGGTAATATTAAAGAAAACTTACTTACTAAGATTCTTACAAACCGTTTAACTAAGAAACTAGATTTCTACCAACCGATAGAGCAGGCAGGCTTCAGAAAAAGTTTTGGAACTATTGACCATATTCAAACGCTACGCCTGCTTATAGAAAAAGTCACCGAATACAATATTACAATCCATTTGGCATTTATTGACTATAAAAAAACCTTTGACTCGGTAGAACAGTGGGGAGTAATACAAGCTCTAAACGATGCAAGAATCGACTCAAGATACTCAAGGCTAATTAAATTTATATATGACCATGCCACAATGGTTGTAAAAATTGACGAAGAAACAAAAACGGAAAAAGTAAAAACCTGTAGAGGCGTCAGACAGGGAGACACCATTTCTCCCAAACTATTTACTGTTGCCCTGGAAAATGTTTTTAAAACTTTAAATTGGGAAAAAAAGGGTATAAAAATAAATGGCATGTATATGACCCATCTCAGATTTGCTGATGACATAGTTCTTGTAAGTGAAGATCTGGCAGAATTAAGTGGCATGATCAAAGATCTGCACGAAGCTTCCCTAAAGATTGGCCTGGAGATGAATATAAATAAAACGAAAATAATGAGTTCATCCAGCAACAGCTTAAAAATCGACAACAAAACGATTGAAGCTGTAGACGAGTATATTTATCTTGGGCAGAAAATCACATTAGGGAAGGAAAACCAAACAGCGGAAATACCTAGAAGGATTGGTCTCGGCTGGGCTGCTTTTGGCAAACTCCAGCATGTCCTAAAAAACAAAGAAATCCCCATTAATTTGAAACGAAGAGTTTTTGAATCGTGTGTCCTCCCTGTGATGACGTATGATCTAGAAACGATGACATTGACTGCCAACACCACATACAAACTTAAATGCGCACAGCGATCCATGGAGAGGCAAATGTTAGGCATAAGTCTGAGAAATAAAATAAGAAATGAAGAGATCAGACGCCAGACCAAGGTTGTCGACATTATGGACCATGTAGCAAGATTAAAGTGGCAATGGGCAGGTCACGTTGCTAGACAGGGAACAGAGAGATGGGCACCCAGAGTTATGAGGTGGAGACCATGGGGAAATAAACGGGGAATAGGTCGACCGATGAAAAGATGGGCGGACGATATTGTCCCTGTTGCGGGTAGAAACTGGCCGAGACGAGCCATGGACCGAAATGAATGGAAGGATTTTGAAGAGGCCTACATCCAGCAGTGGAGAGACGGCTAAAGAAGAAGAAGAAGATTAAAGAAAAAACGTTTTCCTGTCAAATCACGGCCTATCCCTTTGATCAGCTAAATGTACCACATTAGCTATCCCCATTCACAATACAGTAGTTTTCAGCTATTATTTTCAAGTACAATCAGCTAGACTATGGAATAGCCTAAGTGATGAATTAACGCCATCTCAAATATGTCCTGAGTATTCCTTCTATACTCTCAACTAAATAAAAATCAAGGAAAATTTAATAAATTAAATAAAAGACGTAACAGAATTTAGAAAATTGGATCTGTATCGAAAAATTTCATTTAATCTCATTTTTTTATTAAATTGTTTGTTCGTTACTAATTATTTGCTAGAGAAAATATGTACCTACCTACTTTCTGACAATTGATATATCTAATGACATGTTTAGTCTTAACTTTAACATAATATTGAATAAACATTTATTAACATAATAGGAAATACTGTGATTTTTTTGTGTCGTTAGTTTTAGCAAATCATTTTTTTCATACATACCTAAAAGGTACATAATGAAATTGTTTATAAAAATTTTAAATAACATAAATCATGATAACAATTATGAACGGACATAATAAAAAAAACATCCTTGTTAATAAAAACAAAACGGGTAGGTTAGGTACCTACTCACTCTATCGGCACTATAGCAAAGTAAAATAGTTATACCGAGGTGTTTTAATAAAATACCGTCAGATGTCTCCGGTAGTTAGTAAGTAGGGTGAGAGGTTAAGTATTGGGAGTAACAGGAACACATGAAATTATATTCCAGAAGGTGGTAACTGCCCACTAACTCCGCTTACCCATTGTCAGATGTTCTAATTGAATTCCGTACTTCTCCGCAGGTGGTATTGTGGTCCGCTCGCCGGCACCTTGACCATCCGCTCATTTCTACCCCTTATAATAATCATTAAATATCCAAGACCATAAGTTGTACCTAGTGCGAATGAAACAGACAGAGATTTGCCCCGCGCGCAAAACTGACGACTTCGACAAAAGGTGCAATATCTCGTTCGGGGATTTCAGCCGTGGAATTGTATTTGTCATGAAGTGGTCGTTACACGATACAACGAGTAATTTCGGCAAATACGATTCCCCGAAGTGCACCTCGGTTCTGGACTTATACCTAATATTTGAGTCGGGGATATAATTGCTAATAAATATTTGTTGAAACTCGGCCAATTATGGAAAAAATAACATCATTATAATATTACATTATATAACTTCCCAATATCTATATCAGCGTGTAAGTATTCGTATAGCTGGCTGTCTACCGATTTCGTTCCCTAATAGCACAATAATGTGTTCTTAATACAGATCGTTCGAATGCATGCAAAACCAAAACATTTCGCAGTTTAACTTAATTTCAGACAAAAAATTAGATTGCAAAAAAATTTATATTATAAGAAGAATACAAAAATTTATTTACAGCTTTCTAACTTTATAAGTTTCTGAGATATGAGTCTTCAATAATAACTAAATTATAATTGACTTTATTTTAGCACAGATAACACACTATGACCCTTTCTTAGAAAATTATTTTTGGGAAATTTTGATAAAATAAGTTATTGGCTTATTAATAAACACTTAAAAATTATCCCTATTGCCACTCGCCCTTTTTCAACCATTTAAAAAAGAAATATGGAAAATGGCGACACATCATATTATCATAATTTTAATAGAAGTATCGATAAACCAAATCTCAGGTTCATATAACGTCTATTTTCCGATATATTCGTATATTCTTAAAAAGTTTCAAACCTAATTTTCACCACCTTAGGGGCGAAATTTCCGAAAATCCTTTCTTATTGGAAGGTTTTGTAATTAAACCTATTTGATTTCCAAATTTCACTTCTCTGCGATTAACCGTTTGGGTTGTGCGTTGATGAGTAGGTCAGTCGGTCGTAGGGATCGTACATATGTCCTATTCACAAGAACTAAAATCAAAACGATTACAAAATATAATCTGATAAATTATTTTTGCAAAACTGTTGATGTATAGTTAATTATAATGCACTGTCTTCAAAAATTGCCACGATATTCGTATTGTTTTAATATAGTAATGATTACAATAATTGTCTAGTTAAAATTCTACAGTCAAAGCAGATAACATAAATTGTACCAAATATTAAATAATGGATAAGCGAGTCGCATAGAGGATTAAATGTACTGCCTTATCATTTTCTCCGGACTCGACATGTTCGGAATTTTAATATAAGCCCTCCACATTGTATATTGTACATGTCCGATGTCCATATTATACACGGATGCGAAAGTATACCTACATATATTTTATAATATTATTATATCAGCCCATACCCTCCCACCCACGTTATGTATGTTGGTATACATTATGTGCAAACCATAGAGAGAAATTTTAAATTTACACAATCCCTTATATTACATTACTTCATTTATAACTTTAAAAAATATGTGCTATTTTATAATAATAAGTATTTTATTTATGAAAAGAGTGAGTCTGTTTTATGAAAAGAGTGAAAGCAGAACAGCGTGTAAAATAAGAGTAGAGAACGAATGGCTCGAGCAAGTCGACGAATATGTATAATTGGGAAGCATATTTCAACGGAACGGACGACTCGATAAAGAGATCGAAAGAAGAGTTATGGCAGGAAACAGAGTGAATGGAGCACTAAGACCATTTATGAATGATCGCAACATATCAAAGGATGCCAAAGTTGCCATTCATAACGCCATCGTAGTGCCAACCTTGACGTATGCAAGTGAAACCTGGACATGGCAGAAGACGCATGAAAGTAGAATAAATGCAGTTGAAATGAGATCGTTAAGAAGGATTTGTAATAGAACGATGTATGACCGGGTAAGAAACGAGGATATAAGGAAAGAATGTAAGATGAAGAAAGATGTCATTACTAGAATGAAAGTGAACACATTGAGATGGTTTGGTCACATGGGTAGAATGAATGAGGAGCGCCTGACGAAGAAAACATACGGAGCAGAAAGGAATGGAATGAGAGGTCGGGGACGCCCAAGAAAGGGATGGCACGACCATGTGAACGAAATTTTGAAAGGCGGAAATGTTAGAAGTGTGAGAAATAGACGAACATGTATGAGACGATTCATGAATGTGGATGAGGCGAGGGATGCGTGCCAGGATAGAAAGATGTGGCGTTCGGTTCTCTCTGCCTACTCCGCAAGGGACATGGCGTGATGGTATGTATGTATGTATTTTATAATAATTACGTAAAAATCGTAGAGAAGTATAACATTTGTTTAAATATTTTTTTTAAATTATCAAGCTTCACATAGAATATAAATAAATCAAATATTAACAGAAATTTAAAAAAACTCACAAAATAACTGGGGCAGAATTCTGAGTAATTTGTTTTGTTAACTTGCATAATATGATTCGCTAAGCAAAATTATATTTTAACAAGATACGAATGAATTGATCTCTAGCTTGTTTCATACATACATACACGATATGTCCCTCACGGGGTAGGGAGAGAGAACCGGACGCCACATATTTCTATCTCGACACACATTCATCGCCTCGTCAACATTCATACATCGCCTTATAAAGAATATTTTATTTTAGGATTTTTTTAACATTGCACTGATATATCATGATAAAATCATGTCCCTGAGTCAAATTGAAAACTCTATCGCCAGAGAAAAAAATAAATAAAATATTGTTGATGTAAATAATAGATGGATCGATTGCAGAGCGAGCGCGCTGGGCTAGTTATCCAGTGGCCCAACAAGTTATGTTTAATTTAGTGAATGTAGGAAGATGTATATGAACTTGTTTGACTAGGACAAATTCATTTAAAAAAATGTTCTTGGTTTTTCGTGAGTCCCGAAAAATCATCAAATATAACATTTTTAGTCATTGTTTTCATATTAAACTTATTTATTATATCAATGAGTTATTACTTTTTTTTGTATATTAAATTATATTTTGTTTGTAACTGTTGGTGATTGTCAATGATACAGTAATATGCCCACGTTTGTTAAAGTATGTAGTGTAACAACTACATAATATTATGTTAGTACATATACATAGTTAGTTGGTACATAGTTGACGCATCAGCTGTTACTGAAACGAATTGATCTCGTTAAAGGACCAATCATCTCAGGGTCCACCATTACATTTATATGTGAATTGGGATGGAAATTATCATGCAGTCCATGAACTAACTTAATTGTAGATGCCTACAACGTGAAGCAGCACTCACATGATACAGATTGGAGTTTTGAATTATATTCAAAATATATTAAAAATCCATTTATGTAATTTTTGACGACATAATGAATTTCATGTTGACGTAATAAAATATCATGTAGAATTTGATAGAAATTAATCTGATTTGTAAATAAACGTTTTAATTAAAATTAAAGATTTATTTTTGTCATAAAATGACTCGAGTTCTTTATATAAAATAATATATTTGTCATTTTTCGTGTACATTGATATTTTATAATAATTTAAGCATTCGTGCATCAATATCATGTATCATGTCTTTGTGTAATTTAATCGTTCTATTTTTTACTCACTTTCTCAGCACAAGCATTTTATGTTTTTTGAGAAAAAAAAACAGTGTACAAATTCAAATTGTAATGTACCTACATAAATATTGTTTTATTGAACGATAAAAGAAATACAAAAAAAAATTGCGTTTAAAAAAATATATTAATAACTATTCATTTGGTACCTACTTATATATTGATAGAATATTTATAACAAAAAAAAAACAAATGGGAAGTGTTTATAAGTATTAAAAATCGCTCATTCAACTTAAATGACTCAATTTCTTAACCTGATACAATATAGACGTTTAAGATCATTTTGATTTTATTTTTATTTTAATGTCGAAACTTTTATCTAATCCAAACTTTGATATTTAATTACTACAAAATATCAATATGAAATTTAATTGATCAACCATACAATGCGGCGATGATTTGTTTATATTTATTATTTCCCCCTTTAAAATGTTTAGTAATTATAATTTATCACAAGTATCGTTTATTGAAAACAAATTTAAAGTAAAATTATTATAGCGCAAATTATTTTAAAAGAGGCAGCAGTAGGTAGTTAGTTGTTAGTTTGTTTTTCCTTGAAAACTCTCCGAGAGTTTCAAAGCTTTCACCATCTCATTAACGTCATTACAGGGAGTAAATTTTCACCAAGTATAATTAATTAATACAAAATTAGCGAAGAAATTCCTAAATTTATTGTTTTATGATTGTCAAATTATAATTTAGCGTCGTCACACTATTGAAAACAACGATTTCATTTTCAACATTGAATGATATTTATAGATTTCAATATATATTTAAACAAAAAGCCACTTAAATTTCTATGTTTTAGAAATAATTATAATATCATATTATCGTATGCAACATTAATTCGGTTGTTTGAAATTGGAAATGAAGTTTCTCATTTAGGTGACATTTTTATGCTGTCCAAACATAAATATAAATGGACGATTATATGCATGTTTTATGAGAAAAACGACTTGTCATTCATTCATTACCGTGTCCAAGGTCATCAACCCATATCGTGTCCCTCCAGTGATTTGTAGCCATAATAACATTCTGATTCGCTTTTATTTGCAAATATATTTTTATTTATTTTTCATTTTATAACATCGCACTGATTTCTACTGCTTTTTTTCGTATCACTTTATTTTTATTTATTTATTTAATTTTCTGGTTTATTTGAATTCATATGTATACTTATCCTTTTAAGCAGGTTTTATTTCTTTTTACTTCAGATACTTTTTTTGATTGATTTTTTACTGTGTAGGTTATTCTATTTTCTATGTGTTTAATTTTATTATTCTATGATTTTGTTTTCAATATGATGTTGTTTGTATGTGGAAGGCAATTTGTGCCGATAATCAGCAAATAAATAAACAAATGCTTTGATCAAAACTATGATATTATATAGATATAACAGTTTATATTGAAGATATATTGGTATCTTATCATATTTAAAGGGTACTTTGCTCTAAAAACAATTTTTTATTCCAAAATATTTTTACCATACATACCTACTTAATATTTTGTCTATTATTTTTTTTGGCTCAACAGTACACTCATAATTCCAGTTTTTAGAATATTTCAGATGTCTCGATTTCGTAAACTTTTCAGTGAACAGATTAGTCTATTAATCACTCGGTGTCAAATTAATGTATAATGGAACCATTGAACAACAACAATCAAGAAAAAATGTTGCAATTTAAAATTATCGACATTAAATTGATAAAATGAAATTTACTAACGAAGATTATAACGAAAGAGGCGATATCAATAATAATTAGCATCGATGGAATCTGTAATATTTAGGTACAAATTATAATACCGATTTAATTTTTTTTATTTTAAAATAAAATAACCGAGAGCCGAACAAATTCATAAATTAACTTTAATTAATCCAATAATTTTCCAGCGTTCAAAATCACACCTAATATTGGCGAGAACACCTGGCATCCGGGGGTTAGAGTTTCTCTCTCTCTCTCTTTTCGAAGGGAGTGGGATATTTACGGTGCTTTGGGGGGTGATTTCCACAAGGGGTTGAGGGCACCAAGACCGCAAAGGCAGTTTCTGCGATTGCGGTATCAACTTATACCGACTGTCCCCCACTCCCAACCTCCTGCTTTGTTTATTCTCAAACCGAATTTCTCAAAATTAATATCATTTTGTCCCGTCGTTTTGGTGTTTTTATTTTTTTAATTTCATAATTTTTAATTTCAAAAATCAGAGACACCTCTTGAAATCACTTGTTATTATGATTAAATTGAAAAAAAAAATTACCGCAAAATCTTCAACATTAACTCGTACTATGTGTATATTATCGGTGGAAACGCATTTATTTATTTGTGAATGAATTCATACAAAAAAAAAACTCAAATTTATTTAATTAATATAATATAATGTGTACAATGGCGGGTTTATTTTCATAAAGTAATTACCTCAAAGCAAGCAAAGTAATATTCACCCTTAAATATTTATATATTAAACTCTGAAAACATTCAAATATGTTGTCATAATATTGTTGTCGATTGCATAAAAATGACCAAAATCACAAAAGATTTTTTTTTTATATTCTCCAATATCCATTATCAATTTTAGTGTTTCCAGCGATGTTTCAAAGCACAACTTTAAAGCCAATTTCAAATACTAATCTTTTATTTAATATATTTATACTTTGAAATGAATCATTGTATTTACAAATTACATATGTAAGTAGAATCTATATATTTATTGTTTATTGTTTATTGTTGTTTATCGTCCGTAGACCCTAGCTCGGGTACTTGGACTCGTCAATTTTACACTCATAGTTTTAGAAAATATATAAAAATATAATGGACAATTTTTTATAGTCAATTCAATGCTGAAGTGAATGTAAATGGTTCACTCCAGCATTTCGTCCACAGAATAAAAAGATTTATCAACGAGGTACGTCTTCACTGCTCCTCGAAATTTATCATCATTCAGAGACTTGATTCCTTCCGGCAGCTTGTTGAATAGACGCACACTGAGACAAATAAAGCTTTTAGATAATTTTGCTAATCTGTGCTCCACGGGTCGGATACTTCCCTTTGAGCGAGTGTTATAATCGTGATATTCCGAGTTCAGAGGGGTGTTGGGCATGTTTTTGCGTGCATATAGTAGGCATTCATAAATATACATGCCAGGAAGTGTGAGTATGTCTAATTCTTTAAAATAATCTTTGCACGACTCCCTTGACCCCATGCTCTTCAATGCTCTAATTGCACGTTTCTGAAGTATAAAAATTCGGCTCCAATCAGCCCCTCTGCCCCAGAATAAAATTCCATATGACATAATACTCTGGAAGTAAGCAAAGTATACAGATCTAGCTGCCACTTCGCCACAAGTTTCCTTAATTTTTTTTATCGCATAAATTGCTGAGCACAGCTTCTTAGATATTGTCTCAATGTGAGGTGTCCACTGCAACTTTGCGTCAAGTATGACTCCGAGGAATTTTATGTTGTCTGCCACTACCAGTTTTCGTTGGGAAAGGCCAGACATAACTGAATCATTTTCAACGTGTCTTTTCAAGGAGAAGTGAATTGCACCCGTTTTTGTCACATTTAACGCGAGTCCATTATCTCCGAACCACTCACCCATCCCATCTAGTATCTCTAAAGCATTGCCAAGGGTAGTTTCCTTGTTTTTGCGTTCCTTTAGTACTATAGATGTATCATCAGCAAACATTATTATTGCCTGGTCTTTAGAGATACAGTTTGGTAGGTCATTTATATATATTAGGAATAGTACTGGCCCTAGTATGGACCCCTGCGGAACCCCACGATTTACTAGAGCTCCGTTGGACCTAGCACCATCAATCTCAGTTACTTGTTGACGGTTTTCGAGGTACGATTTAAAAAATCTATTTTCATTATTGCATATTCCGTAGTAATTGAGTTTATTGACAAGGATGTCATGGTTAACGCAGTCGAAAGCCTTGGAAAGATCGCAGAATATTCCATAAGCATCCGACCTATTATCCAGTGACTCAAGGACCGTTTGAACGAGAGATGCTACACCATCTGATGTGCTCTTGCCCCTTTGAAAACCAAATTGTTGGGGGTGTAGTATATTATTTTCGACTAAATAGTGGGTGAGCTGCTCGGCGACAATCCTCTCGAATATTTTGCTTAATACAGGCAGTATTGAGATCGGCCTATAGTTACTGGGGTCTGCTCTGTCACCCTTCTTGTATATTGGAATAGCTCTTGACATTTTAAGTTTTTCCGGAAATACACCTTGTACCAGACATTGGTTGATAATGTTGGTGATGCAGGGGGCAAGTCCGTTAATAATTAATTTTAAGAAATGTGTGGACATATGCCATAGATCGTTTGAATTCTTCGTCTTAATTTTTTTACATAATTTTATTATTTCCCATTCTGTGACATTTCTAAAATTAAAAATACAATTGGGTTTACGCGATGGAACCAAGTGTTTCATTGCTTTTTCTATTGATGTGTTATGGGTAATTGAAGAAGCTATATTTACAAAGAAATCATTGAAGTGGTTGGCAGTTTTCAATTTATTAAATTCATCGTCGTTATAGTCGTTATAGTCGTTAGATTCTTTATTTCTACCAGTTTCATGTTTTATTACATCCCATGTGGTTTTAATGGGATTTTTGGAATTTCTTATTTTATCTGCTAAATATTTTTTCTTAGCTTCACTACAGACCTTTCTGAACACTGCACTGTAAGTCCTAATATTATTTTTCAAAGCCTCAGAGTTGTCAAATGTTTTCCTGCTATACAATTCAAACATTTTTTTTCTAGATATTACAATACCAGGAGTTGCCCAGTTATCAAATGACTTGTGGTCCTTTTTAATTTTTATTTGTTTGATTGGAAAATGACTATTAGTTTCTAGTACTAGGGTTTTAAATAGTTCATTAAATTGAGTGTTTGCACAACAACTCGAAGGCATACATGTGTTCGGAAAGGAATTGCCAATGGACTTTAGAAAAATTTTCAATGAATCTTCACTGTATAATCTCTTAGTGATATATTTTTGGTTTGTGCTTTTGGTGATTATTTTGTTTTTTAGATTGATTTTAATTACTTGTCCTAAATGGTCGGACCCTACAAGGTTTAAGAGGTCAGTTTGTTTGGCTTCAATATCAGTAAATATGTTATCGATACAAGAGGATGATTTTTTCGTTATTCGTGTTGCATTTTTGATGCAACGTGTCAATAAGAAAGAATTCATTAGATCAATTAAAGTGCTACACTCTTTTGAGGTATTGTTAAAATTAATATTGAAGTCTCCACACACTGCAATATGTTTGTTATTTTTGTAAGTTGCTCGATTTAAGGCATTCTCCATAATGTTGAAGAAAATGTCAAAGCACCCAGATGGAGGTCTGTATACTGATAAAACTATAATGCTATTGGTTTCAACGCAGCTAATTTCACAATGCTTCTCCGCGGATAATTTGACAATATCTGGTCTATTCTTTGATTTATAATTATCTTTAACCATAATCAATGATCCTCCTCTGATTGCTTTTTCTCTACAGAAATAACTAACAATATTAAACTGATGCAAACTATAGTTCATTATTTCTAATTCATTCAACCACGTCTCAGTAAAACACAATATATCCATTTGAGCAACTGCAGATGAGGTAGACAGCTCGTGGAGCTTCCCACGAAGTCCTTGTGCATTCTGGTGACCGATACTGAAGACTGATTTTAAATCATTGTAATAGTTGATCCGTGGTGAGGCTGAGTCTCGTATAAAAAAGACTTGCTTGTCCCTGGTGTCTGCATAAGTTCGTTTGTGTTGGTATTATGTATTTGCACTTGAATAGAATTTTTTATTTTATGTCCAATACATTGCAAGCTAAATTTGATATATTCCGAAAGATTCAGTCTATCTTGATTTGATTCTATTATAAAACTATTATTACACATTCTGATGAGGTTATATATGTGGCAATTCACTCTGTGTATTGATGTGTTCCTATTAAATGAGTCATTTCTGTAATACTTTAATGTAGTTATATATAGAGTGATTCCCATTTTTTCACATTTGTCAATAGTTTTTTCGACAGTTTCACTATACTGCCTGGAGCTTTCCACATTCACAGCCTCCGCCGCTGCCAGCACAATGACGTCATTACAAGTCGCTCTTTTCAGAGCATTGTTTAGATTTTCAGACAGATTATGCAGCATTGCTCCTGGTTTAGAAATACAGCTCACTTCGTATTTAACATGTTCGTGTAGATTTGTTCCTAGTCCTGTTGCACCATATCCCATTGTTTGGTGTAATTTCATTCCCAAACCCTTAGCGTGTTCGTCGCCAACGATAAATAAACATCGTTTACGTGCCATACATCTCTCCTTATTAATTTTAGGCTTTAAATTATATGTTGTATTATTTATATTATGATTACTGACATTGCGATTTTGTTGGACCTTAGATACTAGACAATTGTTCTCGTATCGCTCGTATAGAATGTCATACGCCCCTCTCAGTGTCTCGCAAGTACGGTGTGCTTCTTCCAATTTTTTTAATATTCTCTTTTCATTTTGAATAAATTCTCCTATTTCCTTCTTCTGCGTGTCATTCATTTTCTCTAGTTCTTTCACAGCCTCAGATAATTTGAGATCTTTATCTATCAATTCACGCTTCATGATATTATTAATCTTTTTATAGCGGTTCAATTCATTTTGAAATTTTGTCAACGATGTTATTTTCTTTTTTAGAAGTAGAGTTTCTTTATTCTTTATTTTTAATTCTATTTTTCTCGACGCTAACTCGTTATTAACCCTCTGTCTCTCTGTTTCCAATTTCATTATTTTATTTAAATAATCTTCTCTAAGATCAGGCTCATTATCTGAGGTAATTTGTCCCTGAGACGTGTCATACATTGTAATGTAAGCAGTATTGCTTCTCATTTTGCGGCTTCTGGTTAAAATAGGAGACATATTTCCACTCCGTAGATATAAAATTATATGGAATATTTAATAGTAATAGGTATGTTTCCAATTTATTAATTTTCTTCGAATAAAATGAAACTGTCAGATGCGAAATTGAAATAAACAAACTTCAAGTTTTTTTTTTTTCCACGTTCATCTCATTAATATGTGTATAACGACACCGGATTAAGAATATTCGAAGAGATAACATTAACAGATTGTTCCGGAGACACTTATTACTTAATGAACATATAATAATTTAAAAATATAGTTCAAATGCACTTCAAACAGAAAAAAAGAACTTTAAAAATACTTTTTACGTGTTTTGACAGTCAGTATACCCAAACTCCTATATATTTCTCGGTACCTACCTACGTTTATATATTTTATCCACTTTAACGAAATAATTAAAACTATAGGCATAGTAGTCGATAAATAGACACGCGAAAATCCAATCCTGGTGGTCAATGCCTTTATATTAATTCAAAATCGTCGGCCTTCGTGGCTTGGTTAGGTATCTGGCTGCTAATCCAAAGGTCCCGGGTTCGATTCCCAGTAAAGACACAGTTTTGAATTGTGTTTTCAGTCTGGATCTGTGAGACGATTAATATCGTTAAGTCTCCAGAATGTGGCAACTTGTTATTGGGTGCGTGTTAAATTGATATTTGACATATTTAGTGCCTGTTAGTTGCCCGAGAAGTAATATCCTACATTCTTAATAATTTTGAACACTTTTAGTTTGAACGGTTCATACAATCGCCAATTGATCCCATTAAAAAACACATAAAACCATTATTTACGTATTTCGAACAAAAAATGGTTCGCAAATTTTTTTGAAAGGTATAAATTATAAATCGAATATTTTGTAAAATTTGCAAATACGCAAACCATGGATATTTTCCCTGTCTATAGTCAATGATATTTTTTTGACAAACTCAATAAGAAGTCATAATTGGTGAAAGTTTCGCAAGCGCATAAATTGATCACGTAAACCACCCGATGACAGGTCGTTAGCCCTGTATGTACCTTTAATTCCTGGTTCTTCTATAACATTCCAACAACACTGCACAACATTAATTAACCTTAAGAATAGCAAATTTTATATTTTAACTCTATTTTCTAATTGTGATATTTATGCGGCTAAACGCTAAATAAATAATTCCAACTACGTCTCTATTGAGATGTTAAAAAAATGTCAAAAATATACAAATTATAAATTATTATTTTTTTTGATATCCGATGATTTATTTTATTTTATTTATTTGGTAGAACATACAGCATTATGATCTTAAAGATATGGACATATATATTATTCATACGCCAAGATTGTTTCCTCGAATTAACAAACACACATTGCCTAATTAACACAAAAACAATAGCAAAAAAATGAGAAAAAGAAAGGATTAAATAGGAAAAAAAATATTTCACATTAAGTCAATTATAAAATGACAAAAACAGCATTAATCGCAACGAAAGGAAGTCAATTAGGGAAAAAGGAAAATGATAAAAAAGTGGATAGAAAATAGGGAATTTATCACAAAGTTCGCCGACCCATACTTGCCCTGTATCGACTTTCGGTAAGCACCATAGTTCAAATGGAATATGTCGATGTCCGCAAAATTGTTATTGTATTGTCGACAGATTCTGATGGAAGGAGAGTTTTATCTATAATTTGTTCGTCAAAATGGTATATGAAATACTTCTGGTCTTCTGGTCGCTTTTCATTTTTTTTAATTATCATAAAGCCGGGGAGAATATTTGAATTTTCAAGACATTTTAGCTAGTTAAAGGATACTGTGTTAATATCGTACGCAAATAAAAAAATGTGAATATATACATGTACCGTGTCACGTTTATATTTAAGTATCTGAGTATCAAAATAAAATGAGCATACGGTAGAATTAAATTGTTTCAGCACACATACGTATCTCCTTATTGTATATAGGGAGAGAGTGAAAAAGCGTCTTATTTGATAGTTAAAACAACACGTTAGAGACAAGTTCAAGCTTTTAATATGCCGTAATTAACTTGGGCATTAAACTTGGGCAAACTGCTTCCTTGAAATTTGGGGGCTTAGCGGGAGAAAAAAGCAAACATCGGCCCGGGCGTGTATTTATAACTGTTGTAAATTTTTATGGGCCGTTAAGTATGAAAGAGTGCCGGGGCATTCGGCCATAACAATGTTCTGGAGTACGTCCTGGCGTTGCTACCTTATTATTATATAGCACGGGTCGCGTGGCTCGCTTGCGGCCTCGGATGCTGGTTTTTCAGCCCTGGACACAGTTAACTATAATATATAATAAATTAATTTCTAAAAAATACAAATACACAGCCAATTTTTATGCTTGGACAATTGTTTACTAAAATTTATAATAACATTAATTTAAATCTAAAAAAATAATAATTAATTCAGGTTATTTTGTTTTAAATTTAACTCGATTATTGATCATTTTCTATTAAGGAGGTACCCTACCAGTCTATCATATCAATTTATTAAAAAACGTATTCGTTTGATAATAAAAAAATTATGTATTTTTTTGTTATTTATTTTACTGTACATTTTATTTTTCTGCTTTCCTCTATGTTGCTATTACTTTATTCATACTTTTTTGTTTAGTATTTTTTTAACCGAAAAAAAATTGTAAGTATTAATAATGTCACCAATAAAAACATTAATTTTTATTAAGTTCATAAAATACCTACATATATTTTTCAATATTTAATCAAATTTAACTGATTGATATGTATTATGAACTATACATTAAAATGAGTTACGTTTACAGTATAATATTCCATACTTAGGTATTGACCTACCTTTTTGAAACATACAGGTAGCTGTGAATAATTTAAATGAATTGTGAAGAAAGCACATCTCCCCAAAATTATTTCTTAAGAAAACGTCTACATATTTTACTCTTTGAACATGAATATATTAAGTGTTATTATTATTATTCATAAAATACGAAAGATTAACTCTGAAAAATCGTTCTTGAAAATCTTTCACCGTGTTTATTATTATGTAGAAATCATAATGTTAATACTGATGTTCAATATAAGTTATAAGAATATTGAGAAGAAAGTATCTTGTAAATTTTATAACCTCATAAATATTTTATTAACGGAATAAGTGTGTACTAACACATAAGATACACCTTCTTCAGCCTGTAAATTTAGATAGAATGTATTTATTTTTGCCTTTTTACGATTATGTTTTAGGATCTTGACACAACATTCAAAAAATCTTTAAACTTCAGAAGATACATTTTAGCGAAACTACATAATATATATTTTCAGTCATGTCGTATCAAAGTTACCTAGATTTTATAGAAACAAGTGTCATAAAATCATTAACAAGGATCTTTGCAATTTAATTTTATATCCATTTTTATATTTAAATAATTATTATTTAATTATTAACCTTTTATCACACCATATTTATAATGACAATAATAAGTAGATTTCTGCTGCCCATCTAGGAAATCCTGTTCTAGGGCTAGCAGTTTACAATTTTTACTCTCAATTATATGCAACTATGAACTAGGTGATTGTTCCCGTTCCACACTAAATAGGTACAGGATCTCAACTTTCTGCACTCACAATCATTACCTCAACAAACATTTTATGGGCTCACACAAAATAACCAAGGTCCTATTGTCTCCCATAGTGATATTCCATTCTTATATTTTTTTAATTCTATCTCTGTCACAAGTTAGTTCTATATTCTTTCTATGTATCTAAACCAATCCATTACACTAAACTTATTATTTTTCCTCTACTATATAAATATTGTTGACAATTTCATTTTTAATAATAAACACTGGATTATTAAAAAAAAAATTATATAATTTTACATTCTATTCAATTAAGTTTGCAAACGCGACTCCCATTCACCGATATCGCTCAATGCCGAACATCGTCAGAATGGTGAACAATAGTGATAAAGACCATCTATATATAGATTCAAACGAATAATAGACTAGAAAGGGGTAATAGGTACCAAGAAATAGAATACCCAAAAGACAAGGTATATAAGTAGGTACAATGAAATATTAATAGGTACATGTATATATACGCTGTTAAAATAAAATAAAACGACCTCTTAATGTTTTATTATGCTTAATTGGATTATATTTCATTCAAGACAAACTAGCATACTATGATTTTACAACTACAGTTCCACTATCAATGTTGTTTTATACCAATTTTGAAGATTTGTCAAAATAAAGTAAAGGAATGAATATGTAAATATTGTATTGAAAGGACAGCAATCAAGAATATAATAAATTATTTATGTAAATGTACCGAATAATGTCCAAACAGAAAAAAACCGATGTTACTTTCCTAAAGTACAAAAATCTATTTGTGCATTAATTAATTCAAGTATAACTAATTTTATACCTTTTTTAAAATTATGTATAAGATTGATCCTGGTTTGTGAATTAAAGGAATGCTCCTCACTCTCAAGTAAGTGCGTGGCATAGTTCGAAGTGTCTTTTTTCAAACGGAAACACGCAAGATGTTCTTTGAGATGTGTTTTTACTCGTCTATCTCCATTGACTATAATATGTATATCTTAGAACGCAATTTCATGTATCTTCTTACCATTATTCGATATCATTTTAATAGCCGATATAATTTAAATTATTTCATAATACACTATAGGCCAGATGTCGCGGTATTGTTGTTAGTCGTTTGATGTCTTTGCCGGCTGTCTGTCTTCGATTCATCTGATCCAAAGTAGTGTTTACAATACAACGTAATTTTATCAATAACTCCATTTAATTCAATTACATTTTATACTAAACATAAGTACCTAGATAGTAAATATGTTATACATTTCGGTTAGACCCTTTTATATAATTTGTGTCATAATTCAATAAGGCCTTATAATGCACTTAATGCTTCACATCTGGCCAAGTTGAACATTCGTATGCACTTTGCATTAACTTGTAGTTGGAAGCTTCTCACACTCCATATTGCTTCCATACCTACGTATTCCCCGCGCTTTACCAATGAGTTCAGTATACTCTCGATATTACCATCGTCACCTTTAAAAAGTGGTACTTACAATGTCTTCTGTATTGTGTTGTATATTGGGATTTTTTTTATTTAGTTAAGTTTTTAATACAGATTCCAATAACATTTAGGTATAATTAACTAGTATGTAATATTTTTGTTTTTAATTACGCTACTAATTGTTGATCGGAATAATGGAAAGAAAATAATAAAGGATCTGTATTTTTTTGATCTTTTACTATACTTTAAAAACATGGTTAGATTCAATTATACTCTTATACATAGTGATATCTAAACCTAAGGGGTACATATGAATCTAACCATTTTTTTAAAGTATAGTATACCTTAGGAATACACATTATGTAACCCTTATACCTAGAAACTAATTAATTTAACGTTTCGAGTAAATCAGATTCATAATTAAATATAATTTAAATCACTCACGAATCCTTTCACAACGAATAGTGAAATTTCATTTCATTCAAGTAGGATTTTTTTTGGAAAATAGGCATAGCAGAGAGGAAAAGAAATTTTGAAATAAGATAATTATGTACGTAATAAAAAAAACTGAGAATATAATATAAATAAGAGCCAAGATGGTTTGAACATAAAAATAAAGGTTACATAAAGGTTCACACACATACACACACCCTCACACACACACACCCACACACACCCACACATACTCACACACACACACCCTCACACACACACACCCACACACACCCACACATACTCACACACACACACCCTCACACACACACACACCCACACACACCCACACATACTCACACACACACACCCTCACACACACACACCCACACATACTCACACACACACACCCACACACACCCACACATACTCACACACACACACCCACACACACACTCCCCACTCACATGTCACATATCTGATTTTTACTGTTTTCTTTTTTTTCCTACACTACCTACATACATATATGAAATGGTAATAATGTATGCATGTAAGTGATGCTGGGCATGATTATTTTTTATGTAATTTTGTATCACCTGTATATTTTGTCCAGTTATTGTTTGTATGCTTTGAATAAAATAAAATAAAATAAGTACTTATAGAATTTTTACATGGCGATGTACTTAGTGGTCGAACGCGCTTAAGGCGACATACAAAGTCATCTTGATGAAATAGAAAGATTGTATTATAGGTACCGATTCATAGGAGAGCATGCTTGAGAAAACTTATTGATGTTAAAGAAGCAAATGATTTTTACCAATGTCAAGATACAAGTTATTTCTTTCTACCCGCCAGTGACACGGCGCGGCGTGATATCAAAATAAAATGTCACTAATTGTAGTTTAATTTTTAATGTCTTGAAGTTTTGTAAAAAAATATATTTTTGTATCTTTTCTCTGTTTTGTTACTTCAGATTCAGATAGCATTGTAAAGTGAAGATTTTTTGTCAGTATTAAATTATTTAATGGTTTGGATTGATTTATTAAAAAATAGTAGTCATTCTGCATCTCTGTAGGATAACCCTTGATCTATCTTGTATAAATAATAATACACGTTGCTTATAATACGATGCTGCAAGATGGCGCTGCTTTGATGAATTGCTTTTGAAAATTTACACTTGGTATTTAAATGACACATTTTTAATTGTATTAGATGGATGTCTTTGTTTATTACCTTTTAATAAAAATGAAGATTCCCTCCCAAAATCTGGGTCATCAATCACGAAAAATGAAAAGAAGCCCTTTTAGTAAATCTTTGAAAATTACGGCGAGCCTGTCCGCCGTTTGAATAATTAATTTCTATAATGAAAAAGTATTATTAAACTAGATAAGCGGATAAGTTTTAATATGAAATAATTGATCAATCTTTCTACTTATTTTCATACTAAGTTTTCGTTTATATGTGTTACTCTCTATAATCATGACATCATTTTAAATTTATTTTTTGATTGATGAGTAGTAAGTGCTGAACATCACAGCCAACAATTCACTCTATCGTCACTTTACTGAATTACAGTATTTTTTATTTGTTATATTTTTCCTTTGTGAAATATTCTGGATACAATTCTATGTGTGTCAGGTTTTAAATAATGAAATTGTTATTCTAGATCATAAAATTCTTATAACCAATGGGACCTTATAGAAGTCCACGGACAGCAACAAATAGCTTCGATCAATAGAAATATGATTGGGTGGTGCTATATTTAAGCTCTTATCCATTTATTTTCCAGATTCTTTCGATTATTTTTATCATAATCCCATCTATATGGTTTCACCAACTCTATGATATATTTTTCATAATATTTGATAGTTATACCGTTCCTTCTCCAAGACGTAATATTTAATATGTAGGTACTTACACGTTGTAAGACTAGTAATACTTACAACAAGTGTCATTATGGCTAAAGCTACGAGCCAATCTACGTTATTAAAGATTAAGCCATCGCTGGTGGTGCAAAATGGCTTCCAAAACTTGCTTAATGAGATAATCAAGCATTATTATGAATGTAAGCATCTTAGTAGGTATGCATACATCATTCTACTTTAAATTTAGGTGTGATGATTATACAAGATTACCATTATGTTACATACTTACTTAATACTTCAGATATAATATTATGATAAAAGTATTTTTATAACCAACGACGGGCGGAGTCAAAACGTTGTTACTTAACATTTAACATGTTATACTCATAGTTTTTCGCGTGAGAACTTTCACATTATATACTACCTAAAAGATAAGGTATGAGAGATAGGAGCCGGCTAGACTAACAGACGAACGTTTATGAGACGATGTATGATTGTGAACGAGGCTAAAATGTCTTATTGTCAAACAAGTGAAACTCTTGGTTCAAATATAATACGTTCACTAAAATATCAATATATTTTTTGAATCATCAGAGCAAACTTTCAAGTAATTCTTGATTATATTCTTTAAACAAATCATTTCATCATATTTTTTTCTTAAATTAATCCAATAACGATCGCTATAAAATGATTTTATTCATTAAGAAAGAAAAAACAATTTACTTAAATTGATTTTACGTGTAATCCAAAAGTAGTCCCAGACTATATTTATAACTTGTTACTGCAAAGATTAGTACGGTTAAGCTTTATTTAATACAAGATTAGTAAAGCAATAAGTAACAGGACAACAAGAATGACTGGGCGTGTAGTTTCATACCCTATTAATGTGTGTTTCTTCTCTTCTCTCCGTATCTTACCCTAGCCTCCACGGAGAGACGGCGCTGATGGGAATCCTGTGTCATAAGTCTAATCTACCACCCACCGCCCACCAGTAAAGAATCCCCTCCCCACCCTATCAAGTCATAATATAGCAGGGGTAGTTTTCTCGTGTGGTTACACTTTTGTGCAGTGGTTTCATCATAAGTCGGAGATTGAAAAATGTAGGTAACTTTAAGTATCTCCCATACATCATCACAACAATTTATAGTTACATATCAATATTGGCACTCTCGAGCTTACTTTTATTTATTATTTAGAGCAAAATAACTTCGTCCAATTTCTCGACATGCTACAATACAAATAAAACAATTTTCTAGTGTTTGAAAAATCAAATTACCAAATAAAATTAAACGTCACTCATTTTGCAAATAGCTCAAATCACTCATTGAGGTCTTATACATTTATCAAATGATTCTAGAGTTTTTGTATTAACAGAGTGGAAATCCATTTTCAAATTAATAAATTAGTATTTTTCCACAATATTTTTTTTTATAATATTTTACACAATATTTTTTTTCATAACGACACTTTCGCCGAGGATATCAAATGATATTTTTAATTTATCAAAATGTCTGTTCTTCAGAAACTATGCCTCCTGGGATGACGATGTCCAGCTATCCTTCCATCTCTTGGGTGGTCTACCGGGCAGGCGGCGGCCGGAAAGAATTTCATTTGCTGCTATATTTGCAAGCCGATCACTGTCCATCCTGGCTACGTGGTCCCTCCAATGTCTTCTTCTGGATCAACTCCATCGAACGATATCCTGTATTCCACATGTTTTCCTTATTTGAACATTGCGAACACGATCTCGGAGAGTTTTACCAGTGATTGACCTTAGGACCTTCATCTCCGTTGTCCTTAGGAGCCCCTTGGTTCGTACAGTATCTGATCACGTTTCCACAGCATATGTCATGATCGGTCGCACACATGTTTTATATATTCTGACCTTACTGTCAATACGCAAGTGTTTATTTTTCCAGATCATATTTTTCAGACATCCAGATACGACAGATGCTTTATTGACTTGTTTGCGGACTTCAGTGTATAAGTCGTTATGGCTGCAGATCTCTACTCCTAAATATTTGAAACTCATTACTTGTTCCACGGGCTTATCATCAACAGTTAGCTTACACCTTGAAGGTTGTTTGGATATAGTAATACTTTTTGTTTTACTGACTGATATAGCCATGTTTAGCCTCTGTGATACCACATGGAATTTGTTCAGCATTATTTGCAAGTCATTCTCAGTATCAGATTCATTCGTTTTCAGATTCAGTTTTTAAGATTCATTCGAAAAAAAAAAATTTTTATTTGTATAATACTATTTTTATTTCTTTCAGTTTTCTTTTGTTATTTTTTTTCAAATGAAACTATTCATGTTTTGGTGTTTCTCAGGTACTGAAATGTACTGAAAATTAATCATCATAAACAGTTATTGCAAGTCACTGTTAATAATATTTTTTGATTAAAATTAAACGCTGTTGTTTCTTCTCAATCAGTTTATTCCTATCCAGCACGACTAATTTGCCTGGTTAAGGCCTTTTCAACTGGTGGAAAACATGGTGTGTTTTTTTCTTATACTATTACATTGAATACAAATTATACAAAATAAAAGAAATGGGTAGTTGTAATCGTTGAAATATTATATTAGTCCTAATCTCTCGTTCTTACCAGAAGACAATTAGATTTAAAAGTTGCAGCTGTGGGGAATACTTATGTATGAGAAATATCCACTTTATTATTATTTTGATTTTTTGGTTAAGAGAAAATACAAATTTAAATAATATCTTATTTGTTTGTTCATTAAGGAATACATGCAGTTACAGAATATGAATCTGTGTATAACTAATAGCAACATATAAGTCATCGTTTATTTGCAACCTTTCAGTATTCACAATGTATACAAGTGAAAGTTTGCGAAGTAATACAATAAAAATAAAAGGCCATAAAAGATAAAACATGTAAAAAAGTAATAATAAAATAACATTAAGGAAATGAAATAGTTAAGAAATTAAATGTACAAAAACATTTTTTAAAACATTAATTAAACATTAAATTAATTATTAAAAACGTTATTATCTTACTATGTATTATTAGGTTTCAAAATATTGAATAAGGATAAAATAATTTTTTGATGTGACAATGCTTTCTTACCAATTAAAAGAAGAAAAAAAAACGTTAGATATATTATGATTGACAAGTTATACTTTATTAATAGTATTGAAAAAATCATTTATTACGTAATTGTTATAAGATGTAATGTGCATAACATACAATCGTTAGAAGATGCAGTAGGGACATTGCATCGTAAAATAATTCTATTAAACGTTTATAGACTTGTTGCTTTATTTCAACTCACCGAGTCAGTGTTCAAATTAATCACAGCACAAAACATTACATGATACATTTCCTATAAGTTTAAAAGTCCATTTCACATCCTAGACTCGATTAAAAGTAGGTGCATTCTCGGAGCTGTTCACCGCTCGAAGGCTATAAAAGCAACCTACTATTCTGTGCTGGGAGGTCAACGCCTAGCAAAGGTAACTCGACCTCGCAGCAGAATAGACGCCGCATGGGAAATTTAAACGTCTTCCACACCTTCGTACCGAACAAGAGCGCAGGCAGCATCACTTAGGTGCAAAACCATTTATCAAGTGGACGTGCAAAGGTCTACGAGAAGTTTGACGTGAGAATACGCACAGATAGAGGACTCTTTGCACTATAAGCCAGATGCGGTCGGGCGCATTTTTACCGAGCTAGAATTGAAATCAGCTAAATGCTTTCATTTATATCATTTGTATTTTATATTATTTTGATTTATTCCGACATTTCAATGCAATAAAATAAAACAAATTCAATATTTTAAGAAGTTTTAACAAAGGAAATATAAAATTTAGTTTTTTTTAATAGCATGTAATTTAACGATTTAAACAGTATGAAACTCAGTCGGTCGATTTTCATATTATCTTTCGATTGAGGTCTACTTCATAGGCCTAGTAGTACTTTAGTTATTTACATTTAAAACAACGTAAAATATGAATTCATAGTGAAGAAATCAAAAGTTGTCTATGGAAAACTAATCAGCTCTAGGTGTATGCAATTGACATAATATATGATGTTTTCATGCAGCAATTGATTAATTTGAGAATTAAATTTCTGAGGATACGTCTTAATTTATTATCAAAAACCACACTAAGATTCATTAATAAATAAATGCCTCTTTATACTTAAAAACAACTTTCTGCGCCGCACCATCTATATATTCGTCTCATGTCAGTTTTCCGTCCCTCTATAGGGGAAAGAAAATTTTGCGAAATTGCTGACGCGTAGGTTATGGACATAAAACGGAATTGCACGGAATTAGTCCAAAAGAGAATGCTATAAAACTGTATTTGTGTATAGGTATATGTGTAGTGAATGTGTGCTTGTATTTATGCCCATGCGTATTTGCCTTAGTTGTAAATCATACGCACTTATTTTGATTTGCTCCTGCATCTGGTTTGCCCGTCATTATTCCACCGAAACACACTCATATTTTATGTTTACTCAACATTCCCTCTAATTCGCGGCATTATTACGCGTAGGTAATACTGTTGTTTCAGCTTTGTCAATTTGACGCTAAATAGAATAAAATAAATTCTTTTGTCAATAATTGCTTTTTCAATTGTTTAATAGCTTCTCGCTATTCAATGATGATTCAAAGACAATAACATAATACATATTTTACTAAAATAGATACTTATCACTCTGATTTCAATTAATTTGTTATATTCTGTACTTTGTGCGTTACTGTCATAAGCGCGCTTTAAACGGACGAGATTTTCAACGGGTTTTTCAACGATGTGGGAAAAAAATAGAACATGTTCTATTTTTAACGCATTTTGCATCGTTTTTCGTAAAACAGAAATCGGTTAAATGTTAAAATATTTGTTGCGACGAGTCAACATGGCTGCCGTTTGTTTTGTGTTGACGTTCGCGGTGTCTTTTGTTTATTCGGCATCTCTCAACCAGAGAGCCACGTTTTTAAACAACAACAAATAAGCGAGCCTGAGTAATGGATCGCATATCGAAGCTCAAATGGCAGTGGGCAGGGCATGTCGCAAGACAAGTTTGTGAGCGCTGGGCTCCAAAAATCCTTAAATGGAGACTATGGCAATATGGGATAGACCGATGATATTGTCAGGACGGCGGAGTGAAAATGAATGTAGATGGCATCAAATAAACAGAGATGGAAGAAGGCTGATAAAGAAGAAGAAGAATAAACAAGGGAGAAAATAATATTCGTGTTAAACGACGTTTGCAGTAACCTGTATTTTGGATGCCGTTTTAAGCGTTGAAAATCGGACCGCGTTGAAATCCTCGACCGTGTAAAGCGCGCTTTTGGTTATACCCTGTACTTGGCCAAAACTGTATACGACAAAAGTAAAATTTGGTAAGCTTTCGGTGCGGAGTAATAATAATCGCAGCCTGCAAAATTACTTCTGCGTCATATAAAAGGAAACGAGTTAAGTTTCGGGCCCCGTCTCATTAGGGTTGGATTGAAAGTTAAGCTCTGTCAGACGAAGGAAACTGGGGGGGATATTCATCACGTATCTATTGTTTAATGACTTTCTTATGGTAATGACATCTCTTGACCATAAGGGTACAACGTTTAGGTGTACTAAGGGTGAATAGAACTGGAGGGACATTATGCGAGTCCTGCGTGCCTGCTTATTTATGAAGACCTGGTAGATATTAAATACCGTGTGAGTGCGATACAAGTTTTGTATGACAATTTATTTAATGTGCAAGTTTTACACTAACACAATATCGAAGATTTTTTTTACAATTATTTAAATAAATTGAAAATTTTAATTGTTACTTTTATATACTTCATTAATAGGGAAACAGAATAAAAATATTAATCTATTAGTATTGACAATATAGTATAATATGGATTCAAAATTATTAAATTACTGTTCCTAGTAAGCTGAATTTATTTTATATTTTTAAATGTAAATAACATATTAATATTAATGTTTTGAAAACAAGGTAATAACTTGCAGTTTATTCTATAAAAGAAAAAAACACATCTTCGATATAATATATTATTAATTTATTTATTTATTCATCTTTCTGTACATTATATATACAAATAGCGGGCTTATTGCCATTAGGCAATTTATTCCGAACAACCAGACTAAAAATTATGACAAAATTGTGTAGTACCTTCAACAACAAAAGAATAAGAACAAAAAACAAAGAAAAACTATACTTTATAATGGTTGTCAGGAAGAAAATGCCACTAGGCAATAAGTCCGCCATTTGTACTCACAAATAAGTTATGTACAATAAAGTGTTAAAATAAATAAATATATAACACTAAGATACAATCAAAAAAATAAAATACTTCATAGCAAAAAAAAAGATAGGGTAAGGAGGAGAGAAAATCGGCATCAGGTGTTCAGGGATAAATATTCTTTCTTAAGTTTTTTTCTTGAAAATAATAAGTGAGTTAAACGATTATATATTTTTCATTTGTAAACTATCGACATCGCCACCTGTTTTTTTTTTTATTATAATGACTCTCTTATCCCACGCTATGAATTCACTACGAATTGTGTTTTAAAAAGTTGTTGTCGATGTGTACAATGTATGTAGGTTAACTTAAAAAAAATAAACGCAAAGGAATTTTTCGGCGTTATATTTTTAGAATGAAAATTGTATTTTTACAACTTCCCACGTTCTTCTTGTAGGCAGTGAGTGGATGTAGGGATAGGGACCTGACCATATTTCAACGTTTTAAATTTGAATTCCAATTTTCTTCCCCTCGCTAAATTTTGCAGTGGATTTTAAAACTTTACGAGGTATGAGAGGGTAGGTGCTCCCCCTCCCACCTACCGCTCGCCGGATGGAAAAGCACAGTTTGTGAATCATTCGGGGACATTTGACAGGGTTGGGTAGCGGGGACGAATCACCCTCTTGGGGCCCTGTTCCAAGGAGCTCGGCGAAAAGCTTTCCAAAGTCAGGTCACGTGTGACCTTGAGAACCTGGGGCGGGAGACAGATTTCACTATGTGAGATTCTGCACTAGATTATTGCAAATTTACTACACTCACTTCTTGCAACGTTGCGGAGATGAGCGGGTGTGAAGGCATAGGAAACATTTCGATCCATAAAAAGAAAAAGAAACTTTTCTCCATAATGATTATATGTAAAGACTTATGCGCATAAAAATATTTTTTAAGAATAACCGAAGAAATTTTCCTTTGTTTTAATTTAATTATAATCAGTACATGCATACAATTATTAAAATACACACGTACAAACCATCATGGCATATTACACAATGTAACAAGTTTGCTAGTGTGCACAACACATGCATGTATATCTACTAGTATTATTAGAATACAACAAACAGATATACAACAACAACATACCTCTTAATTTATATACCTAATTTTACATAAAAAATAACGGTGTAAAAAATATGAAACAAATTTTCATTATTATCATATGATTTTTTTGCGAAAATCATACGATACCAAAAAAACATCAAAATTGGACGTATCATTCAATATATTACATGTCATTGATTTTCATGTTAAAATTTGTACTCTTCCATATCATAATCCACCCTTATAATCTAAACTATATTTTCGATACATTTCGCAATCATTTTTGATTTGGGTGAAAATATACGAACAGTGAAGATAATATTATATCAGAATATCATTTAAGCCGGAGAGGGTTAAAACAGAATACAATGTAAGCTTTTTCTATGGGAAAAATGTAGGAGGATACACGATATAGGTATCTTCCAGTTGTATGTAGGTATGTTGGTATACATATTTATCATTTGACGAGAAGTAGAACAAATTGTAAATAAGAATACCGAAAAATACCTGACAGATTCCATTCTATACAACATTCAAAACATTGTACGACTAATTCAAATATTCTATCGAAAATTGCACTTATTTCTTCTCAAATATCTTATTATTAACTTTATGGTAGATTACAACTAAATTTACTAATTTTATTCAAAAAAGCTATATAATTTATAGTCAATGTGGTGAATACAAAGCTAAAAAAGGTTAGTTATAACTTATTTCTAGCTAGTGTTTATGATTTTTGTATTTTAATTAGGTATAGCTTAGTGATTAAAATTCAGAAGGATTGTTCTTACTGATTTTATAAAGATAAATATTGTCAATTCGTGCCAAATGAGTGTTTACTTCGTGGATATTCCAAATAGATTGTTTACAAATTTAAATATCAGATTCATAAATCTCATAACTTAGATAATAAATATTATTTGAAATCTTTGCAAATTTGTTGACATTTTGGTCAATTTCCATGTAAATGATGAATAGTATGGTAGGAGCGTTTTCGATTATTCGTTGACAAATATAATATAATATCACCCACGCGCATATATATAATTGATGAAAGACCCCAGATATTCCCTAATACGAATAATAGGGGAAATGATCCTTAGAAAATCCGCTAATTAGATTTAAGCATAGGGATGAATTCCATATCCCAATTTTTGTATTTCGTTTCCCTTTCTCCCTTACAATTATTTTATTGGGAAGCTCTGAAGAAAACGAATTAGATCTTTCTACGAGGATGAAAAATTAATTTTTCATATTCAGGCTTATAAAAGGTATTACATTTATCTATTTTTAAAACGGCGATTATTATTTTTTTATGAATGAAATTTATATAATTATGTTATTGAACAGTCTCATCTAGAATATTTTTGTATCAAAAGCAAAAAAAAATGTACCTTTTTGATTTTATTTGTATTGAAGGACTTTATTTGGTATAACCAAAATTATAATAAAAATAAATTCATAATAATAATAATTCTTAATGAATTTTCTAAAGCTACTTCTAAGTTGAAATGATATATTTTAGAAATGTTTAAAAAGGCAAGTACATTAATACATCAAAAGTATTTTTCATTTCATTTATGTTTCGTAGATTAATCTGTTTGTTTCGCTCAAAAAATTGATATATAAAATACTCGTATAACTTGGTAAGTACGAATAAAAGTATCTACTTTCACAATAAAAATTAACACACACAATACACCTCTATATATTATTATCATGACATTTTCAGGGAAAAGTTTGAATGGAACTGCTGAAGACATAAGGAAGCTGCAATAAGTGTACAAGGAAATGCTTTAAAATGGCCAAAGAGAGAAAACTTCTTATAAGGCAGTTTGTCTTCATTGGCTGGGGAGCTTTTTTCAAAAAAGCTAGACGATGAGACATTGAAATGGGCAATAAAGTGCTTCAGAAACACTGTACGTGTTTCTGCGTTACAGAAAAAATATTCTTTCTTACATTATTTGGAAGGATGTTTACTTACTCATGCAAGCTTTTGATAGCATGTACATGATGTTGAATATTCTTTTAAGTCGTAAACCATGTATTTCCCCACCCACATGATGCTTTTTACGAAATTACCTGTAATACTATTATTTTTACATTTTAAAATAACAAAGGTTTGAAATTCTATATTTTTATTATTTTTTTAATGTATTACAATTATTCAATCATATTTACAAATGTAACTAAATTATAGAATAGAGATTTATTCTTGAACTAAAACATTTTCTTAACAATAGCTTATTAAGTATAATGTTGAAGTTGTTTTGTCTTTGTTTAGAGTCTTCCTGTTATTTATGCTCATAAGAAAATAGAATAGATATGTAATATATAACTTTGAAATGAGGATTAATTTAATTACAGTTGTTATTGAAAATACAAAAAAATCCTACTTTGAAGAAATAATTACATAAAATGATATTACTATATTTTAACAAATATATAAAGCAATTTTTATGTATATTATGTTTTATTGGTACGTATATTGATTGAAAGCATGTTTAAGGCCCTTGTGTACCCTGGGTATACGGATGTATGCAAAAATGCACACTAAATTATCTTCTAATGTATGAAACACGAAAAAATATTGTATATCACCTGATATGTGATATACCTACAACATTCTATCGTGCAAAAATGGTAAAATTTAGAGGTTTTTTTTAAATAGCAAGAAAAGTAATAAATTTTATAATAATAAAAAAACTCAGCCGGTAGATTTTGAAATTCTCTTTCGATTGAAGTGAATATCTACTTCATAGGCCTTGTAGTTTTTTTAGTTACCTACTTAAAAAAATTAAAAAAGTTTTTACTAAGACTAATTTTACAAGAAAAGTAATAAACAAATTCAATATACAATAGAATAAATATGTATAATATATTTATTTATTTATTTATACATCTTCTTGTACATAGTACAAACAAATAAAATATACCTACAAACTGTTCCATATTGCAACAGACGTGTCTTTTGAGGGTATTAGGGAAATTATTTTCAAAATATACTATATATCCTACTTCAGCTGTGAGGCACCGGCTTAGAATAGTGCTTCCATTCTTTTAAATCATTGTTTTCGAGTGTCCCGTAAGAACCGGGTAATCGAAAATACAACAGGCAACAATAACATCTCACATAGTTCAGCAATGAGGTTCACCACCCAATCTGAATGTAGTGCCTTTTTTGGTGAAACGAGACTGGTGTGTGGGTATACATAGATATGTTGTTCTCCCTTTTATAAGGCAATGCACACCCGCAAACTTTTCTCTGGTTACCCCACATTGTGGGATATGCCGTGATGGTATGAATGAATGAATGAAACCTCTTAAATAATTATTGTGACAGCGTCGGGCATCTTACTCAATACAAATTGATTTGATTGAGTAAAATCAAAATAATATATTATAATGATACTAAAGTAAGTTATTTTTTATGTAGGTACCTACTTATTGTTAAATGTTTTCCTCGGTTTTCAATATTGTTTATTATTCTACCGCATTGTATCTTGAAATCGTCGAGTTCGTAGGTAGGTAGGTACTGGTTTATAGGTTATGGTAGGATGTATGTAGAACGAACCTCAGAAACCATATGGCCGTGCCGGGCGTCGACATTTAGGAAAGATTTACTTCCAAGACTGATGTAGGATGTGGGGGAGGGGGATGTGTGGGTGCATCCCCCCCATTCTCCATTCATCTCCTGCACTGTTGTCAGAGGGGTTGAGGGTAGTAACATTGCCAACACAGTATATATGTACAAGTGGTATAGAGCCACTACTAAATAAAACACCCGGAATAAAATTTTGCTGCATTTCTCTTTAGTGTATGGTCCAGAGACTAAAGCGGGATTTGTGTTTCTCGTCATTTTTCGCTTCTCTCGATCTATTTATAAACATCACACATTTTTTTCATAATACTAGGTATTATTTCATCGAATTCCACTAGAGTAATTACTGGTAATATAATACCTAAATTGAACTGGTGTCATTTCTTTGCTCACGTTTTATTGTATTGTTTGTAGTTCCTATATAAAAATATGTATTTTTATATTTGAATTTGATTACTTTTGATCGAAGTTTCTCTTTTATGCAATTTATCTGCGACACGGTATAAAATTACATAAATAAATATATTTAGAGCAACAAAGAATTTTTAATACAAGTTTTTCATAATAATAACAAAATTTTACAAAAATTATTCATAGTTAGGTACTCGCCATACCCCATAAAAGTTTTGTAATGAGCCCTAGCAGACATCCAATATTTTTACTCCTCACTAACCCAAGGGGATTTAGTGGGGAGTGTTGATTTCGCAATTATTATGGCTATTATTAGTATTATGCTGAGATTGTATTCTGAAAGTTTTATCACAATGTATCTGTATGTGTGCTATATATGCTATGTACTGTGTGCTGGATTCGATTATAGACTAAAATACTCATTCGATTCTTTTCAAATTTTGCTCAGACCCCATTAGAATTTGAAGGATATCTGAATAGTGAAAAGTGACCGCAAGCTTAGGAAACTCAAAAATCGTTATTTTTATTTTCAAATTGGTAAAAAGACACATCATTTTCATAAAATGGCATTGAAGAATTATCAAGTTTTCATAACGAAAGATTTATTCAAAAATAATTTAACAAATTCATTTCATGAAAATGCTGAATATTTTCCATACAAAATTTGAATACTTTATAGGGTGACTTGTTAGTGAGGAGTTGGCCACAACACACTCATTTTTTTCATGGTCACATTCCTTGGATTGGTTTCCACCAAGCATACCATCTCTCCACATATCTCTGTTGTCCGTCAGCCTCTTTATCTCTTAGTAATTGTTACAGCGCACATCACTAATCACTTGGTCTCTAGTAGTGTGACCTTTATGTTTTCTACAAAAATAATTATTCGAGTTAATCCATGGTTTGTATTGCGCGAAATATTAGCTCCATCGTTGTAACTTTCTAACTGCGAATTAAAATTTGATAATTTGAAACTAGGTAATCTTATTTAATGATGAAAATTTGAAAATTAATTTGAAATAAATAATATTACTTAATCGTATGTCATTTAAACATTGTACAAGTAAGTATAATAAATTTTAGTAATTTATGAATTAGTAAAATATTATTCAAAACAAAAATTAAACTAAACTATTTAAATTTAAAAATATTAAAATAACACTGTAACTTTGTTTCTTTCCACTTATTTATTTTTATTCCACAACTACATATGTAGTTTCAAGAACTACCGTTCTATTTATTTTAATATTTTTAAAATGAATTTCCACAATGTAAAAAGCCTCTACCTTAGAATATTTATTTAAATTTAAAATATTTGATTTATTTATTTACTGACCATGTAGTGACAAGGTTTTATTACGATTTTTATGTAGATATGTATTTTATAAAAATATACCAACGGATTTGTTGTACCTAACTTCTCTCATATTGTAATAACATATTTGAATTTATGATATGAATATCTGCACATTATATTATATATTTTTTTAATTATATTATATACATGGGTGTAAGAGATGGAGTGAATAGTAGGGGCCGCCCCAGAAAGGGATGGCATGACCATGTGAATGATATTTTGAAAGAAGGAAATATAAGAAGCTTGTATAATCGACGAGCATGTATGAGACGATGCATGGATGTAAAGAAAGCTAGGAATGTATGCAAAAATAGAGGAGTATTGCGCTCGGTTGTCTCTGCTTACCCCGTAAGGGATATGGCGTGATGGTATGTATGTATATTATTATTATATTACTTGATGTCAAGTTTAATGCAAACACCGTATTGTAATTATTTGACGTAAACATGCTATTAATTTACTTGCATTATCATCAAATAAACTAAAATAATTACAAAGAAAATGTTGAATCAATCGAATATGTAGGTGTAAGATTCAAAAGTAGGTACCATGTAAATCTAAGTGGAGTTTTTGGGCCATAGCATTTAATTTGCACAAGGATAGTAGATTTTACTGTTTGCTGTGCAATATTTATGGGATGAACACTTTAGATCTCATTGGAATTTGGAATGTTCAATGGCCTAGGAATAAATTATACATGTCCCCTAGTAATTTATTGATACGACTTAATGTTCGCGCCGAATAAACTGCTGAATGGAACTTTCGACACTGTTCCATTTGGAATCGAGGAAATGACTATTATTATTGTATCGCCTAGTAATATTAGTACAATCTATTGCGTGAACTAATATTAAACGATGTCATTACGACATATTTAAATAAATGTGCGTTGCGTTGTTTGAAATGATTGATTATTCTAGAATGTATTGTAGAGATTCAAGATTTTTCAAACCTTTACTTGGACACCAAGATATTATGGTTCAAATGTCTGATCTGACTGCTGATCCAAAGGTCCCGGGTTCGATTCCCGGTGGAGACACAGTTTTTAATTGTGTTTTCAGTCTGGCCATGTGAGACGTCGTAAGTCTCCAGAATATGGAAACTTGTTAGTGGGTACGTGTTAAATTAATATTTGACGTAGTACCTGTCAGTTGCACGAGAATTGATAAAAAAATAAAAGAATAATAAAAATAAAAATTGGTTTTTAATGTATCAAGACATAATATCACTATTAGTATTTTAAAATAGTATATGTTTTCGTCGAAATAAAAGTCAGTCAGAATAATAGGAGAGCATGTATAATGTGATAGATTACTCAATGTTTGGAAATGACAGTTTTGTCACGTGACTGGAAACTGTCACTTCCATATATTGAGTTATCTTTTCTTGTTTCTTTTCTTGAGCTAAACGACACATTGTCTAGGGGGGCTGGATGTAAATGAGGCAAAACATGTAGGTATGTCAAGATAGAAGAGCCTGCGAGAAGGTAGGAATGCATGTATGTATATCATGATGCTCACAATTTACTTACAACATATTTACATGATTATGATGATATTTTCATGATTAACATGATGCTATTTTCAAAACTAAAATATTGAAATAATAAATAAATATGGTTTTCAAAGCAATGCAAAGTATTTGACAAGAGTCCAAATAAACAGAACGGATCGTGATGCAAAAACAAAAACACTTTCTATGAATTTTCAAATAATAGCTTCAAATTCACGTTTGCTGTGAGGCACCGGCTAAGAATGGTGCTTCCACTCTTTTGAACTGTCATTGTTTTCGGGCGGCCCGTACCATTCTAAATGTAGCCTTTTTAAATGAGACGAGACTGGTGTATTGGAATACACGCGTGTCTTGTTTCCTTTTATAAAGTATTGCACACCCGAACACCTGTCGCTGGTTACCCCACATTGTGGAATATGCCGTGATGGTATGAATTATTGAAAAAATCACATTAAATATTTTTAAACTAACATAATGACCGCATTTGTTGTGTCGTCTTCGTTGTTGTTTTGTCGTCTTCGAGTTTTTTTTTTATTAAAGTTTACATTCACTCATAATTTAAAATACAAATCCCGTATCGAAGGCAACATTTTGTTGTTTGTAAGAACGAACCGAAACAATACTGAAAAATTCATTTTATGGCTATTGTTTCCGTACACAAATCCTTGGGGACTAGGGATGAAGATATATTTTCAGCTGCTCTGAGGAAATACGAAAAGTAACTTTCGATTATTTTCTAAATTTAGTTTCGCTCAATGTAACTATGAAATCGAATTTCATATATCTTCGGAATCAATTTTATTTTTTTCTCGTACAAAATTGAAATTAAAACAACTTAAAATAAGATAAGTTTGGTTTTTATTGAAGACTAATCTTCATCGTGATATCTTGATTGTACGTCGTGAATTATTTGAATCTTGATTTTTACTATGTACCTTTAAGCACAACGCTTAAATTTTACTTTAATCACAAATTATATAGAGTAAAGCCAATTATTTCTCGTTGTAATCAATTAATATAATATAGATTTCCTGCAGTAATCATTCGTGAAAAAAAATATGACTGAATTGGATACCTGCGTTTTATTCAAACCTTTGTTATCAGTAATAAAGGTTTATCTATTTATAAATATACGATTTGGCTGTTTCCACAAAACATTTAGTTGCACAAAACCAAATGTTTTGTAGTCACTTTAGTTCGGTTAAATTTAACATGAAATTTTTAGTCACATAAAAAATATCAGCGGATCGTCTGTTTTATTTTGGCGATATATTTATACGAATATATCAACTGAATACCAACACCCTATTACAATATTTGTGTTTATTATCTGTTGGAGTCATTTATTTAGATGTAAAATTATTTTCATGTTGGTTTTTGGTTCATGTAAATAATTTGTTTTTGTGAACAGATATCCTTTTCACCATGTATGTGGTTCTCTTTGATATTTTACAAATAAAATAATAAGTACATACATACACATTCTTTTGAGACAAACGACGCGAGCTTGTTAGTAGAAATACGTCTAATTGCAACGGTCTTTGATCATAATATATTAAATTTTTGTTAAACAGATGATCAAATTTAAACCGTAATTTGTAAATTCCCGCACACGCTCCGCTCCTTCGTTAGGCAACTCGAAAGGGTACATTTTATTGTCTTTTATATTCCTCAGAAACCATCCAAATTATAAGATGGAAAATTGAAGGAGATTGTTATTTGATCAAACAGAAAGTTAATCATGTTTTAACGCACGAATTGATAATCGAAAATGTTTCTTATTAACGATCGCTTTTTTATTGACAAGAAATTTTAACCAAACACATTTTATTTTGGGTGAATTACGATATTTTCTTTTATTTTTTATAAGCTTCTCTGGCAATATACAAATCTGACGAAGACATTTTTCAATTTACATCGGATATCTATTTATTTGAATCGAATATTTTCGATTAAATTAAATACGATGTTTTTCTAAAACAATTACGATATAATATTGGTAGATGGTATTAATATAGATTAATCAATATTTTTAGCTCATCAATTTATGACAATTTTCGGTCAAAATGTGTAATTTTTTCTCTTGAACATTTTTTCAATTAATGTGTTTTATTAGTTGAAAACTTTGTTATTATTTGGTGTAAAATATGATTATTTTACTAGGTGTATTACTTAGACATTCATTACGAGGAATCGAATTTTAAGTAGTTATGTTAAGACTTTTCTACAGTCACTTGAAAAATATTTCAGATGTGTGTACAAAACAATTGTACTTATAAATTGTTATGTTTGCAAAAATTGTATATAAACATTTAATTCTACTTTTTGCACAATTACTATAATGAACCTATTTGATGGATGTTATGAATACGGATTCTTTAATGATACCTAATATAAAGTTCAAAATTAGCCATAGGTATACATTTCGTTTTGAATTGTAACATGTAGGTACCTATATTAACAGTCGCTAATATTTTCAAATATTTAATTCAAACAATTCAATAATTTATTATTGCTGTGTTATTTACGTTTACTTTGATGCGTAGAAAGGTTTGGTGTTAGTTTTCCTAGTATTTAATAAACGTTATATCAATTTGTAATTATTTCACTTTTGTCTTTGACACAAATAATAATAAACGATCAATGTTATCCTTCGACACTCCTCCCATACCCCGCCGTCTGTCGTTTGATACTGGCTTTATGAAATTCAATTCGGAAATGGTTAGTGTTTCGGGATGAAAATAATATTTACACCGACATTAATGGCTTCTACGGAATAATAACAAATACTGTCTTTATGATATTTCAATTACAAAATTTTCTCTTTTATTTAATAATGATGAATTGCAACAAAGAACTCAAATTTGTCGACTATCTCCTTTATTTGATAGCTGTGACGAAAATTTTATGTAAGAAATGACGAGGGGTTAATATTGTACCTTTGATTTAGTCGGTGGAAATGTGCTTTTAACTTATCTTATATTTTGCGATTGTTTAAAGGGGTGCATGTTTTTTATATAATTCAGAGGTCATTATCACAATCATGTTCATGAAAGTTATTTATATATAAAGTTCATAATATGCGATGTATGAAGTTCAGAATATGCGATGGTAAAGGCAACTTGTATATTAAAATACCTATTGCATAGAGCACTCTCTCTAGGATGAAGTGCCAAGAAACCAAAATAAATATCTGTTTTTTTATGTAATATCGATGGCCAGTTTAGTCATAAAATCATTTTTTTACACAATCGTTATAATGGTAACACACGTTCGTGTGTGTGTGTGTGTGTGTGTGTGTGTGTGTGTGTGTGTGTGTGTGTGTGTGTGTGTGTGTGTGTGTGTGTGTGTGTGTGTGTGTGTTTGTGTGTGTGTGTGTGTGTGTGTGTGTGTGTGTGTGTGTGTGTGTGTGTGTGTGTGCTGTGTGTGTATTTTATATGGTTCAGTATATTACGTGTGTATGGAGAGTGCCTGTGCATGTATGTTAGGAAGTGTATGATCAATTGTGCTGAATCCACTTTAAAATAATGTTGTTTTACTTACAAAACCAAAGACTGCACCCAATATAACACAGGGATTATCCCTAGCATATTGGAAAGCAAAATCTCTATTTGACAACAAAGCGCAAGAGAGTGTCAATGGTCTGGATGTGTATGTGTACCCTTCCATTGTCTCTGTCTCAAATATATACATAATATATTTATTTATATACCTTTAATATTGATGTCAAACCTCTTAATGTACAATGTCATGTTTATTATAAATAAAAATAAAAAAAACATATGAAGTTTGCGATCTCCCAATCAGGGACACGATTAGGTATTTGTTTGATGTTCCATGTTAATGCTTATCCGCTTAATTAAATATATTGAAACTTAACTTCTCTTTCAGATTTTGAATGAGCGATGGTAGGTTGTAATTAAATGAATATTTTTTTAATCTGTTTGCCTATCTAATTAGCGAAAAATGTCGAAATAAATCTAATTTGATACGTTTTTCCCGTTAATCCTTCCACCCATCCAACCCTTCCTATGTGTCCGCCGCTCCGCTTCTAGGATCATTTATTAAACTGCCTTAATATGCCTCGCCTCATTTTTCCAAGTCTCGCCGATTTTTCTGCGTCCGTACAAAGCCTCGTTCGTTATTTTGTGCAAGGGGATGATCCTCAGACACACCACCTGGAGGAGGGCATGGGGAAGATGAAGCACGGAATGAACTGCCGTGTATTATCTTATTTAATACTTCAGACATTTATAAACGTGTGTCGTACTTATCTTGGTTTCCACGAGGACAACGGGATTATATGCTATGTAATTATCTTTATATCCTTATTTTATTTTTACAACATAAAATAAAAATAAAATATAAAGCAAATAATAATGCTCACTGTAAACAATGTTACCACAACCGTAATGCAAGGATGACAGAATTAATATTTAGTGTGAGTTTCAGAAGTTTAATTATAATCGAAGTAGAATATGGTCTTTACTTTTTTCTATTATCATCGTTTTTGGATGTCTCGAAAGATCCGAGTAATCGAAAATACAATAGGCAAAATAACATCTCACATAGTATAACAATGAGGTCATCCACTCATTATGAATGTTGCCTTATTAGATGAGATGAGAGTGGCGTGTGGGAATACACCTATATGATGTGCTTTATTTTATAAGGTAATGCAAAGACGTATTTCTGTCGCTGGTTACTCCACACTGTGGAATATGCCGTGATGGTATGAATGAATATTTTGTAAGTAGGTACGTAATTTTTTTTATAAAATGGCCTATTGAGATGTTGAAAAAATGTTTGTCAATAAAAACATCATTTGACTCCCGAAAGGGAAAAAATCCAATGATTGCGTATATGCAATTAAAAAAGAATATTCGACAATCCAACTGTCGATTCGTTCAAGAGAATGAAATTCTATTGAAGGAAGAGGCAGTATAAATTCAAGATGCGTGTACGAATGAACATTTTGTATGGCGTAGTGGACTTTTTGCATGCTAATAACACCAACTAGAGGCCTCGCAGCATATATGTTCCTATACATCGATTTACTCAGAATTCAGAGTAGAACATTTTATGTGAGTTTTGTGTGTGTGTCTGTGTGTATATGTGTGTGTGTTCCTTATAACTTTTGATCCGCTCAAATTACAGAGCTCAAATTTTCAGAATATATAAACAGTTATAGGCCTACAAAACTTTTATACTCAGAATTTGAATTTTTGTTTCAGTCAGGGGTTATCATCTTTTGAAATTTTGGTTTATTTTTTCATATATCTCAGAAACCATAAAAGCTAGAACGCTGAAAATTGGTATAAACATAGACAATAACAAAATCTCAAATATTTTTTTTTTTAAATTTCCAGGTTTTCTCAAACATTTTTTATTAAAAAATATTTTTTTTATGATAAATTTATGAGTTTAACTGCATATATTTCCATTTTTTTTAAATATCGAAAAAAGCCGAAACACCCCAACTAGAATTTTAATTATCTATAAAAAATATTAACATGTGTTTTTTTTAACAATTTTTTTAAAAATTGAATTTAGTGACGACATTGTTTCATACAATTTGTATGGCAGTCGCCTACACACAATATCTAAGAAGTGATACTAATCTCCAAACATACATACATACCATCATGCTGTTTTCATATTCTGGGTAGGATCAAAGGACTGACCTCCATACTATCCTATCTTGAAATACATACCTAGGTACATATGTTGTATAGAAAACCAAATATCTTAAAATATTAAATAATTTGTATTTAGGGGTTTATAGTTTGGTACTTATTCTTCAACTATACGTACTATTGCTCTCGACAGTTTGATCTCATGTGTTACATGCAACTAGTAATACTTCTACAACTATTTATAAAATATTTTAGTATAGTTTATATTGAGGTATACTGAGTGTAGAGAGTAAGCATATTAACATTTATGTTTCTCTTTTTATTTTTCCTTACATCCTTTCAACTCTTAATTTATTTACAAAATATGCTACAATATTTTACAACGAGTGTGATGACTAAGCATATATTGAACATTTGCGTTTCGCCCTGTTTATTTTTTATTTGCATCCTGTATTAGGTAACTTGTTTTTTTATGTTATTTTGCAAATGTTAAACGGAAACTATGTTTTGACATGAAATTAAGTTATGCACTAAAATAATGCAGTTAGTAGTATGTAGGTGTATCGCGCGGTACCTCATATCCCGTTTTGTATACATATTCTTGGCTCTTGTACAAGAATAAAGAGAAGGTTTACCCTAAGAAAATATAAATATACTGTGTGTGTGCAGGTACATACATAGCCAGCTAGCTCCGTGTTGCCTTTAGATTGGGAGTTATGAAAATATTATTAGGAAAACCTCCTTGCATAACACGCACAACATACATATTGTACATAGTACGAGCCATGCCGTACGTCGAAAGGTTGCACGCAAATTATAAACATGCACGCTAATTTCCACCACCGGCCAGTCACTTAATGTCCTTCAACTTATCAATAAATCCATACTTAAATGTCAACACAATAAATAAATTGAAGTGTTCAGCACGTGAACACTCTAATTTTAGAGCGTATTTTAGTTATTATTTAGAGCGCGGTAATTTAATTTTCAAACTGTTATATTTCAGCTGTTTGGGTGAAAAAAACCACGCGATAAACTTTCAGTGCTGGGTTTGAACCCATAACTTTACTTTATCACACTATACTATTCTTTATATGTTTGTAGTTTCTTTTTTTACATAATTAGTTTCGAAAGGGTTTTAAAGTGAATGCTATTATTTGGTGTAAGATTTTTTTTTCAGTAAATTACTTTTATGGGTTTTCTCAAACTCCAGTAATTTAGGTACCTACATACTTAGAAGCTGCATTGTTTTAATTAATATTGTTATTGAATTACATATATTATTATTATTCGAAGTTTTGATGAAATAGTATTGTTAGTTTGTTCATATTATTTTTCTCATTTTGTCTCACATATTTACAATTTTCATTATTTTTTCTTTACTATATACATATGTACTTTTTGATTAAAAATTATAAACATGATTTTGCGAAACAAAGGTTTTATCGAGCGTTCTACTATTGTATTTAAGCGATAATACAATAGTAGAACTCTTCCAGTTATTTTTATAATAATGTTTTATTATTTTTTTGTTTCAGGTAAGCTCATTATTTGACATCTACAATTCATTCATCAAGATCGTCTTAACCTAATCGTGTAAGTTCGTCCATACTTTTAACACAGTAATAGCCTAAATAATTTTAAGCCGTAAGTACACTATTCTAGTCGATAGTTTTACAATGTATTACATGTGTTTGAGAATGTTTCAAACATTAGTAAATAACTTTTATTAAATAGTATCATGACATGTCCATATATATTTTTTTCTTTGTCACTCGTTCTTCATTAATTCCATAATATGACCAAAACGACGAAGTATGTTCTCTTTTAATGTCTAAACTACGAGTATATCTCACTATTATGAACTTTGATATTTGAATATGTATAGAGATATCTTTATTTCATATTTTAGTGAAGCATAATCATTATTTCAAGTTGAATTTCCTTGTATTTTTGCACTCATTGTTATCACCTTTTCATCTCCCATCCCTATTCTTGGCACTTCCTTTAATTTTGCCACATCTCCCTATTTTTCTATTCATCCACACCCTTCGAGTCAACTCATTAACTCTTTCCGCCTCTCTCTCATTCATTTTTGCCTTATCTATTTTACGTAGTTTACGATTCACATTTAAATTCGTCCTCATTTTTATTTTTAATAGTTCACAGTTCAACTGTGCTGCGACACCAATTTAAAAGTATAGTCTCGAAGAAGTTATTTCAGTATTTTTGTAAATAACATTTTTACGTTAGATGCATGAAAAAAAAAGTTTTCTTTCATTTGTATTACATTTTTTTGAAAGTGTTTCTGTTATCATGCTCAACAGGAAAAAATATACGTTTTTTTTTGTTATAAGAGATAATCATTTACGAAGAAAACTAATGTACGTTTCTTTTCGAGTTTTATTCACAATTCAAATTTAAATGAATTCCTTTGTATGTAAGTACAATTATAGTGTGTGTTATGGACTAAAAAATATGTAAATTCTTGTATCCAAGTCAATGTACTTGAGTTTTTGCATAATTATAATCCAACTATCGATTTGTTCAGGAGAACTTTGTTCTCTTAACATATCGACAATGTTTCAAGCCAGGATACGCGAAAATTGTATGCAGAGGTCTACTTTTTTCACGGCTTTTCCAACTTTGAAGTCAAAAAACACCAACTTAGAGGCTTCGCAGCATATATGTTCCATACACGGATTTACTCAGAATTCGGAGTACCATAAAAGCTAGAACGCTGAAAATTGGTACAAACATAGACAAATACAAAATCTCAAATTGTTTTTTTCAAAAAAATTCCAGGATTTCTCAAACATTTTTTATTAAGAAAAATATTTTTTTTATGATAAATTTATGAGTTTAACTGCCTATATTTCCATTTTTTTTAAAATATCGAATAAAACCGAAACACCCCAACTAGATAATTTAATTTAATATAAAAAATATAAACATTGTATTAGCACATCTCAAATTTTTTTTTACAATTTTTATAAAAATTGAATTTAGTGACGACATCACTTCATATAATTTGTATGGTAGTCGCCTATACACAATATGTAAGAAGACTTAATAGTTTGATACTTAAATCTCCAAACATACATACATACCATCATACTGTTTTCATATTCTGTGTAGGAAAAACAGACTGAACTCCATACTATCCTATCCTGACAAACATACCTACATGTTTTATATAGAAAATAAAATATCTTCAAATATTTATTAATTTGTGTTGTTTATAGTTTGGTACGTATTCTTTGATTATGCATACTATCGCCATCGACAGTTGGATCTCATGTGTTACATGCAACTAGTAATATTTAAATCCTACTTCTGGATAAGTATACATTATCCCTATTCAATCACATATTTGTATTTAAGGATAGGTATGTATTATCGCTACTCAATCTAATATTAGTATATCTTTTTTTAGGATACCATAATTTAATGAATCATTTGTCATTCTTTTATTTATCACGTATTTCTTGCTTCTCTGAACTGGATAAACTGTTTGTATGAAAGAAATTCCCTAATGGCTACGTACTCTCTACTTGAACATGTTTATTTAGGGCACTTGCAAGGGAGTGTTTTTTTTATTGTTAATAAATTTATTTTTGGATAGCAAGCAATTAAATTTTAAGTTTCATTTAATTAACTTTACATTAACTTAACCTCATTTCAACCGCGTTAAAAATTAGCGAGTAAAGATAAGGTCACTAAGACGAATGTGTTGTTTAACGATTTATAATAGAATAAGAAATGAGGATTATATACAAGAATGTATGATTGAAGGAGATATCAAAAGTAGTATGAAAATAAACGCCCTAAGGTGGTTTGGCCACATAGAAAGAATGAGTGATGATCGTCTGACAAAAAAGTATATAAATCTAATAAAAGAGAAACGAAAAGTAGAGGTTGGCCAAGGAAAAGTTGACACGATCACATAAATGGATTTTTGAAAGATGGAGACGTTAGAAGTAATAATAACAGAAGTGCGCGTATGAGACGATGCATGGACGTGAATGAAGCGAGATCTATATGTAAAGAGAAAGGAGCTTAGCGTTCGGTTCTCTCTGCCTACCCCAAATAGGGAAATGGCGTGATAGTATGGAGTGGTAAGTTTCATTTGAATTTATGAACACTTATAACTCTGAAAAGTACAACAAGTGACACACTGAAAATAGTCAATAAGTTTAAGTAAAACATAAAATTGATTTTTTTTTATTATTTAAATTATATTTTATTTTATATTACTTCTCGGGTAACTAACAGGTACTATGTTAAATATTAATTTAACTTGCACCCAATAACAAGTTGACTCATTCTAGGACGTCTTACAGATCCAGACTAAAAACTCAATTAAAAACTCCACAAGGGGGGCAAGTCTGATCCAACCGACGAAATCAAAACCCTCGTGACTACCCAAATCATGGATATAATTACTATATGGAGTTTATTTATTTTATTTATTTATCAAGGAAACATACAGTTTTATTAATAAATTGTAAAGGTACAAAATAATTATAAACCAGCAAAGTTTCCATAAATGGTTTATTTTATTTTATGTTATTTTATTTTTTTGATTTTAAAGAACCAACAATAAGATACTTTATGTAGGAAAAGAACATTAGATATAGCAAGAGGAAGAATAAACAAGATTCAAATAAAACATAAAATAATAAAAAACAAAAATATAAAAATAAATAACCAGTTAACCAGTCAAGAAATGAAAAAAAAGAAAACAGTTAATACGTACCCACATATAAGTTATACAGTTTTCTTTTCACACAACTTTAAAAAGTGTTCTTTTAAAAGCAGCAAAATCGTTATTTAGAATATCGATTTCAGACTTAACAGAATTATACAATTTACAACTACGTCTGACAAAAGAGTTCTGCGCATAATTAGTCTTACACATAGGAATAGCAAATAATTCATTCTATCTAGTATTGCGTAATGGGCAACGAAAGGCAATTTTCTCCAACAGATATGCAGAATCCACAATGCAATTCACTATAATAGAACTCCATATAATATTTATATCCATGATATGGGTAATCGTGAGGGTTTTGATTTCGCCGGTTGGACCAGACTTGCCCCCCCTGCTTTCTCAACCAGGAATCGAACGCGGGATCTGCAGTCAGAAAGAAACATTAACACATTTTGTATATATTTTCTTGCAATGTATCTGTTTGATGGAAATGCAGTTCTTAAATAAATAACATACAGAAATAAATTCTTTGTGTGGCATAGGTGTTTGATATATGGTGGCATAATTAGCCGGCGGATTGTTCCTTCTTACACATCATCCACGGATGTGTTTTTTTTTCGTGTTGTTTTTTTTGTCTTTCGTCTGATGGCCGACAAGTAAATTTATTCCTGGCTCACTCCTCCTTTCTTTCCTTAATATGAGCCCATTTTTACGGCGCGAGGCCTCGACGTGACGTTCAAAGCGGGCGAAAATCCGCTGACACTAATTACAGAGAATTTACAAGCACTCATCCGAGATCGTAATGTCTTTTTTATTTCACCTGAGTGAAAATTTCAAACGTGAAACACGCTCTGTACTTAAATTTCCTCGCGCGACTCTCACAAGTATTTTGAACTCTGAAAAAAATTGCCGCTGGACGGACGTGGTGCGATGTTGGGACATATTTATTGCGCATTAAATAAAAATTGTTTATCCCGTTTCATTACAGTCTCGTTATTTACCTAATAGTTATCAGTTTACTGTGTAGAACCGGCATTCAATCATATCTCGTTTTTAAACTAGTGTATATACATCTTCCTACATTCCCTAAATTAAGCATGAATGTTTGTGCTATAGCTGAACGAAATTGGTCGAGGCAGGATTCGAACTCGCGCCCACTGTATTACTAGCGCGCTAACCGCTCTGCCATCGACCTATTTAAACTCTTCGATTAATATCGTTTTCTGATCTCCCGTAAGAGCCGGGTAATCGAAAATTCAACAGGCAACAATTACATCTCATAATGTTCAACAATGAAATTTACCATCAATTCTGAATGTAATGCCTGTTTAGTTGAGACGAAATTGGTGGTTTCCTTTTATATGTTTATGCACACCCGCATACCTGTCACTGGTTACCTCACACCGTGATGTTATGTATGAATGAATAAATAGAATGTCGATGTGAACTACTATATAGGAATTTATTTTATTATAATATTATTTTGTAATTTTGTATCGATTTTTGAATAAATTATTTCATTATCCTATTACTTCATTTTCTAACTCTTCTTTTGGTAGGTACATATAATTAATTAAGAGAGTTCGAGTGACGGTTATATTCACTGCGCCTGTCGTTTGCTGGGAACGCAACATGAATGGCACACAACGTGCGTATAATTTCGATTTGTTAAACTTTAAAGAGATTTATCGGGAGGTTTCCACAAACCGTAAGAGTCGTGATATCTAATAGTATTTTGTAAAAATTGTTTATAAAAAAATCATGCTTTGTCTAAACTTTATCAACCTGTTATCTGCCAAAGCCACCAATACCCAGGCGTAAATACATAGCTACATGTTTTGTATAGAAAACAAAATATTTTATAATTTGGTACGTATTCTTCAACTATACATACTATCTCCATATATGATATCAATCCAAGTTCACACCTTAGTTTCTGTTGATCCTCTTGGCTGTGTCGAGGATCTCACACTTATATAATGACTGTAGTAGGTCGGTATATTATTATCAGTCCATCTCGACAGCAGCCACGGTATTGATCGCAGATAAAACTCGCATTATATTCGCGACCTCAATATCTTGCTCCATTGTCGTATGAAATACTCGGCATGACATGACGATTGAGCGGTTTATAAGAGCACCTACTATTGTACCTAACCATACCGTCTTCTCTCCACTCTTTGTTAGAATTCCCAACCTGAATAAATTGATATTACTGCCAGGCTCTGCTCGGCTCGTATCATCTTTCCTACTGTGACCTCATACAAATTATTGTATGTGACTCAAATTACATCGGGGTTAAATGAAATCTACGCACAATGAATGGTGATTATTTTTTAAAAAGATGTTATTATTGCCGAAATTTCTCATGGATGTCGTTCATAATAACACATTTAGAATAGAAAAAAATGTATGAGTACGAATTATATTTACACTTATATTAAATTTATTGTGTCTATAGCACAGACTTATAATCTATTAATTCCTTACTCTGTGGTTTGTAGCTATTTCATCCCACGAGGATATTATCATGTAAACCAGTCCAAAACCTGTAATTTTTTCAAAGTTTGCTTTTTACATGTTTAAAGTGGTTATTTATAAACGTTTATAAATATAGTTCGATTATTTGATAAGAAAATTAATCAAATCGTGGTTCGATTTGATAAATTTTCTTATTTTGTAAACATGCATCAAGAGTTGAACCGTGGTTCAACTCAAATGGCAAATTGAACCGGCGAAGGGGGTAGTTTAACAACGGTTCAACTTGACATTTCACAATATTTAACTAGCAAACAGTAATTATTTGCTGTATAAATTAATATTAGTATTCTATTAATTTAGCCTCAAAGATTGCTAAAATCTGAAGCTGATCTTATTTTTACTGTAATCAACTTAATGAGTAGCCCTGCATGATTCAAGGACTTTTTAACAATAGCACTGTTTTGTTTTTCGTGGATTTTCATAAATAATTGTCCATCGTCTAACTTCTCATATTGTTTCAAAGTGTGACGTCTGAGCAATATGTTTGCCCGGAGGATTCTTTACGATTAGTGTAGGAATTCAAATTTCTGGTCGTCCATTTGAAAACACTTTTCAGCATTAGTGAGTTTCCCTGGTGGTAATTTTGGAAATTTAGTCACCACATTGTAAGGGCAATTTAATATTCCAGAGGCTCCGGGTCGCAAACCATCGCTCTATCCCCCCCTCGCTTTGTGAGTTTACAAATTATGCCGTTGGTTCTGTGACGTTATTAAAAATTAAACTGTTACCAGTGTTTTCTCGAATATTAATTATGTAACGTATAATCGGCGGCAGTTGTGATGAAATGAAATCGTCATGGAACGAGGATATAAAAGGCCCTTTTTGTATGGAAGTAAATGTTTATGGGTGTCTTTTCTTCTAAAATGTGTTGCATAAATATGCCAGGAAAAAGTTATATACACATATTTAAAACATACTTAGAAAGTTTCGCTTGAATACAAAAAATATTTGTTTCTTTTAATTTTAAACACTTCAGATATTGTATTGCTTGGGTGCCTATTCTGAAAAGTCTATAGGTACTCAAAGACTTCAATTCTTCAATATCTTCAACCTTTTCAGTAATTATGTATTTTTTATCACGGAAAAACATGTCTTTCCTTTTTTTCCCCAACCATTCAAAAATATTTTGTGGAAAAAAATATGGCATACTTGTGTAAAAAATGTGTAGTATTACTACATTTTGCATTTCATATCTATTTTCAATGTTTTGATTGTTTTAGTGAAAATAATACTTAATCTAATACGCCATGTGAGTCAAATAGATTTTTTCGATTTTACTGATCTATGTTTTTCACTCATTTAATATTTTCATAATGCATGTATATAAATAAAAAAAGCAACACACATAAAAGATGGTGATATTGTATTTATGAAAGTTCCATGATCTTTCACTTCAAAATGTCAAGGTAAATTATTATGAATATGTATGGAATAATAAAAACTTTATCTTCCATAAAAAAACTTTTCCCAACCGGAATCTTATTACAAGACACACTTCGCGTTGTCTACGCACCTTGAAAATATCGTTTGGAAATTTTAATCGTCTATTGAAAGGGCTTTCGTAAGGGAGGAAGGAGAGAAGGGGATGAGTAGAGGGGATATTTGAGGGGTTTCCTTTGAATTCCTGTATTTTTAAGCTGAATACACCGACTCAAACTCACGTACCTAAACTTAAAAAATATAATGACAAACAACATCAAAAAATATAAGTCTTCATGGCTCAGTTGCCTGGATATCCGTTAAAGGTGCCGGATTAGATTCCCGTTAGGGAAGTTTTTAATTCTTATATACGCCATTCTCCGTTCTAAAGTGTTAAGTCGTTCGATTTCTATGACGGCATACTAAGTTCTATTCGTAGTACCTATATTATAATATCTTAAGAAAAAATCTCACGCAATACTTCTTTTAGAAATTATATTATCAATGAGCAATCGAAAAATATGGTAAATCAAAACCAAAAACACCAATGATACTTCTGGTAATTTCAGATTTTTATAAAAGGGCATTGTTAAAGAGGTATGGTGCGGCATATTAAAAATCTTATACGATGTAATCATAACGATGAAGTCAAATAAAAAACCATTTTGTGTCGCGTTAGTCAAAAGTGCGTCAGTGTTATAAATAATCGCTATAGTGTATGAAGCTCTTGTTGGATAGCAGGTGGAATGATTTCTCCCTCCATTCCCTTTCAGCTTCTCTCCCACTCTGGAGGTCCTGTCGTCTTTTGGCGGGAATTTCCTTATTATTTAAAGATATTAAGGCAACATTATCTTGAAATATGAAAGCCTATAAGTATCACGATGACAACGCTTATTAAGACTTGGAGCGACTAAAATAATTTCATTATACCATCAGTTCTTGTAATATATTTTTGGGATGAATGAGTATGTGACTCAAATTAAGGTTATAAGTACCCAGTATACCTACTACCCTCCTGTAAGATAAAAAAATGCTATTTTCTGCTTACAATTTCGAAATGAACATACCATTTTTGACAATCAACGTTGACACATTTATTTCACAAAAAATCATATTTATTTGTACAGTGCATATAATTCAATATTAATAACCCCAAATTATTTTTATACCAAAAAAATAACTTAGTTAAAAATAACCTAGTTGCATACCTATCCAAACATTTTTACACGTTTGTTTCGTGCATTTTTTAATCAGTTAAATATTTGTTATTATCAGACCTAAATAATTAAATTGAAAGTGTTTCTGAACACCCGTTACCTCTGCGGTGTACCTACTTACCCATTTCCCATGTTTACGTATTCACACACTATGCAATGTATACAGGGTGGCTCATGTTATATAATTCATGTTGACTGCGCCCAAGAGTAGAGAGATCGCAAATCTTATTATGTTTACCCACTTACATTCATATTGTACAACCATTTAAGATAGTTACATCCTATAGTAAGTGTGCTTTATATTTCCCGTAATATTCAAAGCCTTTGAGATCTGTGATCTGTCACAAATATACCTAGTACCTACACTTTTATCTTAACATTCAGTAAGTTCACGGCAAGTTTTTGTTACCTTTCTATTTCTCTTCTTCTTAGGACCAGAATTATTCAGTCCCTTAATACTATATTTTTATTGCAGACATGAATTCAATCAAAAGCTTTTTTTTACTTAAGCATAAATGCTTGTTTTGTTCACCTATACATAGATGGACAAAATCGATCGTTGCAGAATTTGAGCTCACAACCACTGGATTACTAATCCAGCGCGCTAACCGCTGTGCCGCGTCCCATCTAAACTATACAAATTCTTTTCAATGTAGAAGTTCTTCATAATAATAATAATGAACACTTGCACCCTGCGCAAGTGTCGTGTTTATTGCCACATGGTAAGTTCTTCCAACTAACCAGTGTTTCCAGCCCAGAGAAGCAATATAAGCGTGAGATATGTATTTAAATAATTTTCTCCTCTGCTGTGATCGAACCCAGGACGCCCACACAGAAACCAAAAGGCTTACCAACTCAACTGTGCCACAGCGGTTATGTTTCTTTACAGTATTAGTCTTTATGTTTTCTTGCGATAGCAAGTTTTAGATCCTGAATTGTTTCTTGGGCCTAGGTCGCGGCTCTAAGGGCCAAGGCAGTAAAGGGGGGGGGGGGGCGGCCGACGCTGTTGTGCCCCCTTCAATTCTGTACTTAGAGATGTATCGTTTCTGAGTTTTTCAGTATTGTATTGTGTAAGCACTCGAAGTGTTCTTTTAGGAATTTAACTGTATTCTGCAACAGATCAGTACAATTTTCTGAACGAGTCATAGCGGTGGTGATTTGACTTAAATCGACCAGTAGACACGCTATTAGTAGTGTGTTATCAGATAAATTAGTAGTTTTTTCATAAAATCTCGTGGTTTCATCGATTAAATTGACCTTACTTTAACTTATCGCGTATTTTCCATTATTTTATGTTTCGAATGTCTTGTTAGCCGCTCAGTTTGCTGTGACCTTAGTTTTATATATTTTTATTATTGAAATATTTTAATTGGATTAATCCCCTATGAACCCAATTAAACAAAAGGGCTTATCCCTCGCCTTTAATGGAATCTGGTTACAGACGAGCCTATATTAACGATATTATTACGTATTTGAATGTTACCGAACCTGTAACAACCAAATTAATTGCTTCTATTTTTTGGCACTCTTGTTTACTAATATTTTATTATATTAAGGAACAACTTTCAATATCCATGGGGATGCTAAAAACTATACAGCCACGTAATATCGTTTTGTATTAACAAGTTTAATTTGTAAAATTTTACAATTATAGATATAGAAACCACAGTGAGGATGAATAATGTTATTGTTTTTTTATGTATAACAACCTGGTTATTTTATAAAATTTTAAACTTAATGATAATATAATTGTTTGTTTTGTTACGAAATGTTTCGTGGGTGTTTGGGATAAATATTCGAAATAAATTTAAATATACTATATTTATTTAAGTATTTTGCGTAACGTATTTCGTTCACATTTTCGTATACCAATTCCACAATAATTATGAATAGGTATGTTCATTGAGCATGGCTCTTTCTGTAGTAAGAGGTTTTACTTACACATTTTTCTTTTACTAATAATTAAAACATTTCACTTTAACATAAATATTATTTTTCTCAAGATAACGGCGTTGTATAAATAACCCAATTAGGTACATAGGATTTCAGAGGTTAAATAATATAAGTATCAAAGTAATTGCACTGATTATTTACATAGTGTATTCTTTAATTATTTGTTTTATCAAATTGAAGATTTAATTCTTACGAAATTGTGAATTAAATAGTTAATCGATTTAAATGATATTATTATGTATACCCTTTCAATGTAGGTATATGTCTATGTAAATTCCTTGTTGTGTTAATCAAAAAATACATGAATCATTCAATGGATTGCCTTATTTTTTAGTCTTAGAACCCTTTATGCATTTGGACGTTCCAAATAAATTTAAAAAGGGACAAAAAATATGCTAATATACTTGTTCGCTTGATATAAAAATTCCGTGTGATCTTGTATACTCATACAGAAATCGGTGTGATTTGTACCATAACAATCACGGCATCGGGTGTCGCTCTCCATCGAACGAGGGTGGGGGTTTGAATTGTATTCTACCATCTCGCAATGAATCTATTAAGCGAGTTTCCTTATATCTCCTAGCCCTTACTGCCGTCTAACACGAAACAAACCGATTTTAAACGTCAACATCTTGTTAACATCAGTGTGTGGCACCAGGTTTTGAATGGCTACCACCGAAATGGGAGCCAAAGCCAGACTATCACGCAATCATATCACAACTGAGGAAGTCAGGTCCGTAAATCAGTTCGTTCCCACTTTTGGGTTTTCCCGTTTGTCGGAAACGGCAATAAAACTTAAAAAAAAGAAATCACCGGCGGCCATATCTAGACCATCGAATTCCTTCAACTCGGTGCGTGTTCGCAGATTGTTTTATTTTACGTTGGCATCTTCAGATTTCTTTAATCTTCCAGTTATTTCTTTCAATATCCCTCGTTGTTTTTAAGCGTTTCGTAGCATCTATTGACAACATTCAACATCAGCATTCTGTTGTTTTTAAACTTTTAATGTTCTCCTACACGCACGCATGTTTCGTGATTCCTTTTATAAGGTATTGCACACCCGCAAATATATCGCTGGTTAACCCACATTTTGGAATGCCAATACTGTGAAAACTATGATGTGTCATATCGACCACTGACTTGTGGGAATACTTCTTTGTATTTTTTATGACCATCTCGAATAATTATCATCATTTCGAATCTATTTAGCGACCAATATACCGATGTAATTCCATCTATTTTCCATAAAAACATCATCATCATCGCCGTGGCACAGTTGGTAAGCAGTTCAGTTTCTGTGCGGGCGTCCTGGGTTCGATTCCCAGCAGAGGAGAAATTTATTTAAATTCATTTCTCACGCAAATATTGCTTCTCTGGGCTGGAAACACTGGTTATTTGGAAGAAATTGCCATACTGCAATAAACTCGCCACTTGCGCAGGGTGCAAGGAAGTGTTCATTATTATTATTATCATCATCATGGTTCGAATATATTTATCTTGTTTTGTGATTGAAACTTTCGTTAAATTATGATAAAACTTACAGATGGAATATTTTTTTCTCCATCAATATTTCTGTTTTTAGCGCTCATATAATGCTTATTTCCGTTTCATTAATTTGTAATACATATTCTTTTCTTCTTCATCCTGGCCATTTCTTCCCATTGTGTGAGGTCGACCCTCCTTGTCCTCATTCGCTAAGGCCTGTCCTCCACGCCTTGTCCTCCACGCTGCTGCTCGCACTGCCTGACGAATGCATGACGTGCGGCTAACGCGACGCTGCCGCTCCGCGGACACAATTTTGATGTTTCTATGCAAGATGCAAGCATTCGTCTTGCATTCCTCAATTGACGAAAGCGTGCGCATGACGTGCGGTTTACGTGGACAGTAGGCCTTAGTCTTTCTTTCTTTTGCGTCTCCTTCGCGTAAGTCAGCCTCCCGCAAATCTCTTCTAATGGTGAGGTGTCAGGGGTCTGTCTTGTCTTCTGGCTTACACTTGGATGTCGAACGCTCTGCGTATAATGTAGTCCTCTGGTCGCCTTATGAAGTGTCCATACCATCTCGATTTAAAACAATTGTCTATATTTTTATTAAACAGTTACCCACCTATTCTGGTATATTTAACAAATAGAAGTACATAGGTTTAAATATTTCTTTTTGCATCGCCGTCACACAGCATTCCCTAGTAAGTGTAATTTAGAGGCATTGCATGTTACTCCCATATATCAAATCTTTGTGTCTTGCAACCATTGCCGTTGACTTTATGCCCTTAATAATTCTCCATTTGTGACCGTCTTTATGATACAGATATCATTACTCGGTGAGCGGGAATCTTCCGCCTATACTCGCCATGTTTCCTACGTTTCTTCTCGTGTGTTTAACGTACCTAGCCTTTCCTCTTTATTTTCTACTTTCCTGCATTTATGGGTTGGTATCATAAATGGATGCCACATATAATGACAAATTGCTGTAATAATTGGCATTCGTCATAAACATAAAAGAAACAGTTCATTATATCTATATTGTATCGTGATTTGATTCGAAAAATACTCTGGTACAATCCATATTTATGAAACTTTATTCTTATATGAGAATATTTGAATTTCAGAATAAGACTTTGAACCGGGTTCAATTGAACCAAATTTATTTTTATAAATAACACTGGTAGTGTTTACGCTTTGATTCCAAAACTAAGTAATAAATGTATAAAGTCAGGCAAATCAGATACGTCATTGTTTTTGACCCACAATTTATATATTTTCGAATGACAAAGATATAATAAAAGCATAAATCCTTGTAAAAATTAACACTTTTATGACCCTTTTTTATAAAATAATGATCTTGTAATAGGTTCCTACATATTTTAGGCATTTTGAATTATTCAGGCATTTTAAAGAATATGTTGATGCTTTCTCAATGATTGATTTTGTTTTCATAATTTTTATATTCCTATCATTGTCCTGTCCCATTCTAATTATTTGCTTAATTAAAATTGATTTTTTATATTTTTGTACACATATTTGGTAATTTTCGTTGTTTTGTATTTTTTTTTTTGTAAGAACGCACCTCAGTAATTGGTGTTACAATTTCGGATTTGTAGTTGTTAAATAATTTTGAGATTTTATGTTTATTAAAAAAAATGTATGTAACCTTGAATAAATTCCAAAAAAAATCATATACATTCCCTAAATTAGACTTAAGTACATTTTTGTTCTATTGGCGAACAAAATCGGTCGATGGGGTTTGAACTCGCGTAAACTTGATTGCTAATCCAGCACCATGCCAACTCTGCATCTGTAATCACGGATATCTTGTAGTACATCATTACGTTATAATACTATGAAAAATCGCAAGAATTTTGATTCTATAAACTTGTATCCCAACAAACGATACGATTCATTCATAATTTATTTTGGGTCTATGAGTGAATATAAACCGTTTGTTGCCATTGACGATGTTGCCCGATTGAGGAGAGGAGTCCATCATTAAATTATTCCAGTTTGATCAGAAATTCTTGCGGTCTGTAGTACCTGCCGCAAAACGAGGACGATGTTATGTCGGTTACCTTTTACCGCATATCCCCACCAAACAACTACCCCCCCCCCCAATAACCGCTGCAATTTCACGAAAATAGAGTGATGGAAGGTGGATTGTGGTTCCATACTTAGTGATTCCTCCATCCCACATAATATCTGGGTTAACTGTGGTGGCTGCTTTTGACTGACTCCCGAAATAGTTGACTAATATGCATCAAACAATCCACTCAAACATTTTAATATAAATAACTTTTACATCTTAAACACACAAATATTTATTTATTTATTTAAAATTAATAAATAAATAAATTATTAATATTCCACAATATTTTTTTTATAATAACGACAGGACGTTTTCGCCAAGGTGACTTGGCATTGTCAAGGTCTAAAAGAAACTTTTAGACCTTAGTGACTTGGTATTGTCAAGGTATAAAAGAAACTTTTAGACCTTAGTTTCTTTTAGACTTTGACAATGCCATGTCACCTTGGCGAAAACGTGCTGTCGTTATTATAAAACAAATATTGTGGAGAAAGACTAATTTATTTATTTATTTATTTTAAAATGGTTTTCCACTCGGTTAAAACAAAAACAAACTATAGAATCAATATTTATTTAAGATTGTTTTATAGGTACATAATAATATAAATAAATATCTATTTTCTACGTGTTGTACTACAAAGCTATGTACTTCTCGTTCAAGTTACATTATCGAATCAAGTATTGAAGAAGGTTCAAACACGAAGTTCACAATGTTATCATTCATTGAATTGTAATATAAAAGTTTGTATTGGAAACACATTTTCGTTAAATTTTTACCGTATAATATTTAGTATCAACATTTTTTTCATATTATCACATTTTTTATGAAATATTTACCGCATAATATTTATGTAGTATCAGAAAGATGTTTGAAACGTGTATCTTGCTTGTGCTTTTGTATGGTTTACAAACTAACTGTGCGGACCATACACAAGCTTAAATGCACTCAAAGTTTAAATGGCAATGAGCTGGTCATGATGCCGGACAGGGAATGGACAGATGGGCACCCAGAATTCTGAAATGAATAACTTGGGATATGAAAAGGGGAATATGCCGGCTTATGACCCCGTCGCTGGAAGGAGATGGATCCAAAAAGCTCAAAAAAAGAGGAATGGAAGTACTTAGAAGTGGCCTACATCCAGCAATGGAGAGATGGCTGAAGCATGAAGAAGATTTAGTATCATAGCTAGAATTGCACTTGCATCGTCTTATTTCGAAATTATATTCATTTGAAATATGTTCATGATACAAACGAATATGTATAAACAGGTAGGTAGGTTGAATAACAATGTCGCATACCTACATAAATATACATTTTAAAGCAGGTAAATTTAAGTTTTGCGGAGGACATAAAGTTAGGGATATGGCAAACGCAATTGGTATGTATACTTACAAAGGCTGTACAAAAATAAATACTTCAAAATAGTTGAATATTTTCTATAGCTTAGTCATTGATCTTTTTTTACGTATTAATGAAATTAATATATTAATATATAAATAAAATTATGTATGTACCCGACTGAGAAAAATATATGATATCTTCCCGGAAAATGAAGAATATTATTTGTTGTATGTATGGTTATTGGTCAAAATATATTCTGTCTGCGTGTATTTTTATGTAAAGTAGTAACACACCGCCCCTGATAGTAGGTACCTAATATTCTGATATCATATTTTCTTTCATATTACAACCAGAATTTCGCTCCCTTATTAAGGAAGGTATTACTCTTTTTATTTTTCACAAAGAAATTCATACCGGAATACACATTCAATTTCTCTTACCCACTAATGCAGTAAATTGTTTCACGTGTGATGTATGGCATATAAAAAAGGTTCCCATTTTACCAATTTCACGCCAGCTTACAACCGCCTAGGGACTTGTTGAATAATTCACTCAGCTTCCTAATTTTGATCGCTCAGGGTCTAAATCCCGCATTTGCTTCTAGGACAATATTCATAGCTCACAATTTCATAGCCGGATACGTAGCGTTCACATCACATATATGAATTTGTCAAAAATTTTAAATGTTTTATATAATAAAATACTACTGTATCTTAATAAAAGTAAATACATAATATATTTAGTAGGTACCTACATATTACGTGAATACATTTCTCTGTTACACTTGTGCACTAGATATTACTTCGCAACCATACATAGACCAAGAATATAGATAGGTACACTTTTCTTACTACCTATCATAAGTTTTGTAAGTTGGCGCGTGACGAAGGGCATACAGAGATTGAAATCACCTACGGATTTATTTATTTATTATACTATATTTATATTGCATTTTTAAATATATTTGGTAAGTATGAAATTAATGTTTTGAATTTATTTAATGTAATATATGGGAATAAAACACAATACCTACATCGAATATGTTGTTCATAATATCACCCATAGATGGCTGTAGTAAAAATTCCTTATTTTCAAGCGAAAAGAATTTCAGTATTACAATATATAGAACTTCAAATTGAATTGATAGGGATCTCATTAAAAGGCATAATTGGTGAACGTTGCGCAAGCGCATAAAGTGATCACGTAAACCAGCCGATGACAGGTCGTAAGCCCTGTAGGTGCCTTGATTTCCCGGTTCTCCTACAATAAATATTCCAACTTCGTCTCTATTGAGATAATTAAAAATCTGTTAAAAATCTGTTAAACAATACCTACACTTCTTTCTACATAATCATATATATGTAATCAAGATGTATGAAATAATAAATTTTCAACCTTTCAGGAGGAAAGAAGGCGTACACTCACATGATGTGGAAAGTTCAGTGTTGCCATAACCCACTCGTTTTATCGAATTTTATGTTGTTTTCATTTACCTTGACCATTTTATCTAATTTACTATTTTTTTCGTAATGTACTTATCTATTATATGCATTTTAAAAGTTAATTTATAATCGGTCAAATAAGTTATATTTTTGCAATAATTATTAATTTGACCTTTTATGTCGTGATTTCCTAATTTTTATCCACTATATGTAAAATGTATTACAAACATATTAAAAATAGGAGATGTCATTGACATTAACTACAGTTTACTATCTACAAATTAATAAATAATGATGACAAACACATACGTATGACAAACTGCGAATATTGTAACATTTGATTATACGTGGTCGTTCATCACACGATTTCGTGGAAAAATCTCACTTTTCCGAAGTCTATAAATGTGCGAAAATAATAATATAAGTGAAGATACTCGTAAAAAAATATTACAATAAACTATGTTGTATTACGGCGGGCGTACACGTAAATAAGTATTACTAATAAAATATACGCTCTTATAAGAAAATATATTTCCCGAGCCCTTTTCCGGTTTCCAGAAATAAACACATTGCAAATTGTCATATCGGGTTTTCTCATCGGCGTGAAATGTTTTCGTTATTACATTTTATATAAGGAGTTATTGATATTTAGCTGACGCAAAGATGCCTAGTCGTATTAAGAAGGGTCTACTCTATTGCGTTTTTATTAAGGGTCTTTCTTATTCCACGCGTGTGTTCCACTGATGACATACCCTTTTGTTGGCTAATGGTATTCCAAATTGTCTTTAACGAAAAATGTCAACATGACAATTTTTTTTTCAACAGAGCATAAGTACAAACCTTATTTTTCCAACGAATTCAGGATCCCTTTGATATGTTGCTGAACCAAAAGAATTGCCGAAACTACATAGATATTAAACTGTTTTTTTTTCTCCTCGTATAATGTTCGTTTTCATCCGTATAAGGACTTGTGACATTATACTCGTCAGACGTAATAAGGAATCGTTTCAATATAAATCTTATTAAAAATATTATTATTAGAAATCATTTTTATACTCGTATTCTGTTGGAAATAATATTGATTTATCAGCAAAGGATAGGCTGGCCACTATCTTCCTCCATTTTACAAACCTTTCAAAGAAACCTTTACGAGCACATATGTGCCTAATAGTCTTCGCCATGTGCGAACAATTTTTTAAATTATTTCAAAGTTATATTGTCATATAAAAAAAAATCCTCTAACAAAACAACAGTGATGGAGTTATTGGAAAAAAAGAAAAATAAACAAAAAATATTTGAAAACATTCACATACAACCAAAGTGTTTTTTTTTCTAAAGGAGATAAAATGCGGCAAATTCTGTAATCATGGAAATCATGGAAAGTAAATAATGAAATGTATTGTTACTTTTAGAATAACATCTTTTTTACGTTATTTTTTTTCAAATACAGGGATTTTTTTGTGGTTAATTAGAAAATTCAATTTTAAAAATCCAAAGTTCACTATGTCATGAAGCAGTGTATAACAAAAATCACTGTATACCACGTTTTGTTATTATTTCTTAAGGTTTTTTCTTTTCAAAATTTGCAATATAATAAAACTGTTGTAATACAATGCTGTCGGAAAATCAATTTTCGTGTTAGTTTTGAATTTTTGTCGTGTCGTGGGGCAATTTGTTATACAACATTTTCATTTGGGTGCCCGCCCCTTATCGAATGGGTCAGGGGTTTATAAATATGTTTGGTACCAAAACATTCAGTGTATATTATATTAAAAATAGGTACATTGTTTGATAATTTTATTCACATATTCTGCAATAATACTAGTCCGGATATTTCGTTGTCATACTCACTTGTTTTATTCAAAAATACGCAAGTTTAAAATCTAGTTAAATGGCTTTCAAAGTTATAATATTTTGATATGATATTAAATATCTAAGTATGTTTTAATGATCAGATGGTTTCCGCTAATTTATCTGATTCCAGAGACCTTGGTCACTTCTCTGATGTCTTATGTATATACATTGATCTGAAGTCGTCGATAGTCCGAGAGTGTGAATTGCTTGCTTGTCGATTGTTCTTTTTGCACCACGGTGTCGAGATCGCAAATCAAAAGGGCTCCATGAGCTACTCTTCGCGCTATGCATTATTTTATTTTCTGTTGTTAATTCCAGCGTTCAGCAATGGGGCCGATAACAGTCCCCATATACGCGTGGTGGTGACAGTAGCTAAAAATTATTGTAACAGGCTACCTCCATTTTTTTTATTTCTTTATTTAAATTGTTTTCTATATTGCAATACCAAGCCTAATCTATAGTAACATATAAATAATTATTTCAATTTTTCATAATATATTTAAGATATTATTTCCTCTTTGATGTCACTCGGTACACTTTCATATAATTTAAGCCAATTATAAATTAGAGAATTTCGTTTTTCTAATCTAACATAAGTTATGTAATTATTTTGTCATATTCGTGATATTTGTTATTATATTCAACTTTAATATTCGTGATGTTCGTTATTATATGAGGCATTTTCTATAGAAAAATTAAACAATAGAAACTTGTACAATAAAAAACTTGAAAAAAAAATTGTGTGTTCACTCGGGATCTTTGAAATGACCAATATCTGATTTCGGCCTTTGTGGCTCAGTTGGTTACGTATATATGCTGATCCAAAGGTCCCGGGTTCGATTCTCGGTGGAGCCACAGTTTTTAATTGTGTTTTCAGTCTGGTTCTGTGAGACGATAAATATCGCAAGTCTCCAGAATGTGGCAACTTGTTATTGGGTGCGTGTTAAATTAATATTTTACATAGTACCTGTTAGTTGTCAGAGAAGTACCAAAAATACAAAAATAAAATAAAATTGATTAACATCTTTAAATATAGAGAATGTAAAATATTACATAATCTTAATACAATATTAATATTGCCAAAATCGAAATAATATTGATTAATAGGTATTATATTATGTTCTTAATACAATATTAATATTGCCACCATCAAAATAAATTTGCTTAATTACTTTAAATATAGAGAAAATAAAATATTATATATATATACTTTGAGATGGTTTGGCCACATGGGGAGAATGAATGAGGAACGCCTGACGAAGAAAATATACATTGCGGACAGGAATGGAATGAGAGGTCGGGACCGCCCAAGAAAAGGATGGCACGTCCATGTGAACGGTATTTTGAAAGACGGAAATGTTAGAAGCGTGAACAACAGACGAACATGTATGAGACGATGTATGAATTTTGACGAGGCGATTATTGTATGTCAAGATAGGAGTAAGTGGCGTTCGGTTCTCTCTGCCTACCCCGTGAGGGACATGGCGTGATGGTATGTATGTATGTATTCTAAATACAATATTATTATTGCCAAAATCGAAAAAATATTGATTAATAGGTATTATATGTTCTCAATACAATATTAATATTGCCACCATCAAAATAAAATTGATTAATAACTTGAAATTTTGAAAATATAAAATATTATTTTGCCACCGTTAAAATAAGAAAATTTTGTGTGTCGGTGAGAATGGCAAATCTGAAAATATAATTTTGTAGATAACCATCAAATATGTAATTGGTTTAATAAAATGTCATTTTGATACGGATAATTTTTATGTGATGGGTAAGTGATAATATATTATGTGATGGGTAACTTTCAGAATGTGGTTGTGCACATCATGGCGTGTGGCACGCTGACAAGTGTCGCCATATTCATGCTGACGAGTTTAACATATAGATCTTTATCGTTCCCGTTGTGTTTGACTAAAAGTAATGTAATCTATGATAGATATCTAATAGAGCAGGCTCGTGTGAACACGCCACGAGACGATTATTCCATTTATTGCTCATACATATGTAGGTACAACTAGCTACTTGTGGACCCTCATAAAACTATTAATGAGTTTTAAAAGCTTCACGTGTGATAAAATACCACCCCGATCTGTACATAACCCAATTATGATACTTACAATTTTATGGTGGGAACTTTGACCATACAAATTTATTACCTAAACGATTTTTTTGTTTTGATGATTATGTACCTACATATGCCTCAGTATCGGAATGGCTTATAGAAGCCGAAAATCTTGGCTTTCCTATGAATATTATGTTAAGGAATTCAAAAGCTAATATTTATTATTTGTTTTATTGCAACCATACATCAAGATTAAAAATTTAACCGTTTGTAGATACGACGATTTACAGGGCCACAAATATAAATATTATTTTGGAATGTGACTTTAAAAATATTTTTCATGACTACTGAATTGAACAACGATGCTAGAAAAACATTAAATTTTCGACATTTCCCAATCAGGGTTTGCCTAGTCCGAAGGTTCTAGGCTCGCTCCTGCTATGCCTCTATTTACCTTGTGACATGTCGATGATTGAACTAGAGTATTATGTAAATTAGTTTTATATTTTTACTCTCCACTACTATGGAATAGTGGACAGTCTTATGTAAGTTAACAACATTAAATTATTATGCAAACGAATCGAAGCTTTAATTTATTTGCTATTTATTCATATTCCGAATAAAACATTATGTAAGACATTATTCGCTAATTCAAAGCAATTTTTCAATATATTTATTTAGTCGTACGAATTTTGAATGAAAAAAAAATCCTCGTAGTCACATCACGAGTGCTATGATATATGTGTATGTTATTCATAATAGCAGTAAATTTTCTGAATATTTCAAGTAGGCTCTTGAATATTCATGTTTAAATGCCAGAAATAATATTGAGATAGAATGGATAAAATTCTGCAAATTCCCACCGAATACCGAGAATATTAACTTTTCCGCGAATTAATAATGATATATCTTCATTTCTTGAGCATTTATGTTTTGAGAATCGATTCGTGAGCATGAAATATCGATCGATGTTTTGGAGAATTTCTTCGCTTCGGCAAAATTTTCCTATTCAAATACCAAATCTGATTTTTTATTCAGCTAGTGTATCCAGAGCAGGGAAAAATAACATTATAATATATGAAGCATATTTTCTTGTAAATTTACTCTTAATATCTATGAAAATACATGGTTTTAATTCACTCCACACAAATTAGATTCAGTTATATTTACATTTTCGTAATAAATAACTTCCAATTACATTTTTCAAAACACCGTGAATTTATTATATATTAGTATTGGCAATCTCTGAATGCTGTTTTATAAGTAGACTTTAAAAAAAATACAATACATCTATCATATAAGTAGTATTTTTCATTATGTTTTAAATATCAAAATTTGAACGTAGTCAAAATTTTTAGTTCTTTGATCTGTTAATTTATTTTATATATTTGTTTAATGTTGACTATACATATTTATATTGGATAGACATATTGTTGTATTTATCACCTTATTTAAACCATTATATTAACAAAGATATAAATAATAAAACCTGAAAGTATTATGTTTTATGTTTTGTGGAAAGTTAATTTTATTTATTTTTGAACAGTTATGTTTGACTATCATTTGATACTCCACTACTGTCATAGTGAAAATTGTTGTTTTTTTTTCTGATCTAAACAAATCGTGTTTGTTAAAAGTACCAAGGTTCAATGCTCGAAATCATAAATGGACATGTATCCATATCATACGATAAATCTTTATTTGTTTTCAATCAGCGTGCCTTCCCATAGTAATCTAATTAAAATTCCTTGCGCCCATAAATAATCAAAATCGTTCCCTCTTATCAACACATGTATCCGCATCAACCTAAGCTCACTGAAAACTGGGTTAATATTTCATACAAATAGGTGAATTGTATAAAGCGTACCTATATACTTACCTAAAGTCTATAAAATCAATCCGGATAAAGACATTTGAATGAAAGAGAAAAATGAGAATGAAAGTAATTTTTTTTACATTTGTTCCCTGTTGGGAGTCAATGTTTTTTAACAAATTTTTAAAATATCAATAGAGACGAAGTTGGAATATTATTGAAGAACCAGAAACTCAAGGAACCTACAGGGCTTGCGACCTGTCATCGGCTGGTTTACGTGATCACTATATTGTCTTCTATAAGTATCAATATTCTATGAAAGTGCAAGAAGAAAGGGACAATATTTTATTTTAAGAAGAAAGGATTAATAAGTAATAGCTGCTTTTGGCTATTTATTGATATGTTGCACTTGGTTGTATTAAACTCAAAAATTACGATTTAAATGTAGGTAGTACTTAAACGTTTACGAATTCAATACACTAAGACATCACTCGTAAAAACAATTTTAAATAATATATTTTTTCTTCGTTGAAATATACTAATTTCCAAGTTAATGCTTATTTTATTTATATTTTTCAACATCCTGACTATTCCATTTTATTTATTTGATATTAAATCTTCAATAAAATTATTCCAAGATTGCATCCCTCTTCTATTTGAACAGTCTTATTACCCGATCCATTAATTTTGCGGTGTCTTCTCCATCTTACGTGAAATGAAACTACTGCGATGAATTTGTAATAGTCAAAATTGAAAAAAAAGGCATAAAATTATTTCTTTTAAAAACACAATGTGCATTTTTAATAAATACAAAGTTCATAGACTGCCTGTTATAAACAACCTTATTTCTCTTCGTTATTTTCCATTAACAACATGCATGTTTCCCATGCATTGTTTGACGAGCCAATACACACAGACAGACATAATACTTTGCCTTTGGTGAAACATCGAACAACACTCTTATCATTTTTACAATCTTTCTTCATTTTTCTTTTCCCTCATTCTCCGGGGTATAACATCAGAGAAGATGCAAATTAGCTATCGCAAGCTGTTTGTATTAGAGAAAGAAAACACAATAAAATATTTAAACGAGTTTTCACCGAGGAATTTAATAGATTCCATAACATAAATTCAAGGCGATTTTTTTATTGTTTTCTAAAAATCAATAGGTATATTTATTGTATAATCACTGAATCATGAATATTACTTATTTCTAATTACTTCTCGGGCAACAAACAGGTAGGTACTATGGTCGATTATAGATTTACACGCTTTCAGTAATAAATTGTAACATTGCCGAATAGTTTTCGTCTCACAGATCCAGACTAAAAACAAATAAAAACTGTGTCTCCACCGGGAATCGAACCCGAGACCTTTGACTCAGATATTGTATCCAAATAACAAAATATTCGACAAAAATGATACTGTGAGACTTCTTATTCCAAACTATGGTTCGAAAATGTAACACTGTGAATCACGTCACTTATTAAACATCAACATTATATTTTTGTTGTAATTAAATATTTAGTATTTATTTGCAAACTATATATTTAGTCTATCATGTAAATAGGTTATTGTCATTTCATACCAATTATGTTAAATACCAAGGTGTATATTCGACTAGTTTTATATGTACTTATCAAACTAAAAAAAACAGTATTTATTTAATGTCGAATATATTTAATTTACAGAAAAAAATCAAATGAAGTACTAAGTTTTTATTTATTTGCCGAAAATGTATCTAGTTTTATAAATGTGTATTTTGTGTAATAAAAGCTCTTGAAAGTTAAGTTTTTTTTGTCTCAATCTTTCTCACTCACATTACATGAATGTATAAAAATATTTTGAAAATTTTACCGATTTTTCACTAAGACATTCTAGTCAGTGAATAGAAACTCTTTTCTGGCTATGTTTTATTTAAGATTCCGATTTTTTCACTTGCTGCGTATATTTTACTCCCCAACAGTCTCTGTCTGAAAACTTAGACGATTCGTACCATCCTAAGAATATATCGCAGCGTCTCGCCCTGGGCCCTCAGAAACACAACAGTTCTTTGTTGTAACTCTTCCGTGCGGAATAAATGCAAGGGTGGGGGTGGACCTTGCCACTATCGGAATAATAATAGAAATGCGACGAAAACAAAAAAAAATGTCAAAATGTCTCTCAGGATTTTTTTTTCGAGCCTATTTACACGAAATTTGTTATAAATAGAATCATTTATACAATCATAAAAAGATTTATTGCAAAATATTGTAAATGCAATTTGTACTATTAATATAAAACATCTTTTACACATATAATACATACAAACTTATCTCTTAAATTGTAGCTATGACTAACCACATCGTTATTTTGCTGCAACAATGAATTATTCGAAAATGATTTTTTTTTCAAAGTTATAATTTTATTTGTTACAATTTAATTGTGATATAATGATACATTTTCAGTGTTATTTAAAAAAATAAATTTGGTTCAATTGAACTCGGTTCAAAGTCTTATTCTGAAATTCAAATTTTTCTCATATAAGAATTATTTATTCTTATATGAGAATATTTGAATTTCAGAATAAAACTTTGAACCGGGTTCAATTGAACCAAATTTATTTTTATAAATATTAAAGTTAATGTTTTTGAATTTAATCTTCAACATAAAAAACTATTTATTTTTGAATTTTCCGGAACCACCACCTCACAACAATTAAAAAGTTATCATAATATTTTTCATTTCAATATTTCATTTTCATTTTGATATACAAAAAATTTAATTTAATGTTTCTATTTGTTTCAGGTGAGAACATATTTTGAACATCATTTTCTCGCCGAAAAATGACATAATAAAGGTAAAAGTAAATTTAATGAATTAGTTATAATTATAACATAATTATTTTTTCCTTATTTTCCACTAAATATTTCCAGTTTGTTATACATTGTTTAAAACATTGTATCTCCTCTTATTATTTATTATTCCCGTTTGTATTTCTCATTAGCAATAAATCATCCAGGGTAAGTAGAATAATCATCCCTTAATGTCAGTTAATGCTATACAATTCTCTCCCCACTTTACAAAAGGTTCTTTGTAAACTTTAAAAATGTCAAGAGAATGTACCTTCCTATTTTCACCACCTCAAGTCTGTAATATAAGGTGTAATCAAAGGTTTTTTCACTATAATAAAGATGGGTTCTACTATACAATAAACCTGGAGAAAATAAATTATCATTTAAACCAAAAACCTAGACACTTGCTACAAGTTATTATTATTTAGTTTTACGTAGTTGTTTATTAATAATTCATTCGTTATTATAACAATATTTTTAATTTAAATAATTCTATACCAAATAAATTTATATTTAATTATCAAAACCTCACGTTATTTAATGTTAGTGTTTTTAAGTAATAATTAAGCTGTCAATTTTTATAAATCTTTATAAAACAAAGCTTGTGGATTCCTTATTTGGTTCGATGTTCAGATATATGTCTTATACGACAAATTATAAAATTAAGTTTAGTACACATAAAGTAAAGATACAATATACAAATAATTTATTTAAGTTATCCTTTTCATTATAATAAAAACACTATTTCAACTAAACAATAAATCTTCTTATGTAACGCACGTAGTTTTACTCAAAAAATCGACGTTATCGACATCTCTTCAATTAATAATAATAATAAATACTTCCTTAAGCCCTGAACCCTGCTCAGGTGGCGAGTTTATTACCACATACCATTTTTTTTCCTACTAACCAGTGTTACCAGCCCAGAGAAGCAATATTTGCGTGAATAATGTATTTTAATATTTTTTTCCCCATTCTGGGTATCGATTTAGTGTTATAATTAAAATAAATTAATAAATTTTAAAATCTTGAGATTTTATCATCTTTTAAAAAAGCTTTTATCTTTGCACATTATTATAATAATTATTACAATTTATTTTTTGTATTTGAAACATGAATGTAAAGAAAGATATAAAAATAAAAATAAAATAACACTTTGGAATGTTACACCGAAGCTGCAGGAAAAGTTCAACTAATATTCGTTAATTGCCCGCCTTTTTTCAACGGCTCCTCACTGCCCCTTGAAGTTATATACCAGCCATAACAATTACTTATGTAGATTCAACCCCCGTGACTGTCTCAGGGTGGTTCTCACTGCTGGCTGCCTCGCTATATTATACTCTCCTACCCTCTCCTGTACTAACCACTACACAGACACCTAAAACAACCTTCGAAACCATTACTTGCCAATGTAACTAGTTAATATAATATATATTTATGTTGTATTCGACAGATACCCACACAATTACACAGATATATTATATATGTATATGTTGGGTAGTAGTTCGTGCAATAATATTGTACTTGTTTTGAACATTAACTTACCAAATGTATCAAGTTCGACACTTAAATATATATTAAATAACGTATAATACACAAATTTAATTAAACACACTGTATATGTCTAGAGAAAACAACATCAAAAAATAATTCATTTTTATATTTTGATATTTTCTTCATTATTGAATATTGGTATGAAAAAGGTTAGTCTGGGACCTAGGAGTGGTTGCGTTTACCAGTGCGCATCCCTTTTCCACGGGTGAAAATTGCAGATTTTAGTATCATTGTTATCTTTATAAGTCCTTTTTGTGCTCGTATACCATCCATCTGATTACAATGAAACTAAGTGATTTATTCTGCGCACACCTGAGAATAATAAAAAAAAACTTCTTCTTTTTTATTTTTTTATATTCCTATTACAGTAACAGTAAGTAATTTTTTTACAAACGGACGGATTTTATAGGTACAAATAATATATATGTACTAATTATTTAAAATAATGTTAAAATCTGCAATTTTTACCTATGACGAGGATGCGCACTGGTAAACGCAACTACTCCCAGTTGCCAGACTTACCTTTTTCATACAATATTAAATAAGGAAGAAAATATGAAAAAAACCAGTCATCAACAAAATGATTCATCGAAAACGTTGCTATCTCTCGGACTAATATCTTATTGTCGATGGTATAGTGAAGTGGTCAGTACATTTACTGTCAAATAAAGTTTGTCAACATAAAGCTTGTATTTTACATTATTCCAAACAATTATGTTATGTGCACAATTAACGATGATATTTCAGAATGGGTGGTGAACCTCATTGCTGAAATATGTGAGATGTTATTGTTGCCTGTTGTATTTTCGATTACCCGGCTTTTACGGGACACTCGAAAACAATAATAGAAAATAGTGGAAGTACTATTCCAAGCCGGTGTCTAACAGCATAAATTTCTTGTTAAAAATATACTTAAATTTATTCATAAAAAGATAAATTTACATATGAAGGTTAGTCATAAAATTTATGTGTACAATGTTATCTAATCTATTCTGTAAATTTACCAACTTTCTTTTCTTTCTCCTTAGTGCGTTTGTCCCGTTTCTATCGGGTTACGCTTTGACCATGATCCTGGAATTGGCTAGTCTGGTTTATTACATTGAAGCGACTGCCAGCTGACCTTCGTAACCCTTAGAAAGGGAAACTAGACGAATTGGATCATGGCTACACATAGCTAGTTATATAAATCCGCACATAGATTTTTTGAAAATCCAGAGGTGCGTGCCCCATCCGGATTCGAACCGTCGACCTCACGCATGTGAGGCGACAACCTTACCGCTGGGCTGTCACAGCTATTCTGTAAATTTACCATCAAATAAAAAAAAATAAACAACGAAATTTAAATATTAATACAAATGTAGTTTAAAGTTATTAAAAAAAGGAATATAAATTTATGTTATGAAATATATTCAAATTTAATATTTAAAAATGTTTACATTATAAAAATACCCAGATAATATGGACAGCCCTTTTTCTTTTGATATTTAAAGTTCTTTATTTAGAGTAGTGATGTGTTATACTACAACATGCAAATAATAAAATCGAACATTTAAAGTTCAAATTTTAACGTAGCATTAAACAATTCTTTGTAATTCACAATTTTATGTCGGCGCGGGGGCGAGTGTTTGTTATTTTGTATTTTTGCCTCTTTACCTTCTATAGTGACTATAGAAAGCAATAAAGGTATTCAAAATTAATGAGCCAGAAGACAATGTTAAGCTAAATCTTAAGAAAATCGCATTAAATATGAATTAGTACGAATAAGTATCCCTAACGATTGTTCTATCCCCTCAAACACCGTTTCGTAATAACTCTATGAATTTTATAATATCTAAATGTTAGTTTTAACGAAATAACTGTCATATTTGTTATTATTATCTTGAAAGGCGTTGTTTAAAGTATAAACTTAATGTGTCGAAAACAAAAATATACCTATAACCCAAGAATCTCTACCATTGCTTGGTGCCTTTCATAATTTTTCCGTTACAATTTTATGGGTTCATATAACTGAGAGGTCACTGAATATTTTTCTATCTGTATATGTTAAATGCTTTCTTTTATTTTGCATTCAATAACATGTAGTCTTAGAACAATTACATAGAGATGAGAAAAAGGGGGAAAAAATCCAATGTTTGCGTATATGCAATTAAAAAATATTCGATTTATAATGTCTTTTTCTAAATACTGTCCATCTTCTTGTTACTGTAGTAAATGTATGTAAATAAAAGAAAATAAATAAATAAACTTCATTTCATTTAAAATTTATAAGTTTACTACTGGGCCCGGGCAGACGCTGTCTTGTAACAGACCGCCTTCTATGTAGACCGCATTTTATATAGACCTAATTTTATGTATTTGACCTAACTTTTTTCAAACATTTCAGAGCGGTTTATTCTCTTGCGCATATTATATATGTCAATAGATGTGTTCACACCGCCATCTATTAAAAGTTAACACAACTTAAAAATTATCATTGACCCATTTTTTCTATGATTTTTTTGGAGGGGTGAAGGTAAGTCAAAATTAAAAAAAAATTATGTATTTTTAGATGAAAAATCTAACGGGAAAATTAAAAAGAAATTCGTTGAAAAATATTTTATAATCTCTATAACAACTGTCCTATCCTTTTTATACTAACTAACTGATACTATCTGTCCTATCCTTTTAATCCGGAACCAACCATGCAAATACAAAAAAAATCAATGAAGTCGCTTGACCCGTTTCGGAGATTAGCATGTATTAACATCGTGACACAAGATTTTTATATATTAAGGGGGGGACTGCTGCCAACGTACCTATTTTTTCAATTTGAATTTGCGTCATTACTACAAAACGAATCATTTTGATAAAAATAACCTAGTTATTTTGGATATTAATAAATAAAAATATACCTTATTTTATTAATTATGTTCTGCATATATTCTTGTAGGAAAATAATAAGCATACTCCAATTTTTCACATTTATCTTAAATTTCTAAAAAACTATTAGGTATAGAGCATTATATTTTTTTTATAAATTAAAGAAGATCAAAGTATCTGGAAAATTACGATGTAACGTTGCATTAATGCATCAGGTTAAGTTAATAAACCAAAAAAACTTATATTTCGCAATGGCGCTGAATGGAAAATAAATGTTTTTTAGGTTTATTTTCTAAACCTGAAGCATTAATGCAACGTCACATCATATTTTTCTAGATATTTTTGTCTTCTTCAATTTAAAAACAAATATGTTGAACTACGCCTTATATTTTATTAAAAATGTAAGATAAACGTTAAAAATCGGGGTATGCCATTATTTTTCTACAATAATTTATACAGATCATTATCAAAAAGTAAAGATATATTTTTGTTTATTAATACCCAAACTATCTAAATTATTTTTTTCAAAACGATTTGATATGAAATAATGAAGGTATATCAAATTGAAAAATAGGTACGTTGGCAGCAGTCCCCCCCTTAAGATGAAATAAGTATAAACGGTACCTACATATATTATATCGTAAGACACACGAGTTTGTATGTATATTCAAAGAATTTCAAATGTGTTCTTTAGTTTTCTGTGAACAATAATAACGGTTGTGCAGGAGGTAGTTAGAATATTTTATTTATCGTTTGAGTGCATTATAAACACATCGTTTATTTTATATTGCAATTAAAATTTCAAATTACATCCACCCCATGCGCGAGATATGAAGGGTGAGTAATATGTCTTCACTAGATTGCAATAAGACGTTTGCAGGGCTCGTTAAGTTAGTGAGTAAGATATTTATTACATTTTTTATCGGATTAATGATATTTACCTGTCAATGGTACTTTCGGGGATAATTTCTTACAAACCATTAAAAATAATTCGTTGAATCGTTTTTTATGATATTTTTTTAATGGATGTATAAAATATTTTCTGTAAAATGCCATTTTTACTGCAATTAGAAGGTTTGTATTGCAGGATTCAAACGACACCGTCCAGAACATTTTTTCTGTATGCAATGCACGAAGATATCCTTAGGGGCTTTCTTTGACGTGTAATCTTTGGCGACGTAGTACAGAATAAAAAAAAACACGTCATAATAATGAAATTACTTTAACTTACTGAAAGTTTAAACGCAGCCGAGTAGTTTTTACTTGAATAATATTTATTTTCGTTAACTTTTAGTAATTGTTACAAGAAAGAGATTTCTTAATTAATATTTTACTATACTTGGAATATAATTATGTCATAGCGTACCATTACAAGTTTTTTTTTAAATAAAATAAAAACGGTCACCATACATAGATACAATTGTATTTTGACGCTGTAGTATGTATATTTTTGTTTATCTTTTAATTATTTTTCAAAAAAAATGGTTTATCTCTATATAATCTGGCCGTTTTTCATTATGATTACAACATAGACAATTATAAACTATTTTTAATGTATATAATATATTGTTTCTACCTAATTGTTTTAATTTTATGTCAAAAAATGAATAACTTGTTAACTTGATTATTACAATCATATCATGCGAGTATTGTTGTGTTCTAGCACTTTACTTAGTATTTATTTTAACAACGTCTCTTGGACATCTTATTTTGAAGTATTCCCCCAAGTAATATACGTTCATACTTTTATTTTAATTATATTTCACCGTGCACCCCCTTGCATATATTTACAGTCCCCCCCTCGTTCCTTTTCCCGAATATACCAACACTCCTACCCTAGGATTAATCTTACCTCGTTTATGCACATGATGAATTACATTATTTATTGCGAGAGCCGAGTCCTATGTGTATCCCTGTTTATCAAATTGACTATAAAACTCGTGATAGCTGGAAAAAAAGTCTTGCTCGGTTCTGTTGGGTTGTTTCTCTTCTTCCTTGTATTGCTCCCTGGAGGGCCAAGCTTTGCATACGATGATACGAAGAACGTGTTTTATTGTTTCATTATTTGTTCTCTGAAATGTGCTTTCAAACGATCATATATGCGGTTCAGAGATTTACCAGAACTGAATTAGTTGGGTATATGAATACATAGTACTTATGTTTGTGACTTAAAATGCTTTTTTAAGTAAATAAATTGCATACCTACATCATATTTATTGCATCAACAAAACTAAGCACATGCATACGCACCTACTCATCATCAAGAAGTTTTAACAAAAAATATATTCAACATAATACTTGTTAAAAAATATACCTATCTAAAACCTTAGTCATTCTTACTCTCGACACTATTAACATCATGTAACATATCGACTTCATATTAACATCATGTGTAAAGTACATAGACCTAGAGCAGGGGGTCAAGTCTGGTTCGACCGGCGAAATCAATACCCTGTGATTACCCATATCATGGATATAATTATCGTATGGAGTTCTATGACATCTAAAGATATTGTAGAACTCCATGTAATAATTATATCCATGATATGGGTAATCACGAGGGTTTTGATTTCGACGATTGAACCAGACTTGCCCCCCTGATTAGTTTTCCATAGACAACTTTTAATTTCTTCTGTATAAATTCATCATTTACGTTGTTTTTTTTATGTCCTCTCTGCAGCCCAAACTATAAGTCCGATTGACTTCATATTAATATCATATATATGTAAAGTCCATAAACTTAGAGCTGATTAGTTTTCCATAGTTCGTTTATCTCTAAAGTAAAAGCTTAATATGACATATTATTCCTTGTATTAAGAAAACAAGACAAATCTATGGCCTAAACTGTTTTTTTTATTATTTAATACGCTTGTATTGTTTCTTTATACATAGTTGTTCACATAAAATATTCATTAAATTCTCACACCGTTATTAAACATTTTCTGTCATGCATGTAAAAATCAATTTATCATAGTATAATATTATTTTCTGTATGTATACGCTGTGTTAAGGTTTTTAACTGCATTAATTTAGTGAGTCTTTAATTAGGGTGTTGTACCTATGCATAATTTACTGTCGATAATTGGGACCATTTTCAAATGTTAGGTCATTATTTTAATTTCATGCGACATTAACCTTTTACAGTTCAATAGGAATTTGTCGATTCGACCCTATAATAATAATTCTCATGGCATACTGCCTACAATTTTGTACATTGCCTTATATTACAATTATTAAATGTTCAGCATGTTATCTCCGTAAAATATCTCTTCAATAATAGTTTAAAAATGCTCAATAAACAATGATATTAATTCAACTTAAAGCATTTTGTTTTGTATAAACTTACCATAACGCCATATCTTTCCTCAGAGAAAATACAACGCTATAGTTTTCTGTTCTGTTTCATGCATACAATCTTATAATAATTATACACTGATGTAAAAAATAAAAGATTATTAAAATAGATTGGTAGGTAAAATTTATTTATATAACAATTGGATAGGTAGTACCTAGATACATTTAATTCTCACGTGATATGCAGAGAGAACTGATACCCTCACAATCCTATTTTGACTTTAGATTATCGTCTTGATTACTATCTTGATTTTCGTTTTGTGTATACATCTTCGTAAATATTTTATTATAATGAGAACATCTTCAACTTTTCTGGATTTATGCATTAGCCAATTTGAAAGTCTCGTTAAAATAGCCTTACCAACTCTTTCACTCAACTCTTTCTTTTATTTAAGTTATATTTGATCTTATTTCCCCATTTCAAATACTAATAAAGTATGATTTTAATCGTTTGCTTTTCTTTAAAATTTTACTCTTTAGTTTTTTGGGTGCAGAATAAATTGGATCATTGTGTGCTTCAGTAGTTATATTTCAGTGTTGTACGTGTATTTGTGATTCTTCTTTGTTTTCCCGTACTTTTATTTCATTACATTATAGTTTGAAAAATTCTCAACTCTAATTTCTCAAATTACGTGTACCTAAACTGATATGATTAACGGATGATAGCGTGTTGAAATTTCATCCTTATTGAGGTTTTCTTTTTGAACTGAAAACTTGATAAAACTCCAGTAGTTGTTGTCTGGTGCAAACTTTTCCAACACTATCAACGTAAAAAGGAAATGAACTCTAATGAATGTTACACTTTTGCCTCAACTTCATTGAGAGCCTTTCTTTTGTTTCCACTTTTTATAGATGCCTATGGATATGTATGTACCTAAACATATACATGGGTACAATCACACAATAGTTTCATTAACTATACATATTTAAATTATCTTCAAAGATTGATGTTATCATTGGGCATATTTAAATATGTTTTAATATTTAAGATTCTCTGTTGTTTACTACCAAATATCAATTATACTAAATTTCTTAAGTATTTATAAAAAACTAATTTTTACATACAAATTATACTTAAGCACTGACGAGTTTCATTTAAAGACATTCCCCATTCTGTAGATGCTCTTTGAGCGAAACGCGTCAGTGGTAAGGTATAATTATACGTGAAAAAAAGTTCAAATTTACTTATTCTAATAGAATTAATAACGTTATTTCATCAATAATTGACAGAGGGAAATTTATAAATAGTTACCACCAAACACTGTTTTGTTAATATTAACAAAATATATTTTTGGTTGCTTGAAAGATACTTTTTTGCACACTACCAAACCGGACAGCTATACTTTGGGTTCTTATTCCAAAACTTTAGTAAACATATTTGTAGCCGAACAGTGAAATGTAAAAAAAAACAAACAAATTAATAGGAGTCGGAAAAACAGGGAAGCGGGTATGACAAGGTGCACAAATATACCTTCACAAAGCCATTGATGTCTGATAGGATCGTTTTAATATTGCATAATTGTTTTTGCTAATAATATCATTCCATATATAATGCTTTTGCCGGTTTACTAATAAATTAGAAATTATATTATTGTAAAAACCCGCCTTCGTGCGTAAGTTTTATTCCTTGAATGACCATAATGTACATTGAAAATAGTTTATTTATGTAATAGGAAACAATGCTTGTTTAGAAGCACCTAACATAATATAAGCGTTCGATTTAAAAACGTTCCGAGTTGTATGTAGGGCATATAGGTATACCTTTATTTGCTCCAGTTTCAGCATGTTTCATATAGAGGTATAGAATAGAAGTTGTATTGTATTTTAGGTAAAAGCCATTTGATATCATTATGGCTTTCGCAGAGGCAGATAAATACACAAAATATCTAGAGCCGAGGTTTATTTTGCTAGTCACTACCTCACATTTCCTCGTGTTTTCCAGATCTTCCGTCGCCTCTGAAAGTCCTCGGAGCGCCGTGGAACCACTTCGCCTTTTTATACCTTCCCCTGTCTAGTTTATGACCTTCATAAAGAAAATGCGACGCTGGGTAAAACTGTTTCTCTAACCTGGGAATAATTCTTTAAAGTGTTCTTTTTTCAGGTATTTTCTTTTTGTATGTACATTGCTGCCAAGTATAAATTCAGGTTTTTTAATTTAAATCAACTTCGATGTTGAATTTTACGACCGGCAATACATGTTTCGTAATACTGTTTTCCAACCGTCAGTCTTTTTAATCCTTATTTATATTTAGTGTTTTATTTATGAATGTGTAACTTGTACAATAATTTATTAATGTTAATGATCCTCAAAGCCCCCTAACCTCGACAGTATAGGATCGATCAAAGGTATTAAATATTTTATAAAAATACAAATACCTACTGGAACAAAATAATCACTTTTACTCTTTTCAATCAACGATGGTGTTTACAAAATCACGTCATTTATGTGTCATTCACATATCTATTGCTGAGCATATTTAATCTCTTATTAAAAAAAACACTTTACATAGATTTCTACTTCGTTTAATGAATTTTTTATCATCATTATCAGTGGCTCCACAACCCAGGTCGGGCTTTGGCCTCCTCAAGGAATCGTCTCTATTGCACCCTATCCATAGCCTTATTTTGCACACCGGCTAACTGCAGGTCCATCTCGACTCCATCCATCCATCGTAATTTCGGCCTTTCCACACCTCTTCTTCCCTACGGACGTGATGTGAGGATTCTTTATCCTCAAAGTCACCAGGACTTAAATTTAAAGTTTTTGTGCCGTGCCCAATATATTAGAACATTAAATGACTCCCAAACTTTCCCCAATATAGTTGAACAGTCGAGTTGAACAAAGGGCAAGGGACTTTTAAGTTTTACAGAAGAAACAGTACGATATAGTTGACGAGGAATTTACTCTGTATTGAATGAAATTGCATTTCAAAGCATAATGCATGTTTATAAGTTAATGTTATTATAAACATGAATTCCTTTTAATCCGGTTAAGAATAGTGCTTCAAATCTTTTCTATTATCATCATTTTCAAGTGTCCCGTAAGAGCTTGGTAACACATAATATAACATACCATCACGCCATTTCCCTATTTGGGGTAGGCAGAGAGAACCGAACGCCAGAATCCTCTCTCTTGACATACATTCCTCGCTTCATTCACGTCCATGCATCGTCTCATACACGCTCTTCTATTATTCTTACTTCTAACATCACCATCTTTCAAAATCCCATTTATGTGATCGTGCCAACTTTTTCTTGGCCGACCTCTACTTTTCGTTCCTTTTTTATCAGCCTTGTATACTTTTTTGTCAGATGGTCATCACTCATTCTTTCTATGTGGCCGGACCACCTTAGGGCATTTATTTTCATCTTACTTACTATATTTCTTTCAATCATACATTCTCGTCTAATATCCTCATTTCTTATTCTATCATACATCGTTTTACCACACATTCGTCTTAGTGACCTCATTTCAACCGCGTTAATTCTACTTTCATGCGTCTTCTGCCATGTCCATGTCTCACTAGCATACATTAGAGTCGGTGCGACTATACCATTGTGTACCACCAGCTTTGCTTGCCTCGAAATAATTGGGTCACCAATTACCGGTCTTAATGCACCATTCACTCTATTACCTGCCGTTACTCTCCTTTCAATATCTTTTTCCACTCTTCCATCACGCTGAAATATGCTTTCTAAGTATAAATATTCAGCGACTTGTTCTAATTGTACATTCTCCACTCGTATCTCGCATTTTGTTCGTCTTTCGCTCTTCTCAAATACCATCACTTTAGATTTAGTTGCATTCATTCTCAATCCATTTTGCATGCATCCATCGAATACTATTTTAACCAAACATTCCAAGTCTTCCACGCTTTCAGCCATTAATACTTTGTCATCCGCATACATTAGATCACATACAGTCACACCTTCCAGTTTCAGCCCAATGTTCTCATTCTTTAGTGCTCTCACACAGTAGTCAATGTATAGATTAAAGAGCCACGGTGATAGTACGCACCCTTGCTTCACTCCCATATTAATGGAGAACCATCCTGTGAGAGAGTTTTCAATTCTCACAAGAACTTGGTAATTGAAAATATATACAACAGGCAAAATAACTTCTCACATAGTTCACCAATGAGGTTCCTAACTCATTCTGAATGAAGTACCTTTTTGGGTACAAAGAAGCTGCTGTGTTAGGATGAACGTATGTTATGTAAGGTTTGTACATCCCCACACCTGTTGCTGGTTACCCCACATATGGTATATGCCATGATGACACGAAATTATTCATTCACGTGATTCAAATAGTATATATATAATTTACAAGTCCAAAATTTGCATGTTTGTAATATAAGATTAGTGGGATATGCCGTGATGGTATGAATGAATGAATGTCTAAAAATAGTTGAGAAAGTAGGTACTGTTAATTACTCTTATACAAGAACATTGATTTTTTATTAGACGGGAAATTAAAATCTCTAATGAATATGTATGTGTACCATCACGGCATATCCCACAATGTGGGGTAACCAGCGACAGGTGTGCATTAATTACATCATAAAAGGAAGTACAACACATGTGTTATGCCCACACACTAGTCTCGTCTAACCAAAAAAGACACTACATTCAGAATGGCTGGTGAATCTCATTGCTATGTGTACGTTGTTTTCCCTGTTTATTTTCGGTTTTATTCATTGATATATAATATATAATTATTTTTATACATGGCGTCCAATACTAATTGTCTTATTTGTTGAGCTTCCATATATTATTTGTAATGACTTTATAAAAAACATTGACATTATTTTTATAATTAACCCCTCGAGGCTTCGTTTATATACCAGTATATATTATTTAATATTTTCGAAATTTCTTTACGATTATTATATAGATGCCTCTATGAAAATGAAACGAATATTATCAATCTTAAAAACTGGATTTATCTTCTTAAATTAAATAGATTTTTTTTAAATTGATTTTTATTTAATTATAAGCCAAACTATCTCTTCATCTAGTTAGAAATCAAATATACCGTCATGATTTTATTTCCACATTTTATAACAATCTCTAATAATTATTTGTATTGAATTTAATATAATTCATAAATAGAATCATGTTGCATTATAACAGGTAAAAATTCAGACTAGAAAGTGTAACAATGTAGTCTCTGAAGAGACCTGTCACATTTCCTAGTCTTTCCTTTCTCTGTTACATTCCGTTAGTCACACGAGTGAAATGTTTTGCTCTTGAAAATTTATTAGTTATACCTTTGAACACCTGGGACTGCATTTTGAATCTTTTCCATTAGAATATCATCTTTTCTACCATTCATTTGCTATTTTTTTTTCATTTTCTTTTATTAGGTATGCATGTTCTTAATAGGTAGGTACCTAGGTACTAAAAAACACATTTTTATAATACTATGTAGAATGCTGCAAATAATTGAAATAATGTCACAAAGTAGGTACTTATAATGTTTAAGATTTTTTTATCATATAACTAAGATTTCTTTATGATTTCTACATAATATCTATGATAACAAATATCCAAACTTTCTGAATCATTTGAACACCTGTCTGGAAAATGTTTTATGACATTACATTGAAATCTGTAGATTTCTAATACAAATTATTTTGTGAAGACCATTTCGCTGTACCTCTATAGGTAATATATTTTATAAGAATATCTTTTCTTTTCAATTCCAACTCGAAACTTGTTTATTTATTTCTGTTGTAAACTCACAAGTTAATATACTTACATAGGTATCTTTACAATTCAATAAACTAATTTTCAACATTCAAAAGTGAGTACCTACATACACATTTTTACATTTAAACATATTTTAGCTGAGATATATTTCTATGTTAGTGTAGTATTTTCCCCAAAGATTCACTGAATCCTTCACTCTCGGCACGGCGTTCCTTCCATTTCCGGTGGCAAAATTTTCTGTTTCCGGTTGGAACAGGTGCGAATCTAACGTTGATTGGTTGCGTTGTAAGGATGAATGGTTGAAATTTGTTTTTGATTTTCAAATACCGAGATGTTTTATACAAGGGGTGTTTGACATTAAAATAAGTAGATATACCTTGCTTTATACATTCCTTTGAATCAAACCATATTCTTTTGCTTCATTACGTTCCCTATGTATTTTCGCTTCCGTTTCAAATTAGTTTTATCTGTGAATGTAGAATGTCTCTTCAGGTGTAAAATGATTTTTATATTTTTGATATAAATGAAGAACACCTGTGGGTACCTAAATTATTTGGTGAAATTAAATGATAACATTATTAAAGTTTAAGTCGCTGACCGCTATCGGTCTATCAATGGCCATCATCCATATTTAATGACAAAGTGAAAAAATAATATTTTATTATTTAATTTATTGATAAAAAAATACGCAAACTAGGTACATATTATTAATGTTTGGACAGGACAATTCCAAAGCATAGCTAGTTGATATTTAATAATTAAAAATAAATTACAATACTCATAATTTTTGATCTGCAAAATACCTTCTAACTTCGTTACGAAATAAATAAAATGATGTTATCGTGTAGTAGGTACAGGGCCGGATAAATCATAGAACAACCCGGAACAAGAAATCAGGGCGCTTGTCTAAAAAGGGCGCTTAAAATCCTAAAATGTTAATTATATAAATCAAAAATTCCCCAGGTATGGCACTCGGTTCTCTCTGCCTTCCCCGAAAGGGACACGGCGTGATGGTGTGTATGATAAAATTCTGCGGTGTTAATATCTTGTCCGTCTATTACCGTGTTATTCGTAAACATATATAGTCGATTCACACACACACACACACACACACACACACACACACACACACACACACACACACACACAAAATAATCATTCTAATAATTTACTTGCTTAAGTGTTAAATTATCTACATAATGAAGCCAGCGCCCCCCTATCTGAAATCGCCCGGGCGCTTGATAATGAATTTCATATGAGATGATAGCGGCGTGTTTGAAAACATTCCAGATGCTACACGCCACAGTAACTTTAATTATACATTATACTAAGAACTCTTATTGCTTGTTAATGAAACTACATAAGCCGTTTCAATAAGCGGAACCTGTCAGCAACTAATAGCAAGGTTTTCTAAAAAAGGGAAACGAAGTTCTTTAGAAATGTTATGATAATTTCAGTGAAGTTTTCCCTTTCGACTTTAGCGACATACTTACTTATTTTCTCGATCTCGGTCGCCGACTCGTCACCTGACTCTTTCAATTATTCATATATTATTGTTTCTATCTCTCTCTTCTGTCTGATGTCAAATGTTAACACGTGTCCATATTTTTTACGAGTCTAGTATAGACGATAGATTTTAATATATACCTATAACTAGATGGAATACTAGTCGGCAAAGTGTATCGAAATCAATGGGAGTTTTCGTGTGCTGTTTTGTGTAAAATTCATTGGCATACCTCGTTTTATTAATATTAATTTATGTAGGTATTTATTATACCAAGAACTTATTTAGTGTTTTGTGTTAATTAGAATCGCGATTTGTTTTTTTTTATTTTAAGTTTGGTGTGATTTTAAATTTTTACTGGAATTTGATAATTATATTGAGTTTTTTTTAATTAAAAATAGTTTTTATGATATTTTTAGTGTTAACATTAGTTATTAAGTTTAGTTTATTTACATAATACTTGAGATAGTTAAAAGGACTTTTAAATTATATTTAACTTTAAACGGTTTATGTGATGATCCAATATTTTAAAAATTGTAAGACCTAAGGTTTTAGTTTAAAATGCCTACTTCTCAGGATACGTTACATACATGAATAGGAATAGGTAGAATTATAATTTATTTTTGTTCTTTGGTTTATATTGATATATTGATTTTTACTGTATAATATTGCATAATATACTGCATAATATAATATTGAAATTCCAAACATTTGAGAATGAAGGGGGGGGGGGGGCGGTTTGAAATATATTGCTCTGGGCGCAAAAACATGTTTATCCGGCCCTGAGTAGGTAGGTACCTACTTACTACAAAATTACATTTTTACTCCTCACTACCCCAAGGGAATATAGTGGGGAGTTGTAAATTCGCAATTTCTAAGGCTATTTTACTATTGCAGATTATTAACTTATCATGCTGAGATTGTATTCTGAAAGTTTATATTATGTGTGTGTGTGTGTGTGTGTGTGTGTGTGTGTGTGTGTGTGTGTGTGTGTGTGTGTGTGTGTGTGTGTGTGTGTGTGTGTGTGTGTGTGTGTGTGTGTGTGTGTGTGTGTGTGTGTGTGTGTGTGTGTGTATGTGTGTGTGTGTGTGTGTGTGTGTGTGATGTGTACTATTGTGTAGATTATCAACTATGCAAGCTTGCCAACACAAAATAAAACGAAATGAGTAATTTATGTTGAATACCTTAGTTTTTCTTTTTGTTAGCGTTTTATTTTTGAATTTGACTAGAGTTTCGTTAAGAAGGGTACTATCACGTTTATTTTTGGTACCTACTGGTTGTTATTTAAATGACTAGAAACGTTCCTAAATCTGTGACAATTTAGTATCGAACTTGACATTGTCTAGAAGTTTTCGAAATCAATTTTGTATCCAAGTTCCCCCCAGGCGCTACTATTCCACTTTAATTTCACGGCAATTAGATATTCTTGTTATGTTCGCGTGGGACTTTCATTAAAATGCAAATTTTTACATTTCCATCTCTCTCACTTTTCAGAGTGGTGCGGTGCGGTATGTCCGCTGTTCTCTACTTTTTTGATAATTTTTTCCCCGCCCTTTCGTCTATACCTTTTGTTTTATCTCTCATTTTCACGATTCTGAAATGGATGCAACTTTCTTGTCTACCCTGTGCAGTCTTACTGCTCTGTCTTCCTTTACTAAAGTTTGACAATAACTCGATTATTCCATTTTAGTATTTCCCTCAATTTCATACCAAAAAATTTGTTTGACAGATTTTCTATCTCTAGACGTGTTGAAATTTATTGTTTCTTTTGCGTTACATGACAAAATGTATTTGACACATGTAATTGACATAAGATTTAGATAATTGATGTTTATATGTATCCATGTAATCAAACTATCTAATGTTGTATGCGTTAATTTAAAATAAAAGTAAAATGAGAGATTTTTATTGCTTGAGTTTCCTTAAGTAAAAAAAAAGTAATTTATATACTTTATGTTAATAATTGTGCATATTTGTGTGTTTCATACAAATTACTTACCGACTTTAGTTTATTATTTTTAAATACCTACCTGCTTTAAAAATTCAATGGGAAATTAAAATAGTACATACACACACATTATTCAGTTTTTTTGTCTTCGAATCTTTTTTATGTATAATAAAAGAATGTTGCAGGCCACATCTCTAAATTTCTTTCGAGCGCGCGCCTAGCGACGGCAAGTACATTTGTTTATCGCTAGGCCGAGTTCATCGCCCGCAACGTCAAACAAGTGACAATACTCCTCAACTGGGTATGACACTTCAAATAAATAAGTCTAGAAAGTTCGAGGACATTGAACTTGCTACCCCCAGCGCAGCACTATTTAAGGGAGTCTACACCTCTACACGTCGTCACTTCATTTCCGTATTTCCGTCACTTCGATTCGTCACATCACGCCGCCGTTCTCGACCACGCCGTCTCGCCGACACTTCGTCTCTCGACCACCGGTCATCTCTCGACCTCGCGAGCACGATGGTACTTCACCATGCGAAGATTCGGACACTTCGAACACACCCGCTAACTCGCTCGTTATACCTACTCATCGTGAGAAAAGTTCCTTTGTAAGTTATTTCATCAATTGTAAATTAACCCTTAAGCAAACTATTAATTGTGATCAATATACTCATTGTTACTTTTGACCATTCTTTCTTCTTCTCTCTCAACCACTGTCCTTGTGTTCTTATTTCAAATCATATCCACTTGGGATATAGTAAACTCTCTTTACTGGTAACTGTTGATTGGTAACCCCTCTGGTTACCAATCAGCTTTAAGTCCATGAAATATTTCTGAAAACATTTCTTTTGTGAATTCTTAGTATATATTCTATATTAATTATAATAGACACATAATAAAATATAGAAACACAATGTAGATTTGATTTGGTAAAAGAAAATAAAATGAAAACGTATTCCTTGATATAAATATTTTTTATCATTTTTATAAGGATGTATCTTTGTGAAAGTATCCTTGTAATATTATTATCTTTTTTTTGACATTATATTGGTCCTAAGGCAAAACCATTTATTTATTTTTTCTGCCTTGATTTTATTAATTTTCCGAAGCACAATAAAATGACAATGATAATAAATCTTCCTTCGGCAAGAATGTTGTTGTATACATTAAACTAAATTATCCTTTCAACGTAAATATATAACGTAATAATGCGAAATACATAACAGGGTATAATGTCCGATTTGTTGGACGTGAAATTGTGGATAAGAGGAACAAATATTGTACACTGTATTGGTCAACTTTATATAGATACAGATATATGATGTATAAAATCCTTAGTCATCGTACGGGAAACATTCTGATATCATAGAATTAACTAGATTGGAGTCCAGCGCACAAACCAGTGTTACCAATCGAAGATTTGTCTAGTTTGCGACATTTTTCAGGATGATTCGGTAACAGGGATGAATTAGACTTTGATGAGATTAGAATGAATACACAGATAAAATTCTGTTGAAAAATCAAGAGTCAAGATTTTTAAACGACATTTTGATTCTTAAAAACTTAAGTTAAGTTCCAAAAATATTATGAATTCCTTGAGTGTTCGAGGACAATCAAATAAGTTTTTTTTTTCATTCTATTGAACCATTTCGTGGTCAATAAATCAGTGTTACATTCCAAATAAGTTAGATCGATTACTGCACACTATTTTAATTTTCGTGGCGACTTTCATCGTACCATACCGGACGTCGAACCTGATTAATCCAGACACCAAAATTCACACAAGAATCTTATAACAACACAGTAAACCCTATTCAAGATTCTTCGGTTATTCGAATTGTATTATTTCATTTCCTTGGTAAGCTAAAAAATAATCAATCCAAATTGCATTTAATGCAATTTTAATTATCTTATTATATTAACAATTGTTAATGAACTTTGTGTTTCAAGGAAATATGATGTATGATCACAAGAAGGCAGTTATTTTTTTAATAAATCGTAAGACAAATTGTTGAATAAGGCATGTGACAAGTATTAATTTGGATACGAATATTATTTAACTAATTATAATTGTTCCAATCCGCCTCTAGAGGATTTCGTGTACGTCAGTGAAAGGGTTTTGTTAAATAGTCCACTTAAACCTATCGGCGACGCATGACTGACCGTCACAATTGGATTTTGCAATAATTTGAAGGGACCTCAACCCATTGACATGCCCTGTTTCATTTTACCCCGATTTTATTATAAATCTGACATACACCTAACTACCTATTATATCTAGGTAACTATTGAAGAGATTACGGGGTCGTAATTTTCTTACTTCGAGTAAACATTATTCTGAAACTATTATGTCAAGCGATATTTGAGGAAATAGTTTTTAGGGAAAACCACAATGCATCCATGGTTTTCTTAATAGTTCCATGGAATAACGTTTGATCTCCGACAATAGGAAAATGGGGCTCTTGATAACGTTAAAAACAACAAAATGTTATTATAATAGGTAATATTAATAAAAAAAAAGACGAGTGGAAGGTTTTAGAAGAGGCCTACATCCAGCAGTGGAGAGATGGCTGAGAAAGAATAAGAAGAGAATAGTAATAATAATAAAACAGACATATTATCGCGTTGTTCTGTGAAACCACCTCAAGGACGTCTTACATATAAAATAATAAATGTTTCCTACTAAATGTTTAAGATAAATTTTAACTTTTTTAGATAAGATCCTGTAAAAATATTGTTTAGATTTGAACGTTGCAATTGATTTTTTTTGAAAGCATCCAGTAAAACAATTCTGTCGGTTATAACATTTCATCCAACAAACAAGTCTATAAGCAATATCATCAATACTTTTGTCTACAATTGATTTTTGTCTTAAATTCATTTTTTGTTTATGATAAGTTCTTAATTAAATAATATAAAACAATTTTTTATTAAGTTTTACTTTAATTAACGTTTCCTTACAATGTGGATTCAATCAAGTTAATCGAATAGAAAAACTTCTGTCTTGCAAATCCTGCACTTGCCTATTCGTTTTTAGAAATTTAAATGCCTTATATTTTTTCTCTAAAACCATATTTTATAATACTAACTCTTTTGGTACATTAAAGAAGACACTACTCTTTTCAGTATATTTCGAATAACAAAAATATGGTTTGTCATCTCAAAATATAACAAATAGTGTAATTTTACCGCTTGACCGGAGATCCACAAGGTCTAGTGAGTAATAATATTAGTTTATTTTCAAAATGCTGAGTAACAGTTCAGTTTATTTTGAACCGATTGGGGATAATTTTGCGGTCATTGGCGGCAAATACAGGATCGTCGAAATATCCCACAAAAATGATTGGATTTCATGTCAGTAGGATTACACTGGGACGAGGGATTTATGGGACAAAAGGGCCAGCGAGGGAGGTATTCCGCCCTAAAAAGTGTTAATTTTCTCTCTTTCGCCCTGACAACTCACACAATTTATGTGGAAAATCACATTTTACAGTTACGTGTGCTCTGTCATAATAATATCAAAATGATATATCAAAATTATTTATGCTTACTGTTCTTTTAGTAAATGTCGTGTTTTTTTAATACCTGTATTATTAATTATTACCAATTTTTTTGAATTAAAACACTACTCCACTATCTCACAAAGAACTAAAAAAAAATTCTCTTGAACTAATAGACAATTGGATAATTTCTAAATATTCTTGTACAATTTTGTTATTTTGTATGAATAATTGAGATATAATTGATTTATTTTTTTTCAACTCCATTAATATTAAATAAACAATAGTCATTATATTGACAAATTTCTTAGATATATTTTCAAAAAAAAGTTTTATTAATTCATTTTTCTTTTGACAATGTTAGTCATATAAAAAAAACTTTTTGCTGCACTAATAGGTAGGTACCTACCACTGATCGATAATCTATAGATATGACAAAAGCAAAATATCTTGGTACCTAACGCCACCTACACTTTATGGCAATCAATATAACGTATTTGAATATTTTTCGAATGCTTCGGATTGAATATTGAAACAGTACTCAAGCTAATATCATAATGTACTAACATGTTGTTGACAAAGGGATTTAAATTTCAAAAAGCAAAAATGTTTTTACTGACATATAAATGTGTCATTAATATCCGATATGTATTTAAAAATAGAATGTGTTTGGATACCCACTGTACTAAGACCAGGCTTGAAGTCATAGTTTGTGTCACCTCTGTATATTCATTACTCTGTGGTAGGTACCTTCTTAGGAATATGTATTTTTTTTATTTCAACAATATTTTATTTTATTTCTTTTAAAATTTCTGTGTTCCGTAGGTTTAAACGGTTTTATTACCGACGATTAATGAAATCACTATCGGGTTACAATGTACGAGTAGTAGTTCCCGCTTCCCACCCTCCATATACTATTATTGTTACAACAAACAATAAAGGTAAACCTATTTAAAGCTCCTGATTAAATAACTCCTCTTTGTTTGTTCTCATTTCGGTGCATTATCCAACTTAACCTATTCAGAACCCGATGGCGTTGGTTCCACATTTAATTTTATCATTTTTACTATTTTATATTTTCTGTATATATCGACGTAATTAAATATGCATTCATACTCTATCCAGAATTTTGAAAACTCATTTTAGTTGTCAAGAAGTAATGGTGTTACATTTATTACTCTCCTAAAGAAAAATATTTCCGTGACGTCAATTTAAAAAATATATTAAAAAATTGGCAATATTACTAATAGCAAACAAACAGCAATACGTTCTTCGTCATAAAATTGTGTAGATTTTGAATGTGTGTAAAATTTCATTTTCTGTTTTGCACTGGGTATGCTTATATATATCGAAACTCCATTTTCATTTATATACCTTTTCTCAGATGGCTGATTGGAATAAATTGCCTCCTGGTAATATGTCCGCCATTTGTAGAATGTAATAATGTACCAAATAATTGAGGAATAAATAAATAAATAAAAGCAATGAATTTATTCGGAAGACGAAAAAAAATTGGAGTTACTTTTATTTTTTTTATTCGTGTACATTATGTTACATACCTTAACATAATGTAAGGAAAAATCAATCTAAAAATGTCTAGAAATACCGTCATTATTTTCATATTTATTTTTACAATTAAAGAAACATATAAAATACATTACAGTTGTAGAATAAAAATTGATTTGATTTTTTAGCACTACCGTTCTCTTATTTTAGGGGACGTATTAGGATAAACAAACCTATATATGTACTGCCTTTTTTATTAGGTACCATGTTTTTTTTTCATTTTGCTAATTAAAAATCAAATAGTTTTGCTATGAGACTCATAGGTATCTCACAATATTGTGTTTTGTATCATGCAGTGTTATTTTTCCGCTTTAATTGCACCAACATATTGTTGCAAGTAATCGATTAAAAGTCCAAATCCCCTAGAATGGCTATAGTCGTTGGTTGCCAGTTCGAGCCAACAAATAAAGTAAGTCCTGCCAGGGTTGACACAGTAAATAGCTGTTCACTCTTCGTGCTTTGGAAACAGAACAGGGTACCTACCTTGATTATTGCTAATATGGCCATTATGTTACTTAGGATACGAAAATCTATCGCACATTCTTAACTGTTTTATGGACCAAAAAAGCTTACATAGCATATTGTCATTGTACAAATATATCATCAGAAATACACATCTTTCGAATTAAAACGTGAATTTTGTGTAGATGCTGTGTACAAAATTTATTTAAATTATTATTCATGTAAATAATGTAGGTATTTAATAATTGGGTATTAAAATTAAAAAAAAAACAAGATATTATTTACTATCCATAACAATTGATTTTCATTAATGTGTTCATGGCATCATTTCCACATGCCCTTTTCTGAATTCGTTTTCGTGATTAATTTTTTAACTTGAAGATCCTGGAATAATTTTTCCATTAAGTCACAGTGGCTTAATGACTGGAATGCCATGATGTAATATTATGAAATTAACAATGTCAACTCCACCAGAAAGAAATATAATATCTATTTATATATTAAGTATTCATATTACAAATTATTTTTCTATGAAAACAAATAAAATTTCATAAAAAGCACCGTAAAATGCTTCCAATATTGACCAAGATTATTCTTGTTTGAAATACGGCTCTGATTTTCTCGTTGAGAATAGAGGTTGTGAAATAATTGACTCTCCTGCCATAGATGACTTTCAGCTCGTTAAAAGCCAAGATTCAATTATGAACTACGGTAGTTTTTAAACAATTTTACACAAGGCGCTCTCAATAAACTGTTTGTAGGTCTATGAAAAATGAGAAATTGATATCGCAATTTTTTTTTTAAATCTTATCATACATTTTTACTTTTTAACGACATAGTTTTTTTTATTTAGGTAGTTACTGAAGTACTTTATTCAAAATAGTTTTACATTAATCTTCTTCTTTGGTTTGGATGCATCTCTTCCTCAAATCCGCTCGGTCTTTAGCGACTCTCTTAAGCTCTGTGTAGGAGGAACACTTCATGTCTCCAAGAAGTCGTGTAAGATATCCTCATATCGCAACACGTGGCCTATCCAGTGTGCACGCCTTTTTGATATGGTGTTCAATATGTGCCCGCTTTCTTCAATTTTGCTGGGACCCTTATCATTTGTAATATAGCCCCTCCAAGATATGTCGATTATTCTTCGATAGGTCTACATCTCGAAGGCCTCCAATCTTCTACGGTCTTTTTCACCTGAAAATGTCTCACAACCATATAGAAACTAACTTTACTTAGGTCCATATTGTTAGATTCGAAGATCTTGAATTATTGTTGAAGGCGAGTTTTGATAAGTGGATACGACTGCATACTTTTCTCTTCGAACGGCCATCCCATATGATATTGCTCCCTAGATAGTCAAATTATTTCGCATTTGAGAGCGCAACTCCAGACATAAACAAGTTCATTTGATGATCATTCCCGCTAACATTAAGGACCCTAATACGTATCACAAAATGTGTATAAAAACGCAAATTAAATTAAAGAAATAGTTTAATATAATTATTATAAAATCTATTATTTTTTTTACGTTTTATATTTTATAAATATCATATTTTTATTCTTTAACTTAAACCAGGTCAATTACATTTATTTTAAAACAGATTTTGATTATTAAATGAGTCTATAGAATTATTTTTCCCTTGTGGGCATGACACACATTATAAGTGCCAAAAATAGTAACAAGTGCAGTAGAATTTAAGTTTTTAGTATACGTATTTGGTTGTGTACGGGCTTCCTAGGAAAATGAGAATACTTATGGCTATCTGAAAACAAATTTGTGTATTTTTTCTTGGTCGGTAAAAGGCTCATGCTGTTGGACGGAAACTATAATTATACCTACATCATGGATGATTTGTTAATATAGAGATTTCGTACTTCACAGTTTTTCAAGAAAATAGTTTATCTAATTAGAATAACCATAATTTTTGTTTGAAAATCCGTTCTAGTAATGAAACTATGTAACTAATTATAATAAGTAGTCGGATCCAATTTTGTATTTTTCCTCAGAAATAATAAAACAAGTCACAGTCTTGTGTATTTACAAAACATGAACCCGTAAAACATTTAAGTTTAATTAACTAAGTCTACTATTTGTTTATATTCACCAAGCCACCGCCGCATTAGAGCTTGCCGGGGCGCTGGTGACTATTTCAGGGGCTTTTGCGGGCTTCAGACGACGTTTTACTCTTTAATGCTTGAAACTTTCAAAATTTCATGGTAGAAAATAATTATTTGCCATCGTTTGATGCATGCCGGCTCCGAGTCGAGAACATAAACTTTAAATGGGTTAGCTGAACTCGATTGCTTCAACAAGCTACTGACTAAACTCTCGGACAAGGCGGTGCGGTGCATTAAACGTTAACGAAATAATACCAATTGGTCGAAAAGTAAACCTTTGTTGTGTATTTCAGAAACGACACATAATAATATTTGGTTCGTAAATATGCACAAATAAAAGCGATAGTTTCGCCTCTTGTACATCAGTTTTTCAAGCCTGTAACGAAAGGATATCGTTCACATGGTCAAGCATTCCTATTCACGGATAACCTCGCCCTATCTTTCCATTCCTGTTTTTTTTCAGAATTTTCTTATGAATATTTTGGGCAAAAGTTTCAAAATGTGTTTAAACTTACTCCCTTTTACGCTTCATTTTCAATTCACGATCATCTATTTTTTCTGTAAATGCGAATATATAAATAATTGTATGCATAATTTTTCTAAGTACCTATGTGCCATCATTTAATATTAAATTAAAAGCTACTTTTATTCTTTAAATTCATATTCTTATTGAATATGTGTATCTATTGTTATTAGATGATACATATATAACCAAAACAAATAGAAGATTTTCCATCTCTTTGATGTACAAACAGTTTTATGTATATTATTTATTGATTTTTCCTAACATTTTGTTAGTATAATCAGACTGATGTTTTATTAAAATGTGTGTGTATATACGCTAAAAAAAGAATACAAAAAAATGTTAATAATGAAGTTTCGTATACCTTATATTGAAGGCAAAAAGATATCATCTTATATTTTGGTAACCAGGTCAAACGAGAAAATTATAATAGATATAAGCTTTGTGTATTTATTTGTTGGTTGAATAATTCATCAGCTCAAACAATGAATGTCTTCTCTGAGAGCATAAAACAACAAAATATATTATCGCAGTGAAATATACAATTCCCGATAAGGCCTCTCGACGAATGTTCTTAATTTTTCATTTACTCTGTGCTAACTTTATCAACTCCATAGACGGATGAAATGGAACAATATGTGTACTTTAATTTCCATAAAAAAACAATTTCATCCTTAATATCGTACTATTATAATGAATAGCCAGTTATATCTCTGCTTAATTGTGACAATCCATTGTTCGACGAAAACTTGATTGAAATAAGTCGTTAGTGTTCGTATATTGTTTGAAAACAATGCAAAATGAAACCGTATTCGAAGCGAAATATCGCATTCCGTTGCGTTATGTCAACATTGTCATATTATTTGTTTGTTGCTAAATTAATTAATTGAATTATTATAACTAATGAATCTATTAAAAAAACTCGGAGGAATGTTATGCGTAGCTGGAAAAAGTTATTTTTCCAAAGACCTTATATACTACATTATTATATGGTCTTTGTATTTTTCTTTATTTAAAAAAGATATGCAATATAAAATGTCAGCATTTTTCATTATTTCAACTATTTCTTCGCAGAACTCCATGATAAATGACCGGGAAATATGAACACAATTTTTTTATCTGGTTCAATACCCATTAGAAGTTATGATATTTATGTTTTCCTTTTTAGTAACATTTTATAATAAGTAGTGACGAAATATACATAATTTAGTATTCAAGCTGATAGTTTAGCTCCTTCTATACTAAATGATGTTTTAAATGTCTTTAAATTGTCAATACTGACGATATTTAATGTGTAAAACTCCTTTATACTAGGTATTTTCTACATGTATTTTTTCTTGTATCTTGTATCAATCAGTTGATAAAGGCTTAGTCAGCCGAAACGTTCGTCCTAATACAAGGAAAAAATATATGTAGAAACATAATCAATTGTTTGTTTACCTATGATATTTTAATATTACGCATAATTTTTCGTATGATAAAATAGGTTTTAAGTAAAACTAGACGAAGAAAATATTCTGCGGCATATTCATGATCCTTGTTTTTCTCATAAAATGTGTTGTTGGTACAAAACGCCGGTCGGTCACGAGTGAAGATTTGTGAAAGTGTAGAAAAGTTGCAAAATTTAGTGGTAGTTTAGAAAGTAAACTTGGAACTGCTGTGGGGCTGCTTAGGTGTTCGGAGGAAATGAAAAGGAAACTATCACAGAATGGAAAGGAAGGAGGGCGGCATATATGGTACCCAAAAGTCTACTTGAATCAGACAAGACATAGCTAGAAGGTGTTCACGAAGCTTTATCATTCACCGCCAACAGCGTTTCTCAATTATTTCAATCTTAGTTAATTTTTTATATATTTTAATATCGCATGATACAACTAGTGCTGATTTTAACGATTTTAAAAACTTTTTAACAACGATGTCCATAATGTTATTGAGATTGAATATTCGAATTATAATAGGTACCTACTATGTATATTTTTTGTTGATATATTTATAAGCTTAAACATCTTCGTATCTCTATGCTCTGTTCAATTTGCTAGTTGTCTTTCCAATAAAACTAATCAAACTAGACAAAAAATCATTACAAAATACTTTTACCACCCACTTACCGATACAAAGTGAGTGTCAAAATTCATTACAAAATACCTTTACCATCCTTTTACCGATACAAACTGAGTGTCGAAATTCATTACAAAATACCTTTACCATCCATTAACCGATACAAAGTGAGTGTCAAAATTCATAATAAAATACGTTTTCCATCCATTAACCTATACAAAGTGAGTGTAAAAAATCATTACAAAATACCTTTACCATCCATTAACCAATACAAAGTGAGTCTCAAAATTCATTATAAAATACCTTCACCATCCATTTACCGATACAAAGTGAGTGTCAAAAATAATATCAGTGAAACTAAAAACTAGTTGATATAATTCCCCAAAATTATTTATTAATTTTCTATGGAATTCCACCAATAATTTTCCGTTGAGAAGTTAAACTTATAATATCAGGAATGTTTCAAATCACATTTTTTTATATATTGTTTTCTAATGTACAGAAATTCATTGTATTCAAATGTGTATTTTTCCTCAAGAACATAGTACCTTTTACGACGGTAAAACATTTCAGATTGTCTGCAAACAAATTCGTTTGTCTCATGAACATTGTCTATCCCCTACCACCCTCCCCACATGCATGCAATAGCGGTTACTATACGCATGGGACCATTTCTCTTTGCAACTGGTCTAGTGCTGCAAATAAACTAGGTGCATATAATGTAAGTACTGCTTCAATTTGTGAATTGGGCAATTCCCGCAATCTGGAATTCATTCCCTACAAACATTTCGGTTAAGATTTGACACCATATTCTTACTTGTTTCTTGCTGTATTAAGATAAAAATAATTTATATTGATTTGTTAATAACCTGGTAAGTAACGCATGTGTTAGATAGGTACTTTGCATTTTGATAATTAAACAGACACTGATATTAAAATAAGACAATGTCTACATTACGGTCGAATATAGAAAAGTCAAACAGTTCAACTTGATAAACATTTTTTCCAACTTTTTCATTTTCATAACCCACATTTACTGCGAAAATATTTATAAAATGCTCGAACGAGATTAAAATTTATCATAATCTTTTTTGTTAAATCATTTTCTTTCCGATATTAGGGAGAATTTATTTATGTATTATTATATTCCTAATTCATGACGGTAGGTAGGAATTGGATGAGTCTAAAGTAAAATATCGAGTAGATACCTACTTTTTAATCACTAAACAGGGAATTTATTCACTCGCCTGGCAACGGAAGTACTTCCATTCCCCTCCCTGCTTCCCTTTGTCCCTTCCACTTCCTCTCTCTGTGTAATCTTAATGGCGGCTCTTGCCAGCCAAAGTATCTATAGCGAATGGCGCTCATTATCATTCTTATTGGTTGATACCGTATTGTGCTCTGATGTGATCTAATGAGCAGTTCTACTAAACCACGGATTCTGATGCAATTATCCCACTGAGCTTTGATATCCTATACCGGGATTCGTCTTGAGCAATATAATTAGAAATGAAGATCTGAATAAAACAACTCAATATACGCACACTGATCCATTTATCTATCGAAAAGTTTCGACTGGTAACTATAAATTTAACACATATTCAAATTTAAGTTATAGTGTTGACTATAATATTTAGTACCTATAGCAAACGACAATTCTTATGTAACCTGTGATAAGTCTAGTTTTGAATTTATTGCAATATTTGTTTATATTATATGACTATATGTTTGTTTTGTAAATAAAAATAAAGTACTTGAGATGTCCGGTACGAGAATTATTATACTGTTGATTTTTTTATTTTCGCTACGTTGTTCACGTATATGAAACTATGCATGGACGTGAACTCTGGCGTTGGGTTCTCTCTGCCTACCCCAAAATGGGAAAGGGCGTGATGGTATGTTATGGCTACCTTGTTCACAAAATTTTTCAGCCATTTGAATACTTAATATTTAATTAATATAACCTTTCGTTGTTTGATGAAATCAGCATTAAGATTTACAAGGATCGAATGAATTTCCGTTATTCTGCTTTTCAGTACACCTACATCGAATCAAATATTTCGTGCTTTTATCCTTTTGACCTTTGGATTCTTCGAAGTACTCCTAATATCGAGCGTTGGTCGTCCAAGATTCTTTGAAATACCATTATTACTTGAATGATTTAGTATTTCACGATGTCTTTAATAAAAAATCAAAAAAATTGAACAAAGAATATCTTATGCTTATTATCCTTTATCGAATTGAACAATGCCAATAATACAGTGTTCACTTACTGAAGATAATTTGTAATATTTTTACACATTTTATATTTTTGAACATTGATGTAGGTACCATGAATATGTATGTAATTTAATACCTACTTAACAATTTAGCTTGCATGAATTTATGTAGTCTAATTGTAAAAATATAAATATTAAATTTTGAAGACTTTTATACTACTTTACACATAGCGAAAATTGCAGCTTCACCGAAAATCAAATCCGAGACACATGTTTCAAATAATGTCAAATATCCAATAATCTTATCCGTACGAGCTGACGAGTCTAGTTTGTGTCTTTATTAAGCTGTGGTATTTTGAACTTTCATATTAGAAAATCTTTGTTTCTACCATGTTGAGATTTTTTTATTCTTTGTATGTAAATATGTGCCTACTTATTGTATTTGGAGCGTCTATTTACAATGGTCGTATTAATCCAAGTATTTGAAATAACGCAATTACCTCAAACAAATGTCCATTATGCACATCTCTTCAAAGCTCCACTTCAAAAGTACATCTGCCCTAAAATGTCACATTGCCAAAACAAACTGTCGTTCTGTTGAGTGAGTAGGTTCTTTGCATAATAAATAAAAAAACAATCACCCCCCTACCACAGAGCATCCGCCTTTATTCTAGTACCAATATCAATAATTCCTCAAAATAGAATTCAAATTGGGGGAGTAACAGATGTAGGTATTAGCTACATCTACAAACGATGTTTTTTTACTGACAACATTTGAACCGCAAGGTTATTGAAATTAATATTTTTTTTAATCGATTTTAATACTTATGAAATTATCGTAATTAAGCATTGTTTATAAATTGACTATTGGTTGATTTAGGTGCTACGTGTAAATCAAGATGAAAATTTTATTAAAATAAATATATAAAAATCCACTTTATCAATTAATCTGTTTTGTAGAATCAATTCAGTTAGGTACTTATAAAGGAAAATATTATTAGAAAAAAATGTAGTTTGTAATTTTATATACCTACATGCAGCCCCTAATATTATATTTACTTTTCTCAGTGCAAAAGTCCTTTAAGTATAGGTAGGTACATTGTTTTTTATTTGCGTTTATTTTATTTAATTAATAGTATGTATTTACCGATAAAATCATTATTCTTTCAAGAAAATACTGTCATTATTAAAGGACTGTTCTTCTTTGAAATTCAAATGATAAAAGACTCTGATAATTGATTTTTTATTTATGTATCCATCTGTTTCCTTTTCTTCATATACATTTTTGTCTGCATATCAAATTATATTGCAATTAAAGGAACCTATCAGAAAAAAAATATCTATTTATGAATTTAAGATAGGTACTACATATCGATAACAAGAAATACATACTTATAAATAATTATTGATTTATACACGCTTACATTTAAGTTATATTTATTTTAGTGTTTATTATATATTAATTTGAACTAAAGAAGGAATATTTATCCTTGATCACCTGATCCCGATTTCCTCTCCTGTCCTTACCATATCCCTTTTCTTGCTATGAATTATATTTTTTTTTTGTTGTTTTAATAGTATTTAAGTATTATACGTATTTTCTTTGATTTCTTTTACTCTTTTTTATTTGCTGTTGTACATATACAATGTTGTCATACTTTGTAATCTGGTTGGTTGGAAGAAATTGCCTAATGGCAATAAGCCCGCCAGTGTACAATTATATTTGTTTATATTATGTACAAGAAGATGTATAAATAAATAAATAAATAAATAAATAAATAATTTGTCTTCTTTATTTTGACTAATGTAAGCATTTTTTTCACTTCTTAAGTAATATTTAATTATTTATGTAAAATAGACACAATGTATATATTTTTGGACGTGTTTTAATACATCATGCAATGTATAATTAATCCAAAAATACCATAAAATTTTAAATGATTTTTTTTCCTTGTTTTTATTACTAAATAAATTGGAAGAATCAAAATTTTTGCAGTCAACATCAAAATGTTAACTGAACACACTTAAAGGATGAGCGAATGTATCATATGTTAAGTGAATATTATGTACTATAATATCAAATGTTTTACTTCCCACATGATCCTGATAAGACCGGAAGTCGTATTGTCTTATCGTACCAACATTAATTTGGTGTTTGTTGCAACACAACGATATGACGCCCCTCAAATGTCTAATGAATCAATGGTATGGCATGGTATATACTAAGTAGTGATTTAATAACATTATAATGTGATTCTAGACCGCAATTTCCTGTTAAACGTATATCTATGAACGGTTTAATGACTTCGTTTGTTGCGTACATCAATGTCCTATTCTGTTTGTAAACAATATTTACAATAGATAATTGTTTTCTTTTTAATATTCGCCATTTTTCATACCTATATAAATATTAAAAATTTGTTAAATATAAATTGGTATATTGCTATAATAAATAAATATACATAACTCTTCAGGGGAGGTTCAAAAACGGCGTTGCATAAAATATCCAACAATAAAAATTTGAGTAAAGGAGTTTTTAGAAAATGTATCAGGTTTATATCATTATGTAGATTGGTTGGTGATAGTGTTTTTATACCAATCCAGTGTAGGTACTCATGCTGAAATCCTACATTATCAGATTTCATTTTATTCTCCGACACTATCATTTTGTACTTAATTTAAGTAATTAATTGAGATATTCGTATATAAAATATTATTTTTTTACATACATATTTAAAATCAAAATATTGAATGGAGTACCTACTTACTTAATTTTTTCTTAATTTTTTTTTATCTTGCAATTTATGTATAGCGTTTTGCAATACTTAAAATTAAGGAACTCGTTTTGCAAAATGAGAAATATGAGAAATACCAACTTAAAAAATAACAACTTAAAGGTTAGGTACCTATTTTGTTTTTTTATTTATTTTTTATCAATCAACTCGATATGTAATTCGTTGATTTCTCGATTTCTCGTCTTTACAGTGCATTTCTTATTTCAAATTTTGTCGTTTTTAATACAGATTTGACAGAGTTATCTCATTTATACACCTTTTTGTTTAATATGTGTAATGACAAGTGTTATATTTACGTGCAAATAGGTGCATTTAGTTTGGGAAATACTATGTGTGTTTGTTGTTATTAAAAATTCCCGACACATCAATCGAAATTGTTCAATCACATATAAATAGAATTTGCATTAAGCACTTCAATTATTATTTCTGATGATCGTCGACGTTAAAAATAATTTCATAGGAATACTATTATCCCCTTTATTCGTTTTAAAATTGGCTTATTAATTTCAATTTTAATAATAATTGAAAACTTTCAAAACAATTATTGCTCAACCCATTGTTTTTAATTTATGTGAATACATTATTATGAAATACACTGTGATCTGATGGAAAATTTTGTGGATTTTATATTTTTGATTAAAAATGTATTAAATCATTTTTGCTGAAAGATATCCTTATTTTTTTATAATTACTGAATTAAATCGATTCACCCTGTAAAATAATTATTTATAACCGTTTATCAAATTCATTTAATAACAATATATTATGGTTGTACGGCAGCTCGTTTGAAATAATAATATGTAGGTGTTTGTAGCAGGTACTGAACATAAAAACAAGCTGATTTTGGTTCAATTGATAGACTGCCATGAATTATTACTATTTCGACAAAAAGTTAAAAATTAATCTTTAATATCTCATTCAATACGTTGATTCAAATGCTTCTACAGTCGAAAAAATGAAACATTTTCCTTTGTCTACGAACCTTTCATATCTTAAGTTTGGAACAGATTGGCGTGTAGTAATATTTCCCCAACAGTGATCCAGTTTTGTCATTTTCAAACTGGGTAGGTGCCTACTTCTGTGTTCTGTTCCTACCAATCTATGTATGCATGTTAGAAATGTAGGTATGGTCTTATGTCTGGGTAGGTACATAGGTACTATCGCACGGGAATGACTCGTCAAATAGGAAAAATCACCCGGCCATATTAACGAAAGAGGCAATTTTTCTAGATTCTTCCTCTGGTGACGTCACGTTCCATTATGACGACCCAATATCCCCAGTTACTTTGACCTACATACTTCGGTGTAATATCTATGCATTTCCGAATCATACTTTCGGTACCGAGTATGATTAATTTGGAACTTGATTGGAATTTCTTTTTAACTAGTTTTGGATCGTTACGTAATTGAACATTTATCGAAGCTACGCGACGCGACGTTTGGAAAGTACTTAATATTTGATCATTGCAATTCAAAAAAATATTAAGGTAGGTACTATTTACTCAACATCTTTATTTTAAGGAAAAGTAATGCTATGGGGGGCAAGTCTGGTCAACCGACGGAATCAAAACCATCCATGTTTATGACATCTTAAAATTTTATAGAACTCCATCAGATAATTATATCCATGATATGGGTAAACATGGATGGTTTTGATTAAAATCTGAATTGTTTGGAATCAACTCTTTTGCGAAGTGTTCCATTCATTGTGTTTTTTTAAAAAAGTATTTTATATGATATGGCTCTTTTATATCAATAAAGTTTCCCTTTGCTAGGTGCCTCAGGTACATAATCAAATTACCTGTGTGACTCTATAGCGTGCAACACCCCTATTCCTATCTGTAGGTACCTACTATTGATCAGCCCCTTCACTAAACGATGATATAAATGACACTAAATATGTGACATGAAAAGTAGTTCTGGAAATAAGGGTCAGAAAAAGGATTTGAAAAGGGTTGAGATATAAAACAAATATTATTGTAGCGCACATTGAAATAATCGATCGTCTTAGTGATTTTATGAAGAAAATGTCAATAGGTAAATAGGTGAAGTAATATTTGTTATTATTTAATATCATATTTTATCGAATATTTTTATTATTGCATATGCGCAAACATTGGATTTTTTTCCCTGTCGGGAGTCAAAGATATTTTTTAACAGAAATAAAAATATTCGATTACTTACACATTGGTACAAGTAGGTAAATAAGACAAAAATGACCTTATAAGTCTGGCGCAATTCAGGGGTGACTTCTATGCGAAAAATGCACCTCAGATATAAGAATTGTAGCTTTCATTATTTACAAAAAACCAATTCTCTCAATAGATGGCGTTACAACAAAATAAATAAAAAATAATAAGATTGTTGTTCATAATTTCACCCATAGATGGCTGTAGTAAAAATTCCTTATTTTCAAGCGAAAAGAATTTCAGTATTACAATATATAGAACTTTCAAAACTGAATTGATAGGGATCTCATTAAAAAGGCATAATTGGTGAACGTTGCGCAAGCGCATAAAGTGATCACGTAAACCAGCCGATGACAGGTCGTAAGCCCTGTAGGAGCCTTGATTTCCCGGTTCTCCTACAATAAATATTTCAACTTCGTCTCTATTGAGATAATTAAAAAATCTGTTAAAAAATATCATATTTTATTTCAATTTTGTTTGTGTAGGTACTATTTACAAGAAAAAACGTCAAACAATTACGTTATTTCCTTCGAGTATGTTTTTTGTCACATTTTCGTACTTTAACTAATGAATCAAATTCCCACCCACTCTATAAAAAGTTTTTAATTAAATTATAATTTTATTTATAAATATATAAACACACAGTTTCAATCCATGAGTATGAAATTTATCAGCCTTATGACGCTTTCGGTGGGTGTTTGTGTTATTACAAAATGATATTCAAATAGCGTTGAAATTTTTGAACGCTCGAAATATGCATGCAATATAACACAAACAATAATTACACGATGTACGGTGTTCACTATATAGGCCTAGGCAAAAGAATGCCCGCCGCTCATTCAATTTACGAAAGCGTCCGATTCCGCATTCGGGAATCTCCGTCGATACGAAGATATATCACAACATGGTTGAGCAAAAATATATTTGCTACCGAATTTACGTTATGTCACGTTGTTTGGAATTGCTGGCAGTAAAAATATTGGTTAAAAAAATATATAAATATCAGATCTCTTTGAGTAACATATACAAAAACTTAAAACCCCTCCACAAAGGGCATTTTTGTACGATAATTCTTACTTTCTCCTCCGTGAATAACTAACTAATCATCAAAAGAGGAAAATATACGCTGTATCCGAGGCTTGATAATTGTATACATACAGTAGCATGAGCGTAATTAACCGGCTTTTAAAATTCTCTCTCGGTGTCCATACGAGGCTGAGGCAGCGGCTGTGCATCATTTCAGTATTATAATCCAATAATATCGACAGTAGGATCAGTTGAAAGTCCCTGGCGGGTCGCTGTGGCGTTTAATCAAACTTTACGACCACCCTACATAGGACTATTAGTACATACACGAGACCAGTAAAGCGAATGAAACCGTGTTACTACCATAACACGTATCAAATCATATGATTATAGAACGTTTATGCCACCATAGTCCAATGGTAAAACGTGCCATCATAATATGAAATTTTATGACTAAATGTTTAGTATCATAAATATATATATCTCATATCTGTGCAGGCTAATGACACACTCATTCCGGTAACCAATTTTGTACTGCGCGTTTAATTTTCAACAAATTACCGTTGGTTTGATAGATGCTACACAATTCATTTTTACTCCTCACTTACAATAACTTATAGTGGGGAGTTATGATTTTGCAAATTTTAAGGCTATTTTTTTTGCAGATTATAAACTAGTATCATGCTGAGATTGTATTCTGAAAGTTTCATCACAATGTATCTGTGTGTGTGCTTTGTGCTGTGTTGCAGTGTGTTATGTACGGCGTGTTCATTTTACTTTATCTATTATAGACTAAAGTACTCATTCGATTCTATTCAAATTTTTCAAAATTGTATATCTAATACTCACTTGAAGGATATCTGAATAGTTTTTCTCATTTTTTTTAACTGTCAAATATTTCAAAGTGACCCCAAGCTCAGGAAATTTAATTTTTGAAATTTTTATTTTCAAATTAATAAAAAGGCACATCACTTTTATAAAACTAGTTGCATGTAACACATGAGATCCAACTGTCGATAGCGATAGTATATATAGTTGAAGAATATGTACCAAACTATAAACCCATAAATACAAATTATTGAATATTTTCAGATATTTAGTTTTCTATACAACATATGTAGGTATGTATGTCAAGATAGGATAGTATGGAGGAAGTTCCTTTTTTCCTACCCAGAATATGAAAATAGCATGATGGTATGTATGTTTGGAGATGAAGTATCAAACTATTAAGTATTCTTACATATTGTGTATAGGCGACTACCATACAAAATGTATGAAGCGATGTCGTCACTAAATTCAATTTTTAAAAAAATTGTTAAAAAAAAATTGAGATCTTCTACTACAATGTTAATATTTTTTATAGAAAATTAAATTATCTAGTTGGGGTGTTTCGGCTTTTTTCGATAATTGTATAAGTTTTGGAAATATAGGCAGTTAAACTCATAATTTTATCATAAAAAAAATATTTTTCTTAATAAAAAATGTTTGAGAAACCCTGGATTTTTTTTGAAAAAACTAGTTTGAGATTTTGTATTTGTCTATGTTTATACCAATTTTCAGCGTTCTAGCTTTTATGGTTTCTGAGATATATGGAAAAATAAAATAAAAATTCAAAAGTTGATAACCCCTGACTGAAACAAAAATTCAAAATTCCGAGTATAAAAGTTTTGTAGGCCTATAACTGTTTATATATTCTAAAATTTTGGGCTCTGTAAATTGAGCGGATCAAAAGTTATAAGGGGGGGACGGACACACAGACACACACACAGACACACACACAGACACACACACAGACACACACACACACAGACACACGAAATGTTCTACTCCGAATTCTGAGTAAATCCGTGTACGGAACATATATGCTGCGAAGCCTCTAAGTTGGTGTTTTTTGACTTCAAAGTTGGAAAAGCCGTGAAAAAAGTAGACCTCTCCATACAATTCTCGCGTATTCTGGCTTGATACATTGTCGATATGTTAAGAGAACAAAGTTCTCCTGAACAAATCGACAGTTGGAATATTAAACAAATTTTCTATTTCTTTTCGTCCTTTAGTAATAAACCAGTTGTTTGCTATACTAGTTGCATGTAACACATGAGATCCAACTGTCGATAGCGATAGTATGTATAGTTGAAGAATATGTACCAAACTATAAACCCATAGATACAAATTATTGAATATTTTCAGATATTTTGTTTTCTATACAACATATGTAGGTATGTATGTCAAGATAGGATAGTATGGAGGAAGATCCTTTTTCCTACCCAGAATATGCAAATTGCATGATGGTATGTATGTATGTTTGGAGATGAAGTATCAAACTATTAAGTCTTCTTACATATTGTGTATAGGCGACTGCCATACAAAATGTATGAAGCGATGTCGTCACTAAATTCAATTTTTAAAAAAATTGTTAAAAAAAAATTGAGATCTTCTAATACAATGTTAATATTTTTTATAGAAAATTAAATTATCTAGTTGGGGTGTTTCGGCTTTTTTCGATAATTGTAAAAGTTTTGGAAATATAGGCAGTTAAACTCATAAATTTATCATAAAAAAAATATTTTTCTTAATAAAAAATGTTTGAGAAACCCTGGAATTTTTTTGAAAAACCTAATTTGAGATTTTGTATTTGTCTATGTTTGTACCAATTTTCAGCGTTCTAGCGTTTATGGTTTCTGAGATATATGGAAAAATAAAATAAAAATTCAAAAGTTGATAACCCCTGACTGAAACAAAAATTCAAAATTCCGAGTATAAAAGTTTTGTAGGCCTGTAACTGTTTATATATTCTGAAATTTTAGGCTCTGTAAATTGAGCGGATCAAAAGTTATAAGGGGGGGACGGACACACAGACACACAGACACACAGACACACACACACACAGACACACGAAATGTTCTACTCCGAATTCTGAGTAAATCCGTGTATGGAACATATATGCTGCGAAGCCTCTAAGTTGGTGTTTTTTGACTTCAAAGTTGGAAAAGCCGTGAAAAAAGTAGACCTCTCCATACAATTCTCGCGTATTCTGGCTTGATACATTGTCGATATGTTAAGAGAACAAAGTTCTCCTGAACAAATCGACAGTTGGAAGACTTAATTGTTTGATACTAATCTCCAAACATACATACATACCATCATGCTGTTTTCATATTCTGGGTAGGATCAAAGAACTGACCTCCATACTATCCTATATTGACATACATACCTAGGTACATGTGTTGTGTAGAAAACCAAATATCTTAAAATACTAGTTGCATGTAACACATGAGATCCAACTGTCGATAGCGATAGTATGTATAGTTGAAGAATATGTACCAAACTATAAACCCATAAATAAAAATTATTGAATATTTTCAGATATTTTGTTTTCTATACAACATATATTATGTAGGTATGTATGTCAAGATAGGATAGTTTGGAGGAAGTTCCTTTTTTCCTACCCAGAATATGCAAATAGCATGATGGTATGTATGTATGTTTGGAGATGAAGTATCAAACTATTAAGTCTTCTTACATATTGTGTATAGGCGACTGCCATACAAAATGTATGAAGCGATGTCGTCACTAAATTCAATTTTTAAAAAAATTGTTAAAAAAAAATTGAGATCTTCTACAACAATGTTAATATTTTTTATAGAAAATTAAATTATCTAGTTGGGGTGTTTCGGCTTTTTTTGATAATTGTAAAAGTTTTGGAAATATAGGCAGTTAAACTCATAAATTTATCATAAAAAAAATATTTTTCTTAATAAAAAATGTTTGAGAAACCCTGGAATTTTTTTGAAAAAACTCATTTGAGATTTTGTATTTGTCTATGTTTGTACCAATTTTCAGCGTTCTAGCGTTTATGGTTTCTGAGATATATGGAAAAATAAAATAAAAATTCAAAAGTTGATAACCCCTGACTGAAACAAAAATTCAAAATTCCGAGTATAAAAGTTTTGTAGGCCTGTAACTGTTTATATATTCTGAAATTTTAGGCTCTGTAAATTGAGCGGATCAAAAGTTATAAGGGGGGGACGGACACACAGACACACACACAGACACACACACACACAGACACACACACAGACACACACACACACAGACACACGAAATGTTCTACTCCGAATTCTGAGTAAATCCGTGTATGGAACATATATGCTGCGAAGCCTCTAAGTTGGTGTTTTTTGACTTCAAAGTTGGAAAAGCCGTGAAAAAAGTAGACCTCTCCATACAATTCTCGCGTATTCTGGCTTGATACATTGTCGATATGTTAAGAGAACAAAGTTCTCCTGAACAAATCGACAGTTGGATGACATTGAAGAGTTATCAAGTTTTCATACTAGTTGCATGTAACACATGAGATCCAACTGTCGATAGCGATAGTATGTATAGTTGAAGAATGTGTACCAAACTATAAACCCATAGATACAAATTATTGAATATTTTCAGATATTTTGTTTTCTATACAACATATGTAGGTATGTATGTCAAGATAGGATAGTATGGAGGAAGATCCTTTTTCCTACCCAGAATATGCAAATAGCATGATGGTATGTATGTATGTTTGGAGTCGAAGTATCAAACTATTAAGTCTTCTTACATATTGTGTATAGGCGACTGCCATACAAAATGTATGAAACGATGTCGTCACTAAATTCAATTTTTAAAAAAATGTTAAAAAAAAATTGAGATCTTCTACTACATTGCTGATATTTTTTATAGAAAATTAAATTATCTAGTTGGGGTGTTTCGGCTTTTTTCGATAATTGTAAAAGTTTTGGAAATATAGGCAGTTAAACTCATAAATTTATCATAAAAAAAATATTTTTCTTAATAAAAAATGTTTGAGAAACCCTGGAATTTTTTTGAAAAAACTAATTTGAGATTTTGTATTTGTCTATGTTTGTACCAATTTTCAGCGTTCTAGCGTTTATGGTTTCTGAGATATATGGAAAAATAAAATAAAAATTCAAAAGTTGATAACCCCTGACTGAAACAAAAATTCAAAATTCCGAGTATAAAAGTTTTGTAGGCCTGTAACTGTTTATATATTCTGAAATTTTAGGCTCTGTTTATTGAGCGGATCAAAAGTTATAAGGGGGGGACGGACACACAGACACACACACACACAGACACACACACAGACACACACACAGACACACACACACACAGACACACGAAATGTTCTACTCCGAATTCTGAGTAAATCCGTGTATGGAACATATATGCTGCGAAGCCTCTAAGTTGGTGTTTTTTGACTTCAAAGTTGGAAAAGCCGTGAAAAAAGTAGACCTCTCCATACAATTCTCGCGTATTCTGGCTTGATACATTGTCGATATGTTAAGAGAACAAAGTTCTCCTGAACAAATCGACAGTTGGAATAAAATATTTAAATAAACTAGTTGCATGTAACACATGAGATCCAACTGTCGATAGCGATAGTATGTATAGTTGAAGAATATGTACCAAACTATAAACCCATAGATACAAATTATTGAATATTTTCAGATATTTTGATTTCTATACAACATATGTAGGTATGTATGTCAAGATAGGATAGTATGGAAGAAGATCCTTTTTCCTACCCAGAATATGCAAATTGCATGATGGTATGTATGTATGTTTGGAGATGAAGTAACAAACTATTAAGTCTTCTTACATATTGTGTATAGGCGACTGCCATACAAAATGTATGAAGCGATGTCGTCACTAAATTCAATTTTTAAAAAAATTGTTAAAAAAAAATTGAGATCTTCTACTACAATGTTAATATTTTTTATAGAAAATTAAATTATCTAGTTGGGGTGTTTCGGCTTTTTTCGATAATTGAAAAAGTTTTGGAAATATAGGCAGTTAAACTCATAAATTTATCATAAAAAAAATATTTTTCTTAATAAAAAATGTTTGAGAAACCCTGGAATTTTTTTGAAAAAACTAATTTGAGATTTTGTATTTGTCTATACTTGTACCAATTTTCAGCGTTCTACCGTTTATGGTTTCTGAGATATATGGAAAAATAAAATAAAAATTCAAAAGTTGATAACCCCTGACTGAAACAAAAATTCAAAATTCCGAGTATAAAAGTTTTGTAGGCCTGTAACTGTTTATATATTCTGAAATTTTAGGCTCTGTAAATTGAGCGGATCAAAAGTTATAAGGGGGGGACGGACACACAGACACACACACACACACACACAGACACACACACACACAGACACACACACAGACACACGAAATGTTCTACTCCGAATTCTGAGTAAATCCGTGTATGGAACATATATGCTGCGAAGCCTCTAAGTTGGTGTTTTTTGACTTCAAAGTTGGAAAAGCCGTGAAAAAAGTAGACCTCTCCATACAATTCTCGCGTATTCTGGCTTGATACATTGTCGATATGTTAAGAGAACAAAGTTCTCCTGAACAAATCGACAGTTGGATAACATAAAATGACGTACGATGTAATAACCCGAAACGGCTCTTTACTAAGATACGATGTTTTGAAGAAACCATAAACGCTAGAACGCTGAAAATTGGTACAAACATAGACAAATACAAAATCTCAAATAAGTTTTTTCAAAAAAATTCCAGGGTTTCTCAAACATTTTTTATTAAGAAAAATATTTTTTTTATGATAAATTTATGAGTTTAACTGCCTATATTTCCAAAACTTTTACAATTATCAAAAAAAGCCGAAACACCCCAACTAGATAATTTAATTTTCTATAAAAAATATTAACATTGTTGTAGAAGATCTCAATTTTTTTTTAACAATTTTTTTAAAAATTGAATTTAGTGATGACATCGCTTCATACATTTTGTATGGCAGTCGCCTATACACAATATGTAAGAAGACTTAATAGTTTGATACTTCATCTCCAAACATACATACATACCATCATGCTATTTGCATATTCTGGGTAGGAAAAAAGGAACTTCCTCCAAACTATCCTATCTTGACATACATACCTACATAATATATGTTGTATAGAAAACAAAATATCTGAAAATATTCAATAATTTTTATTTATGGGTTTATAGTTTGGTACATATTCTTCAACTATACATACTATCGCTATCGACAGTTGGATCTCATGTGTTACATGCAACTAGTCTTATACAAATCAACCGTCTTGTAAGAGTTTACGTTTTTCAGATAGGAATATTAAATCACATACTCTGGAATCCTAATAGTAATATCTAGGAGTAGAACAGTTTGCGCATTATACCACCTACACAAAATAAAAAAAATTCGTTCTGCGCGCCCACGTGATAAGTTCAAGAAGTTTCCCGCTGACGTCGTCACTTTGAATTTTTCATTTTGTTTTTTTTTTTATTACGATTCCATAAAGTTAAAATATTCAATTTTATAAATTTTGTACGACATGGTGAATTTTGAAAAGTATATGTTTTAATATTTTTTTCTCCTTTGTCCTCCTATACTTAACGTTGACTATTGGTCTTTCAAAATATATCATTCATCTACATTATATAAGTATTTTATCTAAAATTGGTACTTATTTGTGTCTCATTAAAATGTTTTAATCATCTTGATATTATCAAATTATGTTATACTAATAAGGTCAGTATTTTATAATGTTTTAAGATTATTTTGACAGTACATACCTTTAGTATTTTTTTACTTATAAAAGGTTTAAATTTTTTATCCTTGCGTTAGCAAAAAGTAATGCCCCGATTACATTCAATGTATACAATAGTAAAAGGGAAGCTTAATACCTATCGTCTTTGAAGAAATACCTCTTTTGTCGAATATCTCTTAACTGAATGAGAAATTCTTGTCTCCGTTTCTCCCTCAAAATTTTCCAGTCTTGATCTAAAGATGATGAAACCGTCTGGTAAATAATTGCAAAAATATATCAGGGTAATACCTATCAAAAGATCGGTTGACTTTTTATGTTTACCTATAGAAAAGTGGTTTTATACTCAAACTTAATATATATTTTTATAAAAAATACCTGCTCAAACATAAATATGTTTGAATTAATAACTTTTTTTATCTATATTTATGTACTTTAAACGCAAATATTAACATACGCGCCAATAAAATACAACTCTAGTTTTTTTTTTAATTGAAAATGTCAATATATGAAAATGTCTTCTTGATCCTTAATTAAATTTTTAACTAGAATCAAAATATCATATATTTAAATCAATTAAATATATTGTGTGTTAAAAAGGCTTTTTGTTAGTTAAACATTTGAATGGTAGGTATCTACAATATTTTTAATGTTGTTCCTAGCTATAAATTTCACATTGTAATTTTATATCATTCTAACCTTAGTAACTTGCGTAGGTAGGTACTTTATATTTTTTGCAGCAAGAAACAAACAACTTTAATTGTAGCGGGTGAAATTTTTTTTTAATTAATTTATTTTGCTATTCAAGTTATAATTTGTACAATACACCCTCAAGTTAATAACGTTTTGAATGTTCCTATGTACATAGTTTTGTACTTCCAAGTTATCTTTATTGTGGTATTTTTTAGTCTCTGTTATTCCACAGCAAACTATTCACATCACAGACATAATATCCTGAAAGAAAACACCAGGAGAACGCTCACCTGCCCTACATTTTGCTATACAATATTCTGAAACAAAAATCATCTTCAAACTTTGCATCCGTTTCAACCTACAAGCAGAATACTGGGAAATTCTGAAAGAAACTGAAACACGTTTCAGCTTTTTTTCTGAATTCGTACCTACTCGATGTTGGTGAGCTTGCTAAAATTTCGTATTCAAAGAATCTTCATTATTTTTTTCTTTCTACATTATTAAGTTCATTTGAGGCAAAACTTGCTTTTCTCGTGTTTATTATTTAATGTACCTATGCTTGACATAATACTATGTGGATACGAAATGCATGTTAGCTTGATCACCCAGTCAGTTCAGATGTTTGTTTTGCAGATTTACAATAAAATTCAACTTGCATTAGTTAAAAAGGTTTTTAATGAGGTACTGGTTAAGAATAATCAACATATTTATAATACTTTATTTTCGATCCAACTGTCTTCAATTTGTGTGGAGGATACCTATGTACTTCGAAAGTGTTTTGACAAACATGATATGGTATTCTGTTCGTTTTCTAATTTCTTCCTAATTACTTATTTTGATGATTGAGAGATTATGAAGCAATTATGTGTGTTCTGATGTCTGAATAATTTTTCAAAGAATGTTTTTGTGATAAGTGATGGGATCATGTTGAACATCAGCTGTTGGGAGGCTGGGGTCTAGACCTCCTGCGACATAGCTGAGCATGGTCCTTTTGAGAAGGAAAAGCTGATTATTTTTGTAAATATTCTTTATATTGTAAATTGTTATTTGTATGCACACATTTTGTGTTCATAAATACTTAATTATTATCATCATTATTAGATATTTGACTGATCTTTTAATTCTTTGGGTGAAGTATGTTTTAATAAAACTGGCTTACGTATTTAGCGCTGTTTTTTCGAATCCACCTTATTGGCGCTTCACAATTACAACTTTTATAAGGTAACTTTTCTTGAAAAAATGAATTAGAACGTTTTTTAAAACTAATTTCACTATTGATTGCTCTGATGGTTTGGGGGCTAAGTCGCGGCCATAGGGCCCTAGCTAGTAATGTTGGGGGTGGCTGCAGCCCCATCCTAGGATTCTAGGCAAAAGGCCGGTGCCCCTTCAATTTTTACCTATGGAAGTGCAGGACAGACTCTTAATGTCTTGCTTGTCGGTAACTCTTCACACGCGGCTAGGATTCAGCCCGCGGCTAGGATATAAAAGAAACTTAATTAATTCGTATTATAACTTTCTGTCGTGATCTCGACTTTTTTAATGATTATTTATTTGGGTTACAAATGATAATTGTGGATAGCAGGTAATTTCATGGAAGATTTTGACATTCACCAGTAATATGAAATGGTCAATGATCAATCGTTTGTGTTCCTCAAATCAAACTAAAATAACATGAGAATATTACATATAATAACAACCATTTGACTGAGTACCTACTTGTTCGTTTGTGTAGTAAATTAATTTCATTGGGGTTTATTTTTCGATGGAAGATTTTTTTTCTTTGAATGCAAATATACCTCATCTATTTTCGGTATTGATAGACATTTTCATCCTTTAAATTTTACTATTTATATTTGGAGGATATCTTCTTCTATTCTTGGTATACAAGAATCTGAATTTATATACACGTGGGGAAATTTTAGAGGTTTCTTTTTTCTTATTATTGTGAAAAACTTTTCTCGTATTTGTATGCGGGAGCAAGGCTTTGTTTACGCTTCCTTGTTTTGTTCAAGAAAGGGGTTTCTTACTCGTCCTTTGAGAAATTGGTACACTTGGCTTGTTATGTGGAAATATATACGTAGTTTGAATATGATAGGGTGATTTTTTACAATGAATGCTATTCAGAAAACGTCTACTTTTATATTTGATTAACTTCAGTTTTTACTATATCGTTTCCAATGTATGTAAATCTGTCCTACCTGTGATTTTTAACATACCTACATATGTTTTATGTTTTTTTTACATACCTAATTTTCTTTAACAAATCAAAAATCTTGTCAGATATGGAATGAAAAGAGTAAAATCCAGCACACGATATCATTGATACCTAATGTTTGTTTAAAACATTTTTTTTGCTTGTTTAAAACCTTTTCGAGAGTCAGAAACAAATCATCTTTAACTTGTGTTACACGTTAACTATTTTGTAAAGATGTCGTTAGATATTATGTATGAAAACGTCTTTCCACGATTTCTATAATATGATAACATGTTCTTTACCATTCATTTTCCCAAATAGACAAAAACGGCAAGTCTATTTATCTGTGAGTATTATTATCAACCCTGTTTGTGTTTTGTTGTACATTTTGTTAGTTACCTTGTTCAAGAATTATCATTCCACCTCATTACATGTCCCGTCCATTTCACTTGCCTGGTTCTGACCCTTTCGTGACATACGTTACATTTGTGTGTTCCCGATCTTAATTATATAAATAATATATTCCCATGTATGTGCGTAGGTACCTATTTTATCCATCCACCAAATAAGGATATTCAAATATGTTCATCCAAGAATCATAGAATATCGAAGTATGAGATGCCTACCTGAAAAAAAATCCCTATTTCCAACCCTCCCAAAATATTTTGTTCGTATGAATATATTATTACGCGTTTGTACGTCGTAGGTAACACGTTCTTTCCACAAACAGACAGTTCGTTTATCTAGGTTTATTATACAGTAAAATCCATGTTTAAAAATATATGTGTTACTTGAAAAACTGCAGTCACAACATGTCACTCTTTCCTTTTTTATATCCTGTCACAAAATATGATAGAATATTATTTTCTTCATGATCTATTCATGATGTATGAAACATAAAAAATGAAGGTAGTAACTCGCGTGAAATTGGCTGAATAAGCCAAAATGGATCGTATTAAATAATAGAACTTTTTATAACTATAAATATTTTTTTCCTGATTTTGTATACCCAATCAATTTCATCCAGCGATTTGATGTTTCTAGAACATTCTTTCTATAAATCTTTATTTTATAATATACTATTTGCATATGTTTCATTGTCTTAAACTATTTGTCATGATACAAGTCATCGAGTAAAACACTCCTTACTACCTATAAAATATATTGATTATGCAATGTTCTTGTTCTAATGAAGAATATTTTTTTTTTGCTTTTAATTATATTATAATATTAATATCCATCATCAAATCAATAGTATATTAATGGAAGTAAATATTAGGTCCTTACATATGAAATTGGCGTTTTGTATGGGAGGAACATAAAGTCGATTTTTTTAAATATACATAATATATTTATTTAATCAAAGTATGTACCATTGCTATCTATGCACTTTTGCCATCTCATAGGTAGTTCATCGATCCCTTTATTAAAAAAAACATTCGGACGGGAATCAATAAAATCTTTGAAGGCGGTTTGGACTGCCCCATCGGAAATGAATTTTCTCCCTTGCAAGAAGTTATCCAAATTTCTAAAAAAATGGTAATCTGTTGGGGCAAGGTCCGGAGAGTACGGTGGATGTCTTAGACATTCCAATTGATGCTCCTCTAATTTGGTAGCCGTCTGTAGTGTAGTGTGTGGTTTAGCGTTATCATGAAGCAGCAGTGGCCTAGAGCGATTAACCAGCCTCGGTTGTTTATCAGCTAGCTTTTCCATCATAGTTTGCAGTTGCTGACAATAGACATCTACCGTAATCGCCTGGCCAGATTTTAGAAAGCTGTAGTGAACGACACCAGCACTAGTCCACCAAACGCTCACAAGTAACTTTTTTGGAGTCAATTTTCGCTTGGGGCGTGGTTTGGCTGGTTCGGCAGGGATCAGCCATTGCGATGAGCGCTTCCGATTATCGTACAGGATCCACTTTTCATCACAGGTAATGCTTCGATTTAAAATCCCTTCATTATTATGCCGGTTGAGTAATGAAACGCAGCAGTCAACGCGCGTTTGTTGATTTGCTTCACTCAATTCGTGAGGTACCCACCTTTCAAGCTTTTTCACCTTCCCAATTTGCTTCAAGTAGATTAAAACAGTTTTATCACTATCACCGCAGCCTGCAGCTGACTCGGACGTGGTTTGCGATGGATCCGCTTCCACAATAGCCTTCAATTCTTCATTATCAACTTTGGTCTCCGGCCGTCCACAGGGCTTGTTCTGCAGGTCGAAATTTCCAGAATGAAAACGTTGGAACCAAAAACGCACTGTGTTTTCTTTTGCAGCATCGTCACCATACACATCATTAATCCTTCGAGCCGTTTCTGCAGCACGGGTGCCACGGTGGAACTCGTACTCGTAAATAACGCGATATTTCAAGTTTTCCATTTTGTAAACTGAGTGACGCAAAGAAAAAAACAATTGAGGAAAAAACAAATGAATTATAATTTTCGAAACACAAATAAATGAGTAAATAGCTGTATAAATTTGAATTTGGAATTCCTAACCAAAGAGAATATATTTGAGATCAAAGTTGGCAGTACGGCAAAACACCAATTTCATATGTAAAGACCTAATATTAATTATATTATGTTTCCAATGTGTAGGCCTAGGAGACAAGTCTGGTCCAACCGGCGAAATAAAAACCCTCGTGATTACCCATATCATGGATATAATTATCACATGGAGTTCTATGACATCTAAAGATATTGTTTTCTTTAACCGAGATTTTTTGGATAAATAATAATATTTAGACTATTTTATTTAATCGTTTTTGGATGATTTGTTTCTAATAATCTAATAAATAATATTGGTACGTGCTACAATAACCTTAAAAAAATAAGTATGAATTGTCAGAGAAATAGTTGATAGTATGTATTGTTAACAATTATTTACAGTGACTACGTACATGTTGTATAGATGATATACCCGACCTTCTGGGATATCTATACTCCACATATTTTATATTCAATCTAGCACACAAATCTCCTCTTAAGCGTTCAAGACTACGGTGTACTATGGTTAAATGCTCAAAGGCTGCGTTTGACAGTAAAACTGACTGCTTTTGTTTCCCACTAAATTTGATCTTAATTTCGTACATACCGACCATTCCACACTCTCCGACCCAGTTTCACTTTTGTTTGTCATGTTATCGTGAACCGTATAGGAAATACTAATATTGTCTTACTCGTGCAATGGTAGATGTTTGTAGAAATTATTCCATTTTCACACTGGACGGTTCGGTTCAGTCCGACATCTGGTATCCCGAGTATCAACTACTCACGCTATAATGAGGCGTAGCATCAGGGACATGTTGTTAAAAGTGTTGTCATAACATTGCCCCGTGAAAATGAGACGTATCAAAATGGTTTGATTCTTTTGGCAAGGTACGATCCATCTAGTGTGCCGTGACCGCGATGCCCCGTATGGGATTTTCACTGACATATTCATGAATCTCGAAGCGTGCTCTGAACATTTTATACTCGCCCTAGTTTCCGTGTTCCCTCAGAGAAAATTCAACACGGAATCACTGGATTTTAACTTTTAAAGGAATTTTTTATACTTAGATATAATTTTGTTATAAAAAAACTATTTTAACTATTTTCATTTTTGAGACTAACTCAGCCAATAAATTGACCATCTTCAAAATAAGGTCACAAAAATATTTTAATCAATTTGCTATTAAAAGTTATTTCTGTGAATAAACAAAATTGGCTCGATCTAGTGCTGTTCATTGAAAAGTTAAATAAACCATAATATATCTTAAGGGGGGGACTGCTGCCAACGTACCTATTTTTCAATTTGATATACCATCATTATTTCTTATCAAATCGTGTTGAAAAAAATAATTTAGATAGTTTGGATATTAATAAACAAAAATATACCTTAACTTTTTGATAATGTTCTGTATAAATTCTTGTAGAAAAATAATGGCATACCCCGATTTTCAACGTTTATCATATATTTTTAATAAACTATAAGGCGTAGAGTAATATATTTTTTTTTAATTAAAGAAGACAAAAATATCTAGAAAAATATGATGTGACGTTGCAATAATGCTTCAAGTTTAGTAAATAAACCTAAAAAACATTTATTTTTCATTCAGCGCCATTGCGTAATAAAAGTTTTTTTGGTTTATTTACTTAATGCGTTAATGCAACGTCATATCATATTTTTCCAGGCATTTTGTTCCTCTTTAATTTATAAAAAAAAATATTGCTCTATACCTTATATTTTTTTAGAAATTTAAGCTAAATGTCTAAAATCGGGGTATGCTTATTATTTTCCTACAAGAATATATACAGAACATAATCAAAAAGTTAAGGTATATTTCTCTTTATTAATATCCAAACTAACTAGGTTATTTTTTCAAAATGATTCGTTTAGTAATAATGATGGTATATCAAATTGAAAAAATAGGTACGTTGGCAGCAGTCCCCCTCTTAAGATATTTTATTGCTAAACAAAGTTTAATATTTTATAGTTTGATAGGTATTTTCAAGTAGGTACCAAGTGAATTCCAATATCACAAAAATATAATGTTTAGATCACATAAGAAAATTCAATTACAATACTCGTACGAACGTTTTACGCATTTGTGTTCGAAGTTTTGTTTTTCCATAAAATCGTATTTTCTTTTTGAGGTGAGAATTTGCCGTATTTTTTCAAGAATAAAATTATATCGATATGATTCCTTTGATCATTTTGAATATTACGATTTTTTATTTGATTTTCATCCCTGTCGCTCTGGGGCACCCTCAACAAAGGGAATTTGGCAATATGGTTTCATGTCAGATTTCTGTCAAGAATGGTCACTACATATTATTATACATTTATTTCAGCAAATGTTTTTTTTTTATTTCGGGCGGTGTTATTCTTGAAAAAAAGGATTATTTAAAGTTTTTTATACCTTAATTCTCTGTACCATCTAAATAAACTAAATCACTATTTAATGACACGATTTTCTGTCTTCGCTGCAATTCTGGAATTTTCAAAAATCTTGACAAATGATAATATACAGATACCTACATAAAGAAGTATGTGACTATGAACCCTTTTGTTTAATTTTATTTTCTTCACTTAATATATCAATGAAGTGAACAACGCTATATACAACAATCCTATTTTTTATATGAAAAAGCAAAGCTCCATAAAAAATATCGATTATATTTTTTGGTTATTACATTCAATATAAATTAGACATTTTTAATCCGTTCTATGAGTGTTGTTCAATAATATCACCAGATCCATTAGTAATTTTGTTTACGGTGAAAAATATTTAACTTGCAAACATAAAACCCTTAATGTGGTCATTCAAACTTTTGATGCCTTTAATAATTGACTGAATTTTTCATTTTCCACCTGAAAAGGAGCAAGATGATATTTTCTTTATCATAACGGACATATTATACTTATCTTAATTATCTTGAATTTCTATTGCTTCGATTTAAGTTCGGTGCTCATTCTGTGTAATGAAATAATGAGAAAACGGCATGTTTATTTCTTTAACCAATATGTTAACATCATTTTATTTCATAAAATACTGCTGTACTGAAAAATTAATTAATTTTAAACATAATTCATATTACATAACCAGAAAGCAAGATATTTTTTTTATAACTAGTTGCATGTAACACATGAGATCCAACTGTCGATAGCGATAGTATGTATAGTTGAAGAATATGTACCAAACTATAAACCCATAGATACAAATTATTGAATATTTTCAGATATTTTGTTTTCTATACAACATATGTAGGTATGTATGTCAAGATAGGATAGTATGGAGGAAGATCCTTTTTCCTACCCAGAATATGCAAATTGCATGATGGTATGTATGTATGTTTGGAGATGAAGTAACAAACTATTAAGTCTTCTTACATATTGTGTATAGGCGACTGCCATACAAAATGTATGAAGCGATGTCGTCACTAAATTCAATTTTTAAAAAAATTGTTAAAAAAAAATTGAGATCTTCTACTACAATGTTAATATTTTTTATAGAAAATTGAATTATCTAGTTGGGGTGTTTCGGCTTTTTTCGATAATTGTAAAAGTTTTGGAAATATAGGCAGTTAAACTCATAAATTTATCATAAAAAAAATATTTTTCTTAATAAAAAATGTTTGAGAAACCCTGGAATTTTTTTGAAAAAACTAATTTGAGATTTTGTATTTTCCTATGTTTGTACCAATTTTCAGCGTTCTAGCGTTTATGGTTTCTGAGATATATGGAAAAATAAAATAAAAATTCAAAAGTTGATAACCCCTGACTGAAACAAAAATTCAAAATTCCGAGTATAAAAGTTTTGTAGGCCTGTAACTGTTTATATATTCTGAAATTTTAGGCTCTGTAAATTGAGCGGATCAAAAGTTATAAGGGGGGGACGGACACACAGACACACACACACACACAGACACACACACACACAGACACACAGACACACGAAATGTTCTACTCCGAATTCTGAGTAAATCCGTGTATGGAACATATATGCTGCGAAGCCTCTAAGTTGGTGTTTTTTGACTTCAAAGTTGGAAAAGCCATGAAAAAAGTAGACCTCTCCATACAATTCTCGCGTATTCTGGCTTGATACATTGTCGATATGTTAAGAGAACAAAGTTCTCCTGAACAAATCGACAGTTGGAAAAAACAATTTATTACCGAGTGATTACCATGGTATTTTTCCAACTGTCGATTTGTTCAGGAGAACTTTGTTCTCTTAACATATCGACAATGTATCAAGCCAGAATACGCGAGAATTGTATGGAGAGGTCTACTTTTTTCACGGCTTTTCCAACTTTGAAGTCAAAAAACACCAACTTAGAGGCTTCGCAGCATATATGTTCCATACACGGATTTACTCAGAATTCGGAGTAGAACATTTCGTGTGTCTGTGTGTGTGTGTGTCTGTGTGTCTGTGTGTGTGTCTGTGTGTCTGTGTGTGTGTGTGTCTGTGTGTCCGTCCCCCCCTTATAACTTTTGATCCGCTCAACTTACAGAGCCTAAAATTTCAGAATATATAAACAGTTACAGGCCTACAAAACTTTTATACTCGGAATTTTGAATTTTTGTTTCAGTCAGGGGTTATCAACTTTTGAATTTTTATTTTATTTTTCCATATATCTCAGAAACCATAAACGCTAGAACGCTGAAAATTGGTACAAACATAGGAAAATACAAAATCTCAAATTAGTTTTTTCAAAAAAATTCCAGGGTTTCTCAAACATTTTTTATTAAGAAAAATATTTTTTTTATGATAAATTTATGAGTTTAACTGCCTATATTTCCAAAACTTTTACAATTATCGAAAAAAGCCGAAACACCCCAACTAGATAATTTAATTTTCTATAAAAAATATTAACATTGTAGTAGAAGATCTCAATTTTTTTTTAACAATTTTTTTAAAAATTGAATTTAGTGACGACATCGCTTCATACATTTTGTATGGCAGTCGCCTATACACAATATGTAAGAAGACTTAATAGTTTGATACGTCATCTCCAAACATACATACATACCATCATGCTATTTGCATATTCTGGGTAGGAAAAAGGATCTTCCTCCATACTATCCTATCTTGACATACATACCTACATATGTTGTATAGACTAGTTGCATGTAACACATGAGATCCAACTGTCGATAGCGATAGTATGTATAGTTGAAGAATATGTACCAAACTATAAACCCATAGATACATATTATTATTGAATATTTTCAGATATTTTGTTTTCTATACAACATATGTAGGTATGTATGTCAAGATAGGATAGTATGGAGGAAGATCCTTTTTCCTACCCAGAATATGCAAATAGCATGATGGTATGTATGTATGTTTGGAGATGACGTATCAAACTATTAAGTCTTCTTACATATTGTGTATAGGCGACTGCCATACAAAATGTATGAAGCGATGTCGTCACTAAATTCAATTTTTAAAAAAATTGTTAAAAAAAAATTGAGATCTTCTACTACAATGTTAATATTTTTTATAGAAAATTAAATTATCTAGTTGGGGTGTTTCGGCTTTTTTCGATAATTGTAAAAGTTTTGGAAATATAGGCAGTTAAACTCATAAATTTATCATAAAAAAAATATTTTTCTTAATAAAAAATGTTTGAGAAACCCTGGAATTTTTTTGAAAAAACTAATTTGAGATTTTGTATTTTCCTATGTTTGTACCAATTTTCAGCGTTCTAGCGTTTATGGTTTCTGAGATATATGGAAAAATAAAATAAAAATTCAAAAGTTGATAACCCCTGACTGAAACAAAAATTCAAAATTCCGAGTATAAAAGTTTTGTAGGCCTGTAACTGTTTATATATTCTGAAATTTTAGGCTCTGTAAGTTGAGCGGATCAAAAGTTATAAGGGGGGGACGGACACACAGACACACACACACACACAGACACACAGACACACACAGACACACAGACACACACACACACAGACACACGAAATGTTCTACTCCGAATTCTGAGTAAATCCGTGTATGGAACATATATGCTGCGAAGCCTCTAAGTTGGTGTTTTTTGACTTCAAAGTTGGAAAAGCCGTGAAAAAAGTAGACCTCTCCATACAATTCTCGCGTATTCTGGCTTGATACATTGTCGATATGTTAAGAGAACAAAGTTCTCCTGAACAAATCGACAGTTGGAAAACAAAATATCTGAAAATATTCAATAATAATATGTATCTATGGGTTTATAGTTTGGTACATATTCTTCAACTATACATACTATCGCTATCGACAGTTGGATCTCATGTGTTACATGCAACTAGTAACTAATATAGATGAGTTGGTTGATGAATGAATGTATAGGAGAGGTAATGTGTTGCTTATTTATTTTCTAAGTATATGTACAACAATCTGCGCCGACAGGTTTATTCCACCAGGCAGGCAGTCTCTTATAGTTATGTATAAATATTATGTCTTAAAAGAAACTGAGTTCAGTATCTACGAAAAAATACAATAATAAGCTGACTTATCAGGGAGGAATGAAAAGAGGTAATTGAAGGATACAGAAAGAATACTTACTATTATTTTATGTGAACCTACTATTATATTATACTATGTTGGCCTTCGTGGCTCAGTTGGTTAGATATCTGACTGCTGATCCTGGTCCCAGCTTCGATTCTTGGTGATGACACAGTTTTTTAGTTGTGTTTTCAATCTGGATCTGTGAGACGATTAATATCGTTTGACTCTAGAATGTGGCAATTAGTTATTATTGGGAGCGTGTTTAATAATTATTTGACATAGTACTTGTTCGTTGCCAATTTTACACACGTATCTACAAAATTATTTCAATTTTAAATATTTATATTTCTAAAATAACAATCTACATTATAATAATAATAAGGACAATTTATAAAGCGCCGTTTAGTGACAACCGTGGTCACCTCAAGGGCGCTTTCAGTTTGCAAAAAAATAATTTAAAATTAGTCCTATAGCTAACACATTGAAAATGGTGAAACATAAAACTTTAAAAAATTCAATAAGTTAAAATTAAGTTAAAATTAGTCCTATAGCTAACACATTGAAAATGGTGAAATATAAAACTTAAAAAATACCTAGAAATCACAAATTAATCTTGTTACATAATCCAGATGAAATTAATTATAAAAAATAATCGATTCAAAGTAAACTGGCATAATATTTAGTATCTACACATAATATTATTGAACGGATGAAGGACAATCTGGATACGACTTGCGGAAAAGATTTTCGGCACATCTTATATCCATTGGAAGATTGTTCCATGACTTTGGTCCAGAAACGCCAAAAGATCGATGTAGGTATTTTGGCTTATTTGTGAGATTGGTTTCTACTAGTTTTTTATTGGATTGGGTCATTGATCTTAGCGTACTTTGTTTATAGTTAGGTGAAAATGGAACACAAAGTTCCGATATATATTCCGGGGCCATGCTATTGAGTGCTTTAAAGACAAGGAGACATCTTTTAAATTCTATACGTTCTGGACTCTTCAGCCAATGAAGTTTGTGAAGTGTTGGTGAGATATGTGAGAAACGATCAATCTGGTAAATATAACGGGCTGCTGCATTGAGGATGAGTTGTATTCTATGGATTTGGTATTGCGGTAGGTGTGCTAATATGGCGTTACAATAATCTACACGGGAAACTATTAAAGAATTTATAAGGACCTTAGCAGCATTTGTCGAGAGACACCTTCGAATAGGTCTTCTAAGTTGTCTGAGAAAGTAACAACTTTGTCTGACTATGGAAGAAATGTGTTTATCCATAGAGAGTGCACTGTCGATATGTATACCAAGAAATTTTACGCAGTTAGAAGGAGTAATTTCGACATTTTGAATTACAATGGGGTCATTATTTATGTATTGTTGCCTGCGAGGCGAGGCAAGCCAAAGGAACTCAGTTTTTGTTGGGTTCAGTTTTAGCTTGTTCTTACACATCCAGGTGGATATCTGATTTATGCATGTGGATACCTCGTGTGTTAAATGATATTTAAATTCAGGTGAACAGGACTTGAACAGTATGCGGTCATCTGCATAGGCATGTGTGTTGAAACCAAGATTTTGAACAAGATTTTCCAACTGATTGGTATATAAATTAAAGAGAATTGGTCCAAGTACAGAACCTTGTGGGACCCCGTATAAGGAGGTAATATTATTTGTGGTACTATCTTTAAATACAACTTTGTATTTACGGTCTACTAAGTAGGAAGACAGCCATGCAATGCAGTCATTACCCAAGCCAAATTCATGTCTAAGTTTAGAAAAGAGAATATTATGGTCTACAGTATCGAAAGCAGCGCTCATGTCTAAAAGTGAAATTAGGGTAATCTTACCTGATTCAGCTTGAATGATTAAGTCAGACAAAATTCTTACTGTGGCCGTTTCCGTAGAGTGGAATTTTCTATAGGCAGATTGATTTCTGGCCAGAAACTTATCAGAATCCAAGAAGTTGGTCAGTTGAGAGGATATAATTATGTATGTGCTCTTTGAGCTAAACGCGTCAAGTATATTTATAAGTGGAAAAAGTTAAAAATGTTTTTTTACTTATTTTGAGTAATTTTAATAAAGTTGTATATTTTAGTAATTATAAAGGATTTTTTTTTGTTATGTTGTGAAATAAATGATAAGAAAGTGACCATCATCCAAAGTAAACCGCAATTGCTAGTATGAACTGATTACTAGTCTTCGGCTTGTGACCACTATTGTTTGACAGCAGTGGATTTACGGACATGTAGATAAATACTCGACGACAATCTTTCTTGTAAGTAGACCGATGTTATCCTCGAGTTTATGCCCACTTTTATGGTTTTGCGACAAAATTAATGAACCATGACGGCCATAACTGAAGCTCTAATAGCGTCGTAATGTTGTAGCTCTCTCCGGCTACGATCACTAAACTAAAATGCCTAATTTTGAAGATTGACTTACTCGGGCGCTAATCTTGTTAAGATGAGATTCAATGTGCTGCTTCCTTATTTTGGCACAAAATATTCTCTCTTGTAAACAATGAAAATGGAAAAACATTTTTCGATCTCATTACTGAATCACTCTCGCCATAGTACAGTCATTCAGACATTTGAACCACAAAAACAATATACTGTTTCATTTTATAAATAGGTTTTAAACTGTTAAACTACAAATATGAAAAACTTTCATATTCCTATTTTTTTGTTTTGAAAATTTTATATTTTCTTTTATTATGTTGTACTCTTCAATATTATCATTTTTTACTTTATAAATTTATTAATCGAATCAATTACAATGTTTATATAAATTACAATAACAAAATAAAATAATATATTATTTACTAATATATGTATGTTTTGGTTTGTATATTTAATTTAATACTGTGGTGTATCGAAGGTTTTCCAAGCACTAAATCGGAAGCAAACGCCGTTAACATCCGTAACGTAACAATTCCCAAACTGTACTCTCTATACTAACTATACTATAGGTACTGGTTCTCTGTCTTTCACTGCGGCATGCTATACATTGAATAATAAATACCCTTTATAACTGGATGACGACGATACAACCAAAAGATTTCTCTACTCGTTTTCCATTGTTTTGTTTTAAAAATACTTTCATTTTTTATTTGGTTATTATTCTCGTATCCACGTGACATTGCATTGAATCTAATAAAAAATACGATTTTGATTTTAATTAACTCCAAATTCAACAAACAATCGATTTACCCGTTACCTTTTTTCACAAAAAAAACTATGCAAATTCAGTAATTGACCATGAACAGGCAAAGCCAAGATGTTACAAATTTTCAATTACTTTCAATATTTTTAATGATGAAAATTCTTGTATATAAAATCCTATATATTGAATCTCCAATGAAAATTCATCAATCGGTCATTAATAAACAAAGAGTAGCTGTTATTAAAAAAATAATTAAACGCTTTGTGAAAAAATATAAATTAATTGGAATTATTTGGGTGTTATGTGTATTGTACGTACATACCTATTTCATATAAGCTAAGACTGATATGAAACATCGTGGCCTACGACATACAGGCCTGCGCGCGCTTTTTACCGACATCGAACTTATGTTATGTTATACTTAAATGTTTAATTTACTAAATAGGTATAAAGTATTTTTTTATTATATTTTGAAACATTTAAGTAGGTATTTAGTAAGTGGTAAAATGAAGCATGTACATAGATAAATTTAATAGTGTTTTATATTTCATTCAGCTACTTTTAAAATATTAATATCCATAATGCTTATTTCTGTTATTATGTATATTGATGCTATTGAAATTAATTAAGTTTATACACAAATATTTTTAAAAATGTAGTAGATAAAGAAAATAATATAAAATGTAAATATGTTTACATTCGCAATTTAAAATACTAAGAAATTAATAAATACATACAACAATTGATTATTAAACAAATCAGCAAAGGACTACAACTAAAAATATTTAAGTGTGTGTACCAAACTTTCAAATTTCAAAACATAGATATTACATACATATACCTATTAGTATATTGACAATTATTATTGAATGAAAAAATAAAAGATAGGTATGTGTACTAAATCTTCTTTCTAAGTCATCGTTCTGAAACAATATTCTGTAAGAATATATTAAAATAAATTAAAATCATGTTCCATTATTCGATTACATTCATATCGTATAATTATAGTATTCTACATTATACTATAAATATCTGAGAGTATAATATAATATATTAAAATGTAAACTAGCTGTCAAATATATACATATTTCTATTATTCAAATAATTTATTTAGAAATTGACAAATATTTTCTATAGGCAAATTTTAATTAAAAATGTAAAATAAATTCGAATAAAATTCACGAAAACAGTTCCTATAGGTATATCAATATAATATGTACTTTCAATTATATTTTAAATGAGACAAATATTAAGAAAATAACGGCCGCCATTGATGAAATGTTAGCACGTGGTTAAAATGTAACTTGTGATCTTTGATCGATTTGTGTATATTAACTAGTTAATCGTTGAATAAATAACTTACCAACGTATATCACTGCTTATATTTTACACTTTCATCTATTATACTAAAGTTTTAACACAAATAATACTCATAAACGCAGTTCAAAATAAAGTTATCTTCGCGGAGAAATAACTCGGTTGAAATAACGTCAATACTATAAGTTCGTATTTTGTCAAAGGAGATTGACCAGCGCGCTCAGACCTGTATATTGTAGGCCACAATGAAACATGTACCTACGTCATAGAATCCTGGAATTCAGAATAGAGGAATATCACATTTTCCGTCTGAGTTTTCTTTTCTTGACACTATTTTCTTTAATTTCTTATTTTTTTAAAGTTATTTAATAATTTCAGCCCATACGATTGATCAACGGTATCTGTAAAACTTTTCCCTTCATAATAATTATTTATCATCGCTTATTTTTTGCTGTCATTCAAGATCGTCCCGGTATCGACACATCGTGATGGAAATAAAAAAAAATGGTCTAGAAAGATGGAAGTTTCAACCTACGTCCTTCTCTGGTCCTCTTCGTCACCCCGTTCTCATCTTTTTGCTCTTATGACGTCACGGCTCGTCCGTGTGTGTCGAGAGATGGGTGGAAAAAAGGACGCCAGCTGCTTCAGTCAGAGTTTTTTGTTTCATCGCCAGAAAATCTATCACCAAGAATTATCAGCAGCTCGGGGGCGGGACTGTGTTGACATTTACCTCACGTTTTTCAGCCTCTGCATGGAAAGAGTGTATCAAGAGAAAATCTTTTGGCGATAATAAACTAAAGTTATCTTTATTTATTCTTTTTTTTATCCCGAGTACAAAACACGTTTCGCTCGTACGGTGTATCTCGCGATTCTGTATAAATATGTACGATACAAATTTATAATCCCGCGTTGCTAGATGCTACTCATATATATTTATTATTATATAACAGAAACCTTCGATACACATATCCTTGTATACCGATTTTATTCTGAGGATCTAACTCACTTTATTTATTTATTCAAAATCCACAATAACCATTAAAAAAATTACAACAATACAATAGTGAAACATAGTACAACAAAAAAATATGAAAAATAGACAATTTAGTATATGCCAAAACATTGTACATCTACTAAAAAATATGAAGCTACACAAAACAAGAATGAAAGAACAAAAAATAAATAAATAAATCAGTACAATTTTTTAATTTTATTTTTAAATATATTATATTTTTTTTCGAGTCTAAGACTCAAAGGGAGTTCATTAAACCACTTAGTACCTTTATACTTATAGAAATGTTGTGAGGCAGTTGTACGTTAAAGAGGAATGGTAATACATCCTTGTCAATTATTAATCTTGCATGTTTATTTTTAATAGTTTTTTATGAGTTTTTTATGAATTCTTACATACATACATACAATATTTCTTGGATCAAAGCTGTCTTACAATAAGCTTAAATTTCTGTAAGGTCTTTGTGTGTGTCACTGGTTTTACCCAGTGAAAGGAATATGGAGAAGAGAGGATAATTTGACTACCTTTTCCGTGGTCTGGTTCAGAAATTAATATCCCATATGCCTCTTGATATTCACCTCACATAACATCACAACACTTAACTTGAACTTGAATGGCGATGACACAGATTTGAATGATTTGTTTGATGACAGTCCGAACATAAAGGTCACACGATGTGGTCTTGATGCTAACTGTGACTTTTGTATTCAAATGTTGTAGGTATGAAGGGAGGTAGGTAGGATAAAGTGTAACAAATATTTCATTTCAAAATATTAATGTACCATAATACATATGTACCTACCCATGTGCATATATGTATACTTGAATAATGGGAATATCGTTCGCCTTTATGCAAAAACTTAAATTGAAATAAACTAGTTGCATGTAACACATGAGATCCAACTGTCGATGACGATAGTATGCATAATCAAAGAATTCGTACCAAACTATAAACAACACAAATTAATAAATATTATTTTAATAATATTTGAAGATATTTTATTTTCTATATATGTAAAACATGTAGGTATGTTTGTCAGGATAGGATAGTATGGAGTTCAGTCTGTTTTTCCTACACAGAATATGCAAACAGTATGATGGTATGTATGTATGTTTGGAGATTTAAGTATCAAACTATTAAGTCTTCTTACATATTGTGTATAGGCGACTACCATACAAATTGTATGAAGTGATGTCGTCACTAAATTCAATTTTTATATAAATTGTTAAAAAAAATTGAGATGTGCTAATACAATGTTCATATTTTTTATATAAAATTAAATTATCTAGTTGGGGTGTTTCGGCTTTTTTCGATATTTTAAAAAAAATGGAAATATAGGCAGTTAAACTCATAAATTTATCATAAATAAAATATTTTTCTTAATAAAAAATGTTTGAGAAACCCTGGAATTTTTTAAAAAAAAATTATTTGAGATTTTGTATTTGTCTATCTTTATACCATTTTTCAGCGTTCTAGCTTTTATGGTTTCTGAGATATATGCAAAAATAAAGTAAAAATTCAAAAGTTGATGACCCCTGACTGAAACAAAAATTCACAATTCTGAGTATAAAAGTTTTGTAGGCCTATAACTGTTTATATATTCTGAAAATTTGGGCTCTGTAAATTGAGCGGATCAAAAGTTATAAGGGGGGGGGGGGGACAGACCCACAGACACACACACACACACAAAACTCACATTAAATGTTCTACTCCGAATTCTGAGTAAATTCATGTATAGGAACATATATGCTGCGAGGCCTCTAGTTGGTGTTATTAGCATGCAAAAAGTCCACTACACCATACAAAATTTTCCTTCGTACACGCATCTTGGCTTAATAATGTCGATTCATTAAGAGAATTGAATTCTCATGAACGAATCGACAGTTGGATAATCTTAATAAGTGCCATTATTTCTGTAATATGTACACATAGAACAAATACGTTTTGAAAGTCTGATGTAATGAATATGCATATATGAATATTGTATGTCAAGATTATAATATGTTGAAACTATCATTGTCTCTTCCGAATAAGAAATCGATGCGCGGCGCTACCATTTTATGTCATTAAATGTCATTATTTGAATGTATTAATACTAGTTTATTTGAATGTATTAATACTAGTTTAATGTTGTGTGTTATTCTTGTTCTATCAATACCAGTTTCGTTAATAAACTATAATATCCAATTCAATGAAGGTGGTAGTCAACCATTGCGTTGTCGAAGTTCGATGATTGTCGAGTGTCAAGTATAAAATAGTGCGCAACAATCACCATCGATGACAATGCCAGTTGTGTACAACCTTTTTTATTACATATTACAACCTACACGGTTAGTTTGTTAGATAAAATTTTCCGGCTGTCGCTCCAAGCGACATTAATTGGGAAAGCGATTTATTGCTTCTGCTATACGCAATATATCACTTCATATGTTGGAAGGTATGTACTTCACATACTCAGCTAAGGGCGTGTTATGTTTTAATTTGAGTAGGTTCTTTGTATTTTTATACTAGGTACTTAGAGTGGGTGGCTAATTTCCTACTTCTTCACTTACGCATAGCATTCCTATTTAAGTATATACCTTAATAAAATATATTTAAAAATCACAAAATCATTAGTTTCCGCTATTGTTATACAGGCTGATTTGATAATTTACAAGTAAATAAAAAAAGAGGATACCTTTTTCGAAGTTTAAAATCGATCTAATATCGATGTAAATCACGCCTGAATATTATGCAACATGTATAGCAGCCAGATATACAAAATTGTTCATTTTTATTAAAATATCATACAAATCAAGATGGAAATTTAATACGGATTGTCATCAGGAATACACACATTCTGTAAGTTTTAGAGCTCTGCCCATTGTTAGCTTCAAATTGAAAAAAAAATAAAATCAAATATATAAAATTGGTGCTTCAAATTGTTATTTTTTAATGTTTTATTATTTGTCTTTAGAAATTCAATAAATTCACAAATGTACAGATAGCTACTTCAGAACAGATTTATTCTAGTGAAGCAGTTATCTTATACCTATTTGTAAAATGTGTATTTTTTTAAATAAATATTTAACGCTGTATACAAAATCAATTTATGTATTGTAAATACAAGTATTTTGTGAATTTTAAGGTAAATTTATATACGAACGGTATATGCTGTAGGAGTTAGGTAATAAAATAATTTTCACGCAACAATTCAATAATTTCCTTTGTCAACGATATCAATAATTTATTCATAAATTTGTCACATAATAAATGTACAATCGCCATGTTTATATTATTATTAGTTAACCTCTCGGGTGCCACGCGATAAACTCCGCATGCAAGGCATGTTAAATTTTTTTTCAAACCACAAGTGTAACATAACATCGTTATGTATGGGAGAGCTTTATGGTCAGATGCAAAGATTGGATATTAAAAAAGCACGTATGGAAAGTCGTTATCTTTTATAATTTTCTCTTTTGAAAAGGGTTTCGCGAGATAATATCGTTATAAAAATGTATCATACATACTTGTTTGCAATTTTTCAACCGTATAATATTTTTACTGTCCAACGCTCGAAAAACTCGATCGATGGATTTTGAATCATTAGTGTTGTCTATAAATAACATTGTCATAAAAGTTCGAGCAAACCTTTAAATCTCTTTCGAACGTAGCCTTTTTGTATTATTTCTTCTTTTTAAAATGCTGTTTTCATGAAAAGGTAAAATGATATGTTTTTTTTAATTCGAAATTTTCAATCTTGTTTAAAATATGTTGATCGACTGCGATATAAATATCATTGCAAAACGTCCTTATTTTTTCAAACACTTCCTCGCACCCCTGCGCAAGTGACGTGTTTCTTGCCATATAGCGATTTCTTCCAACAAACCAGTGTTTCCAGCCCAAGGATACAATACTAGCGTGAGATATAAATTTAAATAAATTACTCATCTGCTGGGGATCGAACCGAGGAAGCCCGCACAGAAACCAAACGGTTTATCAACTGTGCCACGGCGGTCGGTTTTTATATTATTTTGTAAACGAACAGTATTAATTTCAAGTAATACAATAATATTAAGTTCTACATTTGATGACCATTTGAGGCCATTATGGTAGGTACACAAAACGGTGCTATATAAGTGAGTTATTTTTATTATAATTGTAGTTAACTTATAATTATTGTACTTACTATTGTTTCTGTCGACTGAGGGTATATTTGGTACGGCCACTATCGTTCTGTTGTTTTGTGTATTTTTACCTTTTATTTACCTTCTTTGTTATTTTGTCCCTAAGCACTTTGTTTTAATATTTTAATGTTTTTTTATTTATTTTTATCTAAAGTTATTGAAAAAAGAATCTTTGTTTATACATAGTATTATTGGTATAACCACATACAAGCTGTCTTGTAGAATTTTTGTGTGCACGATTGCTTTATTATGTTTATATGCATTAACCATGTACCAAATCTTAAATAAATAAAACAAAAAAATAAATGATATCCCGTGTAGATATCCCAAGTTAAACTCGTAACATAAGATTAATATTAGATTTTTGATAATAGGAAATTATGTTTTAAACATAAATGTATATTTTTATTTTTGAGTCATGTATAAAATGTACAATTACTATGTCATTGACAGGTGAGTGGGCCAGTGAAAATCCAATGCATTAACTTACGTGGAATTTGAAAAATGAACAAGTAAAATAAGTAATAAATCGATATATCTATGTATGTATTTTCGTTTACGCAGTGGAATTTAATTGCTATAGTAGACACAGCTAGCATCCTCAGAGGCAACAACCACATTTATGTAGGTACATCATATATCTATTACAATTGCCCCTGAAGATTTTGCTTCTGGCTGTCGAGCGAAAGCGCTTTGGTTTGAAGATTAATAGCAATTATTAAAACATTTGCAATTGAATTTTTATCATAATTTGAAGTAGTAGTTGGCACATAGTAAAACAAAATAATATATCTGTAAGTTAGTGTGTGTGTGTCTCGTCAGTGAATAAAATGAAACAAATTATTGTTACATTTCAAAAACATTCATTAAACGAAGTAGAAAACTGCTGTTAATTATTGTACTCGTATAATGGAAGCAGTGGTTCTTTCGTATATATTTTTTAAATCAGTCACTCGGCGACGCTTGGCTCTCTATGGTGCTATTCCCTTAATTTAAAATGCTTTCGAGTTGAAACTCTCTCTCTCACATTTCATTAACTACGTATGACTTCGATATTAATTTTCCTTCTAATGAAAAAGGATCGTTGTGTATGTGTGTGTTTTTTGTATTGACCTCGCGCCAAACGACCCCGAACCTTGCGCTGTAATTCATTACGACATGAATTTGCATAAAATTGATTACGGTTTTTGTGTTTACCGACCGTTTTGGACGGCGCGGGGATTCCTTTTTACGTGACGTAAAATGGCGTAGTATGGATATAACGAAATGGGTGAAACATGCCAGACATAAAACGACCGACATTAATTTATGTATACTTACTATATACACACACACTTGGAGATGCATTACTAAGAGAAAACACTAGTTCTTTTTTATGTTTACACGAAATTTATGAGATGCACTCAATTTTATTTGGGAGACAAAGCAAAGACGAGCGAAGTGTGGCGGTCAATATCGTATTATAATAACGTATGCAAAAAATAATTTCTGCATCCTTCAATCTCATGCGTTTTTGATTATTTTTGTCTCCCTGTTATTTAGAAAAATACCATATTAAATACATTTAATGTAAGCACCGAATTTGCCAGAGCCAACTTGTTTATACCTACACATATTTTATATTCTTATTTACCTCATATTTAGATATTAAAAACTATATTCACTATTGAACAATACTTTTGTTTCCCTGTTAGGTTATATTTCATTTTATTTTATATATGTATCTTCTCGGGCAACTTACAGGTGCTATGTCAAATAATATTTAACACGCATTATTTTTTTTTATTGATTATAAACTACCGAACAATCAAACATTAGTTGAATGTTTTACCTTTGCGATGGGACACTAAATTTATTTATTTATTTATAAAAATTAACAATATCATTTTTTACGTATCATTATATATCCACCTCACCAGACTTTGCCTGTACCGAGGTGGAATATTTCACAATCGCATCAATACATACAACTATATACAATATTTTCATCGTATTTCGTACAGTTTCCATGAAAATGCGTATTTTATATAGCAACATGATTTATATGTATCGAAACAAAAATATATGAAACAATAAATAAAAACATTTTTTTTTACAGTTATATCACACACACACACACACACGCACACACACACATGTTCATGTGTACTAGGTAGGGACATAGGTAAGCAGTTTCCCTTCTTCCCATTTTTAGCAACCAGTCCCTTAACAACTCTTTAAGTGCAGTATTACCAAGGTTAAAATTTTTATCTTGAACTGTATTAAACAGCCTGGGTGCCAAAAATGAGAAATGCCTATGTGCAAATTCTGTTCTGGACCTGGGCACCTTGTAATACCCTCGATTACGGCATCTTGTTGAAATTTGATGTGATAGTGGTATCAACAGATGTTGATGCTTAGCGTAGTAAAGTAGCGTAGTAATATTGTATAATAAATATGACAATATTGTACATATCCATTGCACCGTATACTTCTTCCAACGCATTGTTCAACAAAAGCCGTTCGTGATACATTGGTACACATCACATATGAAGAGTTAACGCGGATTTAAAATATATTAAACGGTGATGTTTGTTTTATCTGTTGAAATACGCCAAATATTATATAACTGTCAGTACCGCCAGAATATTTCGGACGAGAGATAAAAACGTTTTGGCCATGTAGGATATTTGCAGGGGCGAAGGAAGTGATGGCGAGAGGTGGGAGGAATAATATCTAATATTCAAATTTTATTGGAGGTCAAAGGGATCGTGGATGAGATGAAAGGCTTTTGTATATTATGTTTGAAGCATATGGAATGCATAAACAAGATATGTTTTCAGGTGAGGTGTAGGTATGTAGGTACACATATATATGTACGTCTGTGAAGGGCCCCAAGGAAAACGAGCCATATCAGATATTTACTTATTCGAAATAATAACCTTCACGTTTTCCATAAATGTTCCGTATTAATTTGATAACTTTTTGGGTATTTTTGTAGCGACCTCCCGATTAAACATGTGCTGTTTTTATAACTTGTGTCAATGGGGTATTTTCTCACGCATTGACATTTTTATATTATCAAATCCCGATATTCAAACAAAATTATTTTTGTGTGTTCCAAATTTATTTATTTTAATTGATTAATACCTAAATGCTTTAGAAATTCATTTATTTTGATAAGAATATCTTTCTTACATAATACATACCATGACAACATGACCTTGATATAGGTGTATGCTTTGATGAAAGATGTCATTTTTGTTTATCTTTTGATTTATTTTTTATTTTTATTTTATTTACATATTTCAATACAGTACATTTCATAAAAAGTATACATAATAAAAATATTGAAATTTTACAATCTCACTAGGCTGAATGCCTGTTCTGAGGTAGTACAAAATTTAAGTAGAACGTAAAATTAAACATAAAAAATTTTCATAGTTTTAATTAATTATGGAGTTCTACCACGAAGTGACAGTGTCCAATACTGAAAAAAAATCAAAGGTTAGATATTGAGGGTATATTATTAAGATTACATAACTAAAAAAATATATTTTTACTGGATTTGTAAGATAATTTAGATGTTCAATATAATATATGTGTGCAAATTTAGTAAAAATGTTTGTTAGTGCTGTTTCCGATCGCTGTCTGCCCTTATTCATAATCCAAAGTGTTACCAAACGCTTGAAATTGTTGTACGTGGAGGAGGGTAGTGTATCGTTATTGATTATATTAATTATTTTTGGAGCAAGATATCTGTTTTTAAATGATCGATTAAACTAAATTTATTTGTGACTGTCATAATTTGTACTCTAAATACGTAATTATTAATTACACTATCTGAGCATAAAAGCAATCGGCTTTTTTTATTTCAGTAGAGATAAATTAAGTAAAATACTATCTAATATTAATGATTCTTGTGTTAACCGAGTGGAAATCCATTTTAAAATACTTATTTATTTATTTATTTCAATGTCACATATATGGGACAAGGCTGGCGATGGAGCGCGCCTTGCAGGTACCTAAGATTGTTTCTCGGGCCATACTGTATTCTATGTACTATGCTATGGTCGACTCGATCGTCAGCTACGCGTTAACTTGTTACGGCTTAACGTACCCAACTCACACCAATAAAATTAAACAAATTCAAATCAATTTCTTGAAAATGTTGGTGGACAATAATACAAAAAAATCATGTAATAGCCAATATGAAAAATCATTTGAAATATGTAAAATACTCCCAATACAAAATAAAGTAAAACAGTGCATCATTTTGGAAGAATACAAAAATGAATCTTTTAAAACAGTAATAAGTCACAAATATGGAACAAGGCTGGCGATGGAGCGCGCCCTGCAGGTACCTAAGACAAACAACGTGTATGGAGATCGTACCAGGAAACATCTTGTACCGCATATTATTAACGCGTTGCCGATTAAAATAAGAAATATTTTAAAGTCTGACGAAACGAAAATAGTAACTATAAAAAATACTCTTAAACATCTGTATCTGAAATCAAGCGTTCGTTAGACTTTGAATTATTATTGTTGATTAATTATAGGTATAATGTATATTATTCAAATTTCAATTTTTTTTCTTTCAAATTTTTGTTTAGTCTCTGTATCTTTAATATTTGAGATAAGTTTATTGAAATAATTATATGTGAAATTTATAATATTATGTGAAAGAGAGAATCTGCTCTGCCAAAAAACTGCTTTGCAGTTTGGCGGGAAAATAAAAATGTATTACTTTTTATTAAAAAATAAATATCTTAAAAAAAAACTGAATATTGTGATACCGTTCATCTAATCATTTGTGGATTAAATTATGTTATTTTAATATATTTTTTATTTTTGTTTCAGGTGAGCAACATTTTCTGGAATACACTAATCAGCATCCATAGAATGTAAGTCGAAGCATTAATGCTAAAATGATCTTGAAATCTCGCGTTGGTTAACATTAATCATCACCAGTTTCTTTTATCTTTATCCAGTCCCACAACATAACCGTTCTAGCGAAGCAGAATATATTTCATGCGGCTAATTAATAACATCTTATAAAAATAATATTATGCGGAGTATACCTACTCTAAATCTTATATTTCAGTCCATTATATTTTAAATTGATTGCGATAATATTTTAGATAAAGAATATGAAAGATATCATTAGGATTTGGTCACTTGGGAAGAATTAATAAAGAACGCCTGACGAAGAAAATATTAAAAGCAAACAGGAATGAAACAAAATAGAAAAGGTTGTGCAAAACATGATACGATGACGAACAATATTCTGAAGGAGAGAAACGTAAGAAATGATGCATACATATTGATACAATACAAACATGTGGCATTCGGTTATCTCTGCCTACTCTGTGAGATACCCTGTTTTATTTAAAACTGAACTGAATAGAAATTGATATGTTGAAATGAAGGCAGGGTAACTTTAAAAGCTATCTTCGTCGCTTCAACATTGCTCACTCTTCCTCATGTCAGTTTTGTCAATGTCCGGACCAAACTCGGATCACATCCTTTGGGAGTGTTCCCACCCAATTGTGTTCTCTTACAGATCAGAGCACCTCGTGTCCATGGGCCTCTTCAAGGTCGCATTGGACATGCCGATTTAGTGATCACAAAAAAACAATTATAAAGCCTTCAAACGATTTTGCCCTAGATACGGTGCCTTATTATCCGAAGATTCCCACTGAGTTGTTTGTTTCCAGAGATCTTGGTCACTTATCTGATGCCCTGTATACATATATGGATCTGAAGTCGTCGACAGTCCGCAAGTGTGAATCTCGACTTGCGCTTGCTGATTGTTATTTTTGCACCACGGTGCCGAGATTGCTAATCAAGGGGACTCCATGAGTTACTCTCCGTGCCATGCATTGTTTTTTTTTGTCGTTCATTCCAGCGTTCTTCAAAGTGGCCGTTGACAGTCCCCATACGCGGAGCGGGTGGTGGTGGAAGTAGCGAAATATTGAAATGAATGTATTCGACAAATAATTGCATAGATATTGCAACACGATAGTGGAGAAAAAATATATATAGGTATCTTTTCTTGGTAAGCTTCTTCTTCTTCCTTGCATCTTCCCTGTTCATCTGGGGTCGACCCTTCTGGTACTCAATCACCAGACTTTTCGATCTTTCGCTATCCCTCTGGTAAGTTGCTCCTTCCTCAGCTCCCTCTCAATATTTGTCCACCAGGTGTCCTGTGGACGGCCTCTAGTTCTGAACTGAGTGAGTATGTCCAGTGCGAGATTTTCCACGTGGTCGTCATTTCGTCCTGTCATGTGACCTTACCATAAGACTCTGGTCTCCTTTAGTTTCTCCGGAATAGACGCGACCCCGAAACTACCTCCGATATCTTCAGTTTTGCTGTGTGAATCTTTTGCTCATATTTTTCTTCATGATCCAGCATTCTGAATCGTAGAGCATAGCCGGGCTGTCTTATATATCTTTGCCGTTGGTTTTCATGTTAATGTAAGTTTTTGTGTAAGCATTTCTTGGTAAGCAATGCAATAAAAATGTTGTCGTGCCTCAACAACAATAAAAGTTAGTAATATAAATTATGCAACTCTTTTTAGATGTCAAATACTTATTACCTGTATTTAAAAATCTCGTGATTATGAATTGTGAATTGCACGCAGCGTTGTCTCGACAATAAGACCACCAATCTGATTCTGATAGTAGGTAAAGAGAGACGAAACGGCATTGAGACCTAAATAATACCTGCTTTGTTAAGAAAAATATCTGGCGATCTTAGGGCGTATTTATTCATAATTAATCAAAGTCATTAGCTGCATGTATAATGAAAAATCAATGATATAAAAGATCTGATGCTTTTTATTTTCTTTAAGTAGGTATTTTATTTGAAACATCTGAGAAAAATCCGAAACACTATGAATGTCTCTCTTTGGCAAAGTTCAAATCATTAATTTTTATTAGGCAATTTAAAATGACATCAAAACGATGTGTCTTCCATCCGCGGACGTTATGTGAAATGTTTTAAACTCGCACATAAATCAGATATTTAATTATGTCAGTTTCCTGAAAGATCTACTTACATCAGTCTAGTGGTGTGGTACACCTACGACCGGTCAATTTGTGAGAAAAAAAATTAGTGTCTTTCTTTTGTATACATATAATATGTCAGATTCAATTATCTATACCCAAATAATTCTACTATCAACAAGTTATCAAATCATGTCTTCAATTGTGTAATAAGTAGAAAGATCTTTTTGACATATTATTGTTTTTTCGATAAAACAAAATTATTTATTGCGTAACTACATATATTATGTTGAATTTAAACACTTATGTAGGTATCTGTTTACCGCGTATTTTACGATAATTTTTTGTTAAATAAAATACAAGTAAGTATTGCTTTTTTCGGTTTTGAGCCAACATTCGGTTCAATTTTGGGTCAATTTAAGTAGGTTTAGAATTTTGTAAACATCTTATTGTCAGCAGAATGTGGCAACTTGTTATTGGGTACCATACCATAACGGGTCATCCATAACAAGATCTATTACCTGCCGTTATTCTCCTTTCAATATCTTTTTCCGGTCTTCCATCACGCTGAAACATGATTCATCATTATTGGATGTTAAATAAATATTTGATATCATCATTATCATCATCATCTGTGGCTCCACAACCCAGGTCGGGTCTTAGCCTCCTGCAGAGCACGCCTCCATGACTGTCGATCCTGCGACGCATTGCGCCAGTTATGGACGCCGATGCTGTTCGCATCCTTCACCACTCCGTCCAGCCATCGAAGCTTCGACCTTCCAACTTTTCTTCGTCCCAAAATATTTGATATAGTACCTGTTAATTGCCCGAGAAATATTTATGATTATAGAGCCTCTTTGAAACCTCACTGGAAAATATCAATATCTCCTAGACTGTATGGTCATTAATGTATGTATGAGTAGATAATATATGCTGTGTATATAGTGTATGTAATAGTGCACAATAGTGAACCTCATTTTGTAGCAGTCAGTACCTAGTTGGTTCCAGCCGTTTCGCCCGATAATTTATGACGTCACTCTCTGTGTCGCTTCGGACTTTGCCGGGATGACATTTTGATGTATGGCATCGGGTATTTTAAATTAACATTTCCAAATCCCGCGTCTTTCTCTTTCGTTAATGGCGGCGCACGGCGCCAGAGCGAGACGCGAGCATAGTTTTATAAATTTTGGCCATCCTTTTTGGCTCGATATCGCTTACCGAGGGAATTTTGCATCCAACTGAACGCAGCACAGCAGTCACACGAGCGATATTACGTATAAGCGATGTTTTTTTAATGGTTTGATTTATGAGCGCCAATTAATGAACTTACATACTCGTCGAACGTCATTGAATATTTCAAAATTAAATTGTATAAACAAATACATACCTACTTTTAAATTATTTCGCTTTAATTTTGAATCAATCATACACGATTTGTTATTCCCCCACCACCACCCGTTCTGCTTATGGGGACTAATAACGGCCTCTTGCAAAACTCTGAATGAACACATAAAGAACATTCGAAGAGTCCGGAGAACTCTAAAACCTTGCAGACACTGCCCTTAATGTGCCAAAGAGAGCTAATCATGTGGAAACAACTGTCTCACTGCTCAGTGATAGTGAAGATAATAGTGCACCGAATTTAAGACTGAAATTCTTGAAAGCCCTAAAGTTGTTGGCTACAAGGTCCGCATGTCCAATGGTTCCAAAGAAATTCCCTCGGACATCGTCGTAGAGTTCTCGTCGGAAAGTTGACACGGAGAAGTTAGTGCATTCCCATAGGATATGCTCAGAAGTCTGTTCAGGGTTATCACAAAGCTGACATCATACACGATCTATCAAATTTACTTGAGACTGTCAAAATATATAATTTAATCCAAATGCTGTGTTTCTCGAACAACGATTATAGTAAAAGTATAGTTAAAATACTTTCATTTAGTAAAATTCTTCAAAACTTTTAGTTGTTTCATTGAAATCTAATGCCATCAAACGACTCAATTTTGAACAATTTTATGACATCAAAGTATTTTAACCATACTATTACGGATATTTGAAACAACCCAGCCTAAGTGCTGAGGAAAAAAAATGTTTAATTGACCCCTACAAATATATTTTGAAATTTCAATAATTATAAATTTAATTTATTTCGACCCTGAGGGTGACCTTATCGATTGAGTGGCTAGAAAACTATATAAATAAAAGTCTTTTGACATTTAATGACATTTTTTTTAAATCTCAAAGGAGACAAATTTAGAATATTATAAGAGAACCAGTAACTTAATGCACGGGGATACGATCTGTCATCGACTGGTTTACGTGAACACTTTAAGCTCTTGCGAAACATTCACCAATTATGCCTTCTTATCGAGTTCCCTTTTTTTAAAGTTCTATATTATGTTCGTCATGAAAATCTTTTCGTTTGAAAATAGGCTGAAACACCATCGACATCTATGAAGTGACAAAGAAACTATTTTTTATAACGCCATCTTTTAACGAATTAGAGGTTTATTTTTAGCTTTTTGACTTTCTTGTACCAATGTGTATGTATATTGTCGGAATATTATAGTGACTCCTTACAGGAGAAAAAAAATCCAATGCTTGATAAACTCTATGAAAATCTAAATAATTTCGAGGTACCTACAAGAAAATTACTTAATTCAATTTTTATTATTTTTTTTTAAAGTTGACAATCATGTAATACAACAATCGAAGAACAATATTTAGAAAGTAAATGGTAAAAACCCCTTGCTCGGTTAAGTTGTTTTTTTAACAAGGCTACGTAGGGGACACCAGCTATAAGGATTTGGTTCACAACCTGATTCAGTTCTCATTTAGCATTCTTCGGGCTAGTCACATTTAATAAAGCTCATGTTATCGAACACCAGCAGTTTTCATAACGTCCTACTATAGGTACCGACCTTCACATCCACAGTGGTGACCCCTACGTGATATATACCTATAGTGGGAACAGTGTAGATGTTTAGGAATTTCGTAATGTGAGCCTTCGTGAACCGTGGACTAGATAACGAATCCGTCCTACACGTTCATCACAGTGCAAGCTTGCAAAAATAAACACCAGTCGATAACACTACTAGCCAACATCCACAATACTCTTTCGAACAAGCACACTACGTAGCATTGGGGAGGGTTTGGAATCTGCTCAGAAAAATATCATTTCGGATTTTAAAAAGACCCGAGTTGTAAGAAGGTGGAAACGCAGAATTCGGAAGATCGTTCCACAGTCGCAAATTAGCGATTTCAACTGTAAAGTAAGATATGTTGCCAGTTCAATATCAAAAAATATTTTTCCTCACATAATTATATTAACTATTATGGGTCGTATTTTTTTTTCATCAATGGTCTATAAAATGAGACACACATACAAATGCATTTTAATTTTTAAAAAAATGTTAATATAATGACAGTCGGGTAACTACATATTATTTTCCTATCTCACTTTAAAATTTGATACTATTATTATGGCGTCTAATTTTTCGTAGTGCGGTGCTTTGAACGTGATATATATTTTTTTTTTAATATTTTGAAAAAGTGTACATATTATATAAAACATCCTTTAAAATCTGTGAAGATTTCTGAGAAGAATAAGTGAAGACTTGGTGTCTTATTATGCCTCTTTCTTACGAGGCATAATAAGACACCAAGTTATTAAAGTCTTATGTGTCAAACAATTATTTTACGAGTTTTTAAAAATAATATTCTATTTAACAAAGTCAAAAATTAATGTATAAGTTTCACTTTTCAACATTTTTTGTATATATTCTGTACGTTATCTCCATTCTACCTTCGGTATGGTTTCTCTAGAAACTGTAAAAATTACACGCTGAAATTATGTATTGAATATTCGTTAATAACGATAATACTAAGTTTGGTAATATTTTTACCTTTGGCTTGCTGTTTCGTGTGGCATCATAAAATTTTATTACTTAAGTAAAGTCTGCCGTGAAAAGCAATCCAAAAAAAGTTTATTCGAAACCTCTTAACTCATACTTCTTTGTTTACTAGTCCTACGATACCAACTTTGTTAATGCTAAATTTCTTACTCAAACATAAAACTAATAGATTCGTCGAATAGCAGGGTTTTAAGAAATATACAACTTAATTTATTATAGGTACTCATTGCTTATAATTTATCGGATAATAAAATGGGTAATTTATTATGATTTATTAATTATTTCCAAGCTTAGTTAATTTTTACTTAACGTTTCTTAGTATTGTATTGGTTGACATTTTATAACAATTAATTAAAATTGTACGATTCATACCTTTCATATTAAAAAAAATACATAGTATTTATATGCACGTCTCCATTGTGATGAATTTTCAAAGCCAATTCATAGTATAAATGAAGTTTTTCAGAAGTAGTGTTTTTACAGTTTGGAACAGAACGATGGATGATGATTATTGGTGAGACGGTGCATGACGAATAATTGTTATAGAGATGGATAGAGATGTGTGCCTCTCGGATTTCTCTGCTATCCTAGTAGAGACATGGCTGATAAAATGAATCTAAGAATTACGTATATATATAGCTAGGAAAAGTTTTTCATCCTTTCTCCAGTTCCATCTTAAAGGAATCCAGAAGAATATTAAGATTTGTAACATAATATCTCACAGATTTTAACTTGGATGACCCATTTTCGAGTTCAACACTAAACTTATCCCACGGGCATGACACAATACACAACCCCATTGTAGTGCATAATTTATTGTATGAAAGTAGGTTTATACCTATATATTATCTTCGTGAAGTAATTTTCCTCTCTTGTAGACTATTCTAGAGCGCGTGCTGTAACTTAATTATATTACTATGCACACACACATTTTCAATATTATACTGTTATACTTAGTTTTACTTCAATTTAGGAATTTCTATTGCGACGATTATTAAAGACTTATTTTTTTCATTTCGATCGTATTACTTACTTATTTGTGTGAAACTAACAGTTTTTTATACAAACCTAAAGAAATTTACATCGGAAATACCAATAACTGGTTAACATTTACAAAAACACAAAATAATGCATTGTAACAAGAAACACTTTTTTGTATATTTTAAGTGAAATGAAATGTTGTATATTCTAAGTTAGTCAACGGCTATTATAATTATCACGAATTATTCGAATGAGTTCATTTTTACCAAGGTTTTGATGGAATAATTAATTCCCGAACCAAACCGGAAATGATAACATCATCCAAGGAGTCCACATTAAGAGCCGATCTCTTCACTGTTTGTATTAGGCAATTCACCCCTAAAATAGTGCTTTGTGCCAATTTAATGTTTACTGTGTATTTTTGATCATATGTTTAAATTATTTAATAATATGAATTTTGAAATGACAGACAATACACGAGAATTTTGGAGAGACAAAAGATGTTGGATATTAAAAGTGGAGATTGATGAGTAATCTAGTTATATGTACTTTTGAAAATGGAATTGTTTTTACAGTTAAAAAATACGTCATAAATTGTTTCATCCTCCTCACTACACAGAAAAAGAGGACTCATTAAAACCCTAATTCTATACAGATGGGAGGCAATTGAACAGTGGCCAAATCTCATTCTGGAAATACATGATATAAACCTTTTTGAAAATTTCCTTTTATGAAACTCTTCATTGTTGTTAAGCCTCTTCAAGCTCCCATAAGTCATGCGAATTTTATGATCTCGAAGAACAGTTTTAAAGCGTTCTTACAAATCTGTCATACGGATTTGATATGTTAGACTTCGTAGATTTATCGGACTCTTCTCTAATGTCACATCTAAAGTTATAAATTCGATGGCAGTCCATATTGCCAAGATCTCTAATCTAAAGGTCTGCATGAACAACTTTTTGTGTTATTCATTTTACTGTCGCTCCTTGAAGAGGTCGTTAACAGTTCCTACAAGAAAGGTGGGTAATGGTAATAGCAGTGATTTTATTTAATTTTTCAAACATGATTGAAATATTTACGTCTCTTCGTTGAAATTTCTCAGTGTTCGTGGTTTATCGTTTTAGGTTTTATTTCTCATAACGTAATTATCTTATTTTCTTATACATAAATTCCGACTTTCATCTTGTTTAATTTAATTTCTTACAAATTTCTCCTTTCGTCGTGATATATTAGACATGGTTAATAAAGATGTTGAAAATCCTGTCAGCTTGCTTCTAATATAGCGAAAAGTCTAATAGGAGTATTTTTTCATTTCACTTCTCTCGGCACTACCATTTCTAAAGGGATTGCCATATACTCGTTTTTAAAGAATCGATCAACTGTAAGATGCTTAGGTATATTACAACTGTCGATTCGTTCAAGAGTATTTATTCCTCTTAATGAATCGACAGTAATGATATTAGTCCCGTGTGAGAGAATTGTATAGCCATATCTATATTTTTCATGGTTTTTTCAACTTCGTAGTAAAAAACAACACCCCAGCTAGAAAATTTTATTTTCTATAAAAAAATGTACCTAAATTTTCAGCAGTACCTACATCTCAATTTTTTTTAACAATTTTTGTAAAAATTGAATTTAGTGACGACAACGTATCATATAATTTGTATGGCAGTGTACACTACACAATATCCACGGGGACTCTTAATATTTTAATACTTAATCTTCAAACATACATACATACCATCAAGCTGTTTTCATATTCTGGGTAGGAAAAAAGGACTGACCTCCATACTATCCTATCCTAACTTATATACCTACATGTTTTGTATGGAAAACAAAATATATTTAAAATATTCACTATTATATTCGTATTCTTCAACTATAGGTACAATATAACAATAGTCGGCCATCGTGGTTCAGTTGGTTAGGTATCTGACTGCTGATCTAAAGGTCCCGGGTTCGATTCCGGTTGGAGACACACTTTTTAATTGTGTTTTCAGTCTGGATCTGTGAGACGATTAATATCGCAAATCTCGAGAATGTGGCAACTTGTTATTGGGTGCGTGTTAAATTAATATTTGACATAGTACCTACCCATTAGTTACCCGAGAAGTAATAACTATGAAATAAAATATAAAAGGTACACACTATCGCCACCGCCAGTTGGATCTCGTGTGTTACATGCAACTAGTTTTATTATACTCTATGATTCATTCTTAATTACTAAGGTATATTAAAAAAATGTTTTTTTTTATTTTATTTTATTTTATTTATTTTGGATATCCAACAGTACAGTAGAGCATAATGATATTAAATACAATGAAAAAAAAAACAAGTAAATGTAGACTACAGTACATAATAATAGGACATCATATCAAATAATTTTAAAAGCTTAACATACAATTTACGAAAAATGAGAAAAAAACAAAATTATAGGAATACACCAGAAACATACAAGGAATAGTACAGAGAGGTTTTTAATGTAATTACCAGATTTCAAAAATATAACAATCAAATTTTAATGAATAATGACCGAAATGTATCTTGTTATGACAGTGTTGCAACACATAGATATTACTGTTTGGCATTTAGTTCGACTACGGTTTGTTCTGTGAACCTACATACATCGTTATACCTAGGCACCATGACAACACGACCAGGACAGCACCTCGCTATAGTAATGAATTAACGATGATGCCTACATTTATGAACATTGACGTCTAATTGACAGATGCCCAGCTGGCACTTTGTATGATAAAGCATTTATAGGTTTAGGTGCATTACCAGTTGACATTCACGGCTCTCATAACAAAACTGTAATTTCATATGTATTTGTGTATCGAACATATTATTATATCTATTGTACTCTGACACATTCTGGTGATTTTCAACATAGAAACCTAAGGACCAGGGTCAGACTATAACTAACTAAACTCTGAAGTAAGATAACAGTTATGTTTAGGATTTTTTTCCATGACAAATTTAATTTTAACCTTATTTACCCAACATTTTTTTTCATACGTTTTAGTTCGAATACTTTTTTAGGATTTAAACATTGGATTTTTTCCTGTCGGGAGTCAAAGATTTTTTTCGACAGATTTTTGACATCTCAATACAGTCGAAGTTGGAATACTATGGAAGAACTAGGAACTCAAGGTAGCGCAAATTTCACCAATTATTCCTTCTTATTGAATTCCCTTATCAATGCAATTTTGATACTTCTATATATTTTAATAATGAGAAACAGATCGTTTACAAAAAAAACAATTTTTCAATAGATAGCGTTACAAATAGGTTTCTTCGTTACTTCATAGATGGCGATGGTAAAAATAGCTTAATTTCAAACGATCAATACAATTGTTTTTATTAATATTTATTTTTATTTTTATTCAGAAATACAACAGCTTATACAATAATATAATAATACAGTAAGATAAAATTCTTGTTGTTGATATATTTTTTTGATACTTAGATTTTTCATTTGACTTTATCTTTTTCATCATGTATTCATACTTAATGATTTTTATTAGTTACCTATGTACATACCTACTAATACGAAATTAAAAAAAATATATATAATTCTATTTCATACAATGTAGGTATTCATGTTTAGGTTTCATAATATATGTAAAGTGCTAATATTGTATATGTCGTTAACTTTGTACAGAAATATAAATTAATCTTCATTTTTTTACGACACTCGACGTAAGCGAGAAATGAAAGCACATTAAATTCCTAAATAAACACCACCATATATACTATTTTCTGAATAACCATTTTGCTTCAGTTTATTAGTCACAGATAGTTATCATATCATGAAACGAAAATAGCTGTGATTATCACAATTTAATCTAGTGTCGGCTATACAAATTATTCCGTACTATTTTATTACCCTCCCTCGGTAAACATAAGTTAGCTCATCATGGGTACGACAGCAAAAAATAGCTATCATGCCCAAATATCACCGCAATGACCGCATGGAATAGCATTTTAATCAAGAGAATAAATGTTCCAATTAAATAAGCGATTAAGGTAAACTATCGTCATATATTATCTGAAATGTAAAGAGCGGGGGGGTTGAATAAGGGATTCCATAGAGTACTCTACTCTCTTAACCCTCGATGGGTAAGTAAACCCTGGGGGTGGAGCGGCCCATTTGCATATCGTATGTAAAATGGTCGGAGGAGGATTTGTAAAATCAACTAAAATGGGTCTTGCCCAACCCCATTGACATTTTAAAAGTGTAAGTCTCGGGAACCTTAAGTGGATTTACGCACCGTGCTATGGAATTTTTAAATTGATAAAAACAGAAAAGGGCGCTAATCCAATTTGATATAGAAATTACTACATGTTGCTGCTGCGGCCCGTGGATAATCTTTCAACATTGATTATATTTTTCATAGAGTTGTTCGTGGGGCTAATAAATACTACTTAAAAGGGTAATAAAATTAAATCCCTTTTGTTTATTTCTATATTAGTCCTCCTTACATATTTAAGTTAACTTTAATAATGTGTAAAATAATTTTAATTTTATTTGACACAGATTATTTTTTTATATATGTATTTCCCAATTTTACGACTAATAATAACTTTCTTATCGTGCATTCGTCAGTTGAGGAGATCAGAATTTAAAATCATACATTAGAAAACCTCTGACCTGGACTCTTAACTAAAAGAGATGAGGACCATCTTAGCATATTTGAAAGAAAAATGCTGCGGCGAGTCTACGTAGCTGTTTGTGAGGGAGATGTGATAAGAATCAGATACAATCACGAGCTGTACCAGCTTTATGATGATGTAGAAGTTAGGGGATAAATATTACGATTAACGAAACTCGTTGTGGTATCTAGTATTTTTTTTAAAATAGTGAGTTCTGGATACGAAATTAATCAAAATATTTGTATCCAAACCTCACTACAAAAGCAATCAAGTTATGGGGTGAAAATAAAATGAATTAGGTATTCAATACATTTTTTAAAAATATTTGGATACAAATAATGAATAAAATATAAATAACATAAAACTTAATGTAACGCCAACGATTTATCAGCATTTTACATATTTACATGTTTTTCAAATTTTCGAACCTTACCAATGTTTTTGTACTCTACTGGATGTTGCAATAATAATAATAAATTTGGATTATTTTTATAGCGCCGTTTTTGTGATAATCTCACCTCAAGGGCGCTTTGAATATATTAGGGGTTTTTGTAAGACTCTCGGAAGAAGTGAGTTTTTAGGTGTTTCCTGAATAGTGCCAAGTTGTCGATATGCCTCAGTTCAGGTGGTAGTTTATTCCACGAGGCTGGTCCAGCCACAGCAAAAGCACGATCACCGAAGGATGAAGTGTTGACTCTATTTATTTCAGTCAACTTGCCAATCACGGATGTGGTGGCTGACCGAAGTGTTTGTTGTCGCTCGTTTACGGTGAGAGGGATGCAGAAGTCTGAAAGATACGTGGGAGCCATGCCATGGATCGCTTTGAAAGTCAACAAATATAATTTGTACTTGATTCTCTCTGGCACTTTTAGCCAGTGAAGATTTCGTTTCGGCACTTTTAGCCAGTGCAATACCCAAATAAATCAATTTAAGTGACACGAGAAAATCAAAACAAGACAAGTATTTATATTTCTTACCACGAGATCGAATTCATGCGTCTTAATACTTCAACAATGCCTCTTTTAGTATTTTAAATTCAAAATCTATTCCGTAGATAAAATCTAACTATCGCTTAAATAAATTATGTCACGAATTAATCATTTAAAATTAATATGATCTTAATTATCATTCGATTACATTATCTAATCGTTCTTCAATCTGTGTTACCGATGGATATAATTGGAAACCTTAATTGAATCGTGATATGTAAAAATTATCAATCGAATCCGAAGTGTTTATAGTTTTCAATAGTCGAATACTAGTTACTTACTAAATGACTTTAAATTATTTTACCAATAGCATAGTGTAGGTACCTATGTAGGTATCTCCTATTGAGCGGATGGACCCGCCGCGTGTTTCCAATCAACCAGACAATGTACTGTACGTGATGAGATAGCGCTCTGACAAAAGGTCTTGCTACGCCATGATATTTAAACAATGAATGACCTAACTTTGTCATATGGACATATCTTAACACGATGTACAGGACACGACACGCCACTGTATTCATGAACTAGTTGCGTGTAATACATGAGATCCTACTGTCGATGGCGACAGTACGTATAATTGAAGAATACATACTCAACTATAAACCCTTAAATCCAAATTATAGGATATATCCAACTATGAACCCTTAAATTTAAATTATTGGATATATTAAGAATTTTTTTTTCCTGTACCTACAAAACATTTATCATGTTAGTGTAGGTAATGTGGAGGTCAGTTTTTTTTCTTACCCCGAATATGTAATCAGCTTGATGGTATGTATGTACGTTTGGAGATTATGTATCAAACTATTAAGAGGACATATAACGCTAAATCTAGTGACTGAAAACATGATATATTAAAACCGTCTCATGCATTATGAAGTTACGTGTTAGTAAGTGTAACTATTGCGTGCGTTATAAAAGGTTTATACGTGATTTAAACTATCGAAAATTCAAAATTTGTTAATTTTTTGAATTTTAAGAACAAATTTTACTTGAAATGAAAAAACTTTATCAGTATTTCACTTCAATTTTATGCACTCTTTAAGCGTATAAAATATTTATTTCTCTATGACACCTAGTTATGGAGTAATTTAATAAAAATGCTTAAAAAAGGATATTTTTATTATTTTTTTAGGGGAATTTAGGCTGAAATTTGAAAATTGAGTGTAGAACGTTCACTAGAGAAATGTTGAAAATATTTTTTCTAGAAATACACTATTTAATATATTTGAAATATTTGATTTGAAATTGGGGTGTTGAGGATTATATGCCCCCCTTAAAAGTCCCCGTAGATATTGTGTAGTGTACCTATACCTACTGCCATACAAATTATATGAAACGATGTCGTCACTAAATATTTTTTTTACATTTACTACTATAATATACGTATGAGATTTATGTGTGAGATTTACTACTTAAAAAATTAAAATATCAAGTTGGGGTGTTTCAGCGTTATTCGACATTTCATCGGCGTTATCAGTTAAACACAATAATTTGTCAAAAAAAAATAAGTTTCTCTATATAAAAAAGTTTAAGAAACCCTGGAACTTTTTTATGAAAACAATTTTGAGGTATAGTATTGGTCTATATTTATACAATTTTTCAACGCTCTAGCTTTGGTTAATGATGCATGGAATAATGCAATAAAAATTTGTATTTTGATAACCATAGACTGGAACAAAAATTCAAAATTTTGAGTATATTTTTTTTATAGAATTATAACTTTCTATATTTTTTGAAATTTTGGGTTCTGTGCGGATCATAAGTTATAGGTGGGGGGGGGGGGTATTCACACACTCACACACACACATACAGACGCACTTAATGCTCTACTCCGAATTCTAGTTCATCCATATAAATATCATATATGCTGTGAAGCTTCGAACAGACTGGAACAAAAATTCAAAATTTTGAGTATAATTTATTTTATAGAATTATAACTTTCTAAATTTTTTGAAATTTTGGGTTCCGTGCGGATCATAAGTTATAGGTCGGGGGGGGGGGGGGTATTCACACACTCACACACACACACACACATACAGACGCACTAAATGCTGTACTACGAATTCTAGTTCATCCATATAAATAACATATATGCTGTGAAGCCTCGAAGTTGATGTTTTTTAACTTCCAAATTGAAAATCAGGAAAAATGTAGACCTGACCATACAAAATATCGTGGATCTTGGATATAAAATTATCGATCCGTTAAGAGAAATTAATTCTCTTGAACAAATCGACAGTTGGACTAGTTTAAATATAAGCATTATTTGCATTTGCAAATGTTTTCTGATATAAAAAATTCTGAATTATGACTAGAGTACTTAACTAATGACAGAATTTTTTAAACGTTTTACAATCGTTCTTGCAAACTATGAAACCCCTCACGATAAATTGGATGTCGAATCTTAAATCTTGAAGATACCCACGGGCAGCAGCCATTAGCTCTACAATGGATTCCAATTGATAAATATTAATCACTAACAGAACACCACGTTCAAAGTTGTGTTATGATAAATAAAAAAAGAACATTAGGTAGTCCCGCCATCTTTTCTTGTGATTTTACGATTGTATCGTAAATATCGTGCGGAATTATTAAACATCCACACCCAACATGTTCTTTAGTGGTAGAATTTATTTCGCTCTCTCGCCATCCCTTCAATTCCACATTATACAATATGCCCATTGCCCCACGTTCTTTTTGCCTTCCTGTGCCGGAACCATACATGCTTAGCACACCCTTTCGCCCTTATCTTAAATTAATCCCCATAGTTATATTACATTTAGGGGTTTCGTCCCGTCGCGCATAGGACTGCAATTTCATATTAGGTAACTGACATTAATGTCGTGAATTAAGACAAATATAAACATGAATCTTAAAACTAGTTGCATGCAACACATGAGATCCAACTGTCGATGGCGATAGTATGTAAAGTTGAAGAATACGTACCGAACTATAAACCCTTAAATTCAAATTATTGAATATTTTAAGATTTTTCGTTTTCTGGATAAAATATGTAGGTATGTATGTCAAAGTAGGATTGTATGAAAGCCAGTCCTTTTTTTCCTACCCAGAATATGAAAACAACATTATGATATGTATATATGTTTGGAGATTAAATATCCGCGTAGATATTGTGTAGTGTATACTGCCTTACAAATTGTGTGAAACGGTGTCAGTAAATAAATTTTTTAAAAAAATTATTAAAAAAATTTTAGATGTAGGTACTACCATAATGTTCATATTTTTAAAGAAAATTAAATTATAAAGTTGGGATGTTTCGGCTTTTTTCAATATTTATAAAAACTTTATCATAAATAAATTTATCATAAAAAAATTCTCAATATAAAATGTTTGCGAATCTCTGAAACTTTAAACAATATTTGAGATTTTGTATTTGTCTATATATTTATACAAATTTTCAGTGTCCTATCTTTTGTGGTTTTTGAGGTATTTATGTAGAAAAATTAAGCAAAAATTCAAAATTTAATAACCCCCGACTGAAACGAAATTTCAGAATACTGAGTATAAAAGTTTTGTAGTCCTATAACTATCTATATATTCTAAAATTTTGCGCTCAAAATGATTTTGAGCGGATCAAAAGTTAAGCGACACACACATACACATTAAATGTTCTACTCCGAATTCCGAGTAAATATATATATGGAACATAATATATGTTGCGAAACCTCTAAGTCATAATTTTGTAATCTGGCTATAATCAATTTTCATTTGTGTGCTGTTATTAATCTAATTTTTTGTGTCATATTATCAAAACTCATATCAATATCTTGAACGTTTATAAATAGTTTCAATTTTTCACCTCAATTAGGACAAAATTAATAATGAAAGTCAATGTATCGTTTTCGTAATGCTTAAAGATGTGTATAAATATGTTCTGTTTGTGTCGTTGCTTAATGTTATGGGAATCCCTTGGTGAAACCATATGGATGATTTAAATAAAATATATGATACAAGCAAATTTGCCAAGAAGATATATGTATATGTCTGTTACATCACGCATACATAATGCAATTTCGCAATGTACATATATACCCTTGCAACGGGCATGTTAAAAGAGCTTTAACAAGATAAATTACATGTGATGCTCCCCCACAAAAAAAAAAGATTCCGAATATTCAAACATTTTACTAGATTGAATTTATTGTCTACAAATGGAGGTCATCTGCTTTGCTGTTTTCCATCTCGTTTTATAATGTTACTTACTGTATCTTTTACTGGAAAAATAATGATTTATGTACAAATGTTAAAAAAACACTAATTAGTGCGATTTATATATATATTTTTTTTATTTTTACTACAAAATAAGATTTTGTAATGTAGGTATCAGTATCTATGTGTTACATTGTAGTATAGAAAATATAGCATAGGGCGTAATGTAGATACTCGAATTGAAATTTAATGTACCTTGTGTAGGTATACCTAGGTACTTTTTGAACTCACCATAATACAGAAATTTATATGTCAACAGATTTACAATCTCAAAATATTAATAAAAATAAATGATAGCTAAATAGTTAATGCTTCGAACTAACTCTTCAATTGGGCCGTATTCTGTCTACTTCGATCGATTTTGTTCACCTACAGAAAAAAACATAAACCTTCAAAAAACTGTTTTACTTGATTGTAAACCATTTACATACCTAATTTAAAATAAATGCTGAATAATTAATGATAGTATGATAATAATGTCTAGTAGATCTGATAAAATAACAGTCGAAGAGCAAAATGAAATACCTGTATTATGTAAAAAAGTATTAATTATTAAAGACTTTATTCTGACGATGTGCCTAGTACGAAACGCGTCGAGAGTCAATTAAATTTAATTGAGCGAAAACCTAGTACCTATTTTTGTTTTATATATTGGAGCTCTATCAATAATTGCTGATCGACAAACTAAAGATTGTTATTAAAGATTATTAATCAATTTGTAAGACACTTAATGAACTTTTATACATTCCCCAAATAATCTTATAATAAGCATCAAGTCCATCAAATTCGTAAGACTTTTTTAAATAGACAATGTAAAATGAATTGAACATCATTGTTATTTAGAATTAACAAAACATACATTAAATCTACTGTCTAGTATATTACCTACACAGACAAAGTACCTACCTTGAAAGCATGTAGAACAAAATAAAATAAATATAAATCAGGATAAAATGATATTGAAAATGATCCCAAATTATCAATTGTTAATAATTAGCATTCTTCAAAACTTCATGGAACATAATTTTGAAACTAAACAAAAATTCCAGTCATGTAGGTTTTATAAAATACCTTGAAATCATGTAGAGCAAACGAAAATAAATGTATACGAGGATAAATGATGTTGAAAGTGATCCCAATGGGCTATCATATTTTTCGTAATTGTTTACGTGTTTCAGGAGCAAACACAGTGATTTGCATATAGCAACACTCAAGTGTTAATATTTCCAATAAAGAAAATTGCTCTCATCGTTCATCATTATGGCGGTGACTGTGCGAAATTTCGCCATCATGGCGCTGGTCACAGATATTACCCCACGTAAATATTGGATACTTAGTTGTTTAACGAAATATTGATGTTTTTGGATGACAACGGTGAAAAACAAAACCTTTGTAGGTAAAAAGATTTGTTTATTAACACAAAATTATCAACAAACAATAGATACTCAAAAACAAAAATAATTTAGGTAAAGTTACGTATAACGAGCTGTCATTCATAAGTATAATCGATGAAACGAACGAATGTGTGTACGCGTCGCTTTTTGTCTTTTCAGAAAACTTAACACCACCTCGATATGCCGCATTAAACTTTGCGAATAAATTCACCTGTCGAATGTCATACGTATTTTGCTCCAATCAGAATAACGCGTTACGAAGGCGAACGGAAGTTTTCTCGACATATTGCGCGGAAGTTACGCGGGCTAGTGTCCGCGGAAAACTGAAGTAACGATCTGCTATAAGAAAATCATGTAGCGTATAAACTTGTGTATATTGCTGCGATAAAACAACAGGAATATGCCTGCTGTACTTTTTTTACTTCACTACTATAGAATAGTGGAGAGGACATGATTTCACAATTTTTAAACATATTTCTAATAAATGTGAGAATTTTCATGAGCATATTTTAAACAAATAAGGCACATATTAAATGAAATGTTTATGTTTTAGTTTTTGAAATACTGAGGTATCCTTAAAATGAATAAAAAAAACGTTAAAAAATAATAAATAAGTGAAATTTCTTGTCTCATAGATGAAGGCTGACTTTGAACCCAGGTACTCTGGGTTGCTTGTCAACAAAATAATTCTTCGGGTAACGCCCTAATTTATTAATCCTATTTAAATTACCTACTCGAATAATAAATTTTCCTAAATTTGAAATTATTTCACAGTCAATTCATGTTTCTAAATGTATTTTAATTATGGTGATTATAACTGTTTTTACGTCGAAAATACGAAAAAAATAGTAAAAATGTATCTATTCATTTCTAAAACACATACATATACCAACAAAATAAACCTATTTGGTATTTGTTTCTTTTGAAAATGAATATGATACGTTTCATAGTGTAAAATATATAAATTTCCAAATGCAGATTAAAATTTATTTAGATTCCTCGCGCTTCAAGTAATATCATTTTCATACTGGTAAGGTTTCACTTATTCTTCGTACCTTATTCGTACGATTTCACATGAAAAGGTAATAAACCCACGCTAGGTATTTTATAAGAAAATATTTGTTATGGTTATCTTATTTCCTTCTTTTCATCCCCCTCCTCTTACCCCTGACCGATCGCTGGTCCTGCCGGTAAACACATTATTCCAATCGCCCCTCCACACTTTATGGCGTTCCGTATTAAAAATATAACTTCATCATACGTCGACCCCTCAAAATTGAAGTTTCAATCATCCCTGAAAACGACCCGAGCAAGAATCCTACCCCTTGTACTATCCTTAACGACCAAGTTTGGTCCATTGAACCGCGAACGTCTATTAAATCAATATGTTATGTTGTGTGTATGTATACCTCAACTCACATCACATATTATACAACACCCGGAATAGACAGAAAATTAAATACAAAAAATGCAGCGAAAATATGACAAATTGAAATTCTGAAACGCACTGATTGCATTTTTCATAGGAATTTGAATAAAAATTACTCACCATATTTGAATTATAAATTAGCTATAAACCACATGGTTTTTGAGTCACTTCGCGACATGTTTCGGAAGCGCTGTCCTTCCATCGAAAAATTATTCATGTGAAGTTTTGTGTCAGAGTGATGTTTACAATACAACAGACTTATTTTGTAGAAATAACTTCTTCCTTTTCTTAATCTCATGCACGAATCATATTTTTCTTAATTATTTTTCGAAAATACTTAATTATTGTATTTACTATCACAACATAGTCCCACATTTATTTAGTTAATCGACTAACAAACAATCTTTGATAAATGTCATATTATTACTGAAAATAAAATACTTTTGAACAATTTCAATGTTTTTTCGTTAACACGGTGGAAGTTCGTAATAAATATTAAATTTATTTTTATAAATAAATTTAAAATTTACTTTGTAAAAAACTTCGGTGTATAAATTGTTTTGTTCCATTCGTTATAATTATTGACGCGTTTTGTGTGCTTTACGTCGTCAAAAAAAAATTCCTATTAAATTTTCCTGAACATGTATGTTTGCTTGTTAAATAAATTCTCCGTATTGAGAAATTATTACGATGTTATATCTTAATTTCTATATTCATTTCGCGTTGACCTTCTATAATGGTAAATATACCAACACACACCGAACGTGTTTCATGCATATAAATTTGGTGAATTCGAAATTATAAACCGAACGGGCAGATCGGGATGATTTTATTGTATATAGTCGGGAGATAAACCGTAGGTTAATTGGAAAAGTTACACAAAACACTGCCGGATCACGTAGGTACCATCCCCGTCCATATATGGGGTGAATGGAGGCCTTAGGAAAAGGCGCTCATTTAACTCTAGATTGGATTGCTGACTTAGCGTCCCATGACCCCTTACCTTACCCAGTATACATATTCCCCAATACTTTCCACTAACCATACTCGCTATATTTCACTCATACCTGCTGGATATAATTATTATATACCTACAAATATTTGTATAAGTATTGCCGACATATATTCATCGAATATTATAAAAAAAAGTTTAATTTTTTGGTAGCGATAAAACAAAAATAGATAATACTTACATATAACCGAGAAGTTTAATTATCTTTTGTATTATTTGTGTTTATTGATTCATATTATGTACATATATGCCTATCAATATAAATACCTATAAATCTGTCAAAATTTCAGCCACGTAGTTCTTTAAAGTTAATATGGCTTGTATGTATTTACATACATACATTATATGAATCAATCAACAGAAGTAGTACAAAATATTTTAAAAATTCTCGGTTATAAGTATATTTTTTGTTTTATCGCTATCAAAAAATTGACCCTTTTTCTCTGACATAAAAAAGACTTTGAGTATAAGATATAAACATTTTTTGGAGGAATTCATGTTTTTTTTTATAAAATAGAAAGAATGAAATATGTAGGTTTAGTTGGTTTGTTCAAATTTTTAAAAATGAGTTTGTCCTTAAAACAAGTACATATACATTCCCTAAACTAAGCATAATTGCTTGTACTATTGGTGAACGAATTCGGTCGTGGCAGGCCTCGTACTCGCGACCACTGGATTCCTTACCCAGCGCGCTAACCGCTCTGCTAATACCAATCTAAATTCTTGATCAAAAACTCAGTTACCTGATTGGTTACCAGTTAGTTACTTTTTTACTGAATATTTAGATTGAGTAAATTTATATTTGTCGCATTGATTTATATGATTCAATACATTTTGCTGAGACAAATCTTTAATTTTTGTTATTTTGTGTGAAATTTCTGACATTTGTTTGTGAACATAACTTTCGGCGATGAATTACTAACGTCAGTGTGCCAAGAATAAATAATTTATTACCGTTGGTTATTTGTTGTCAGTTAATTTCCTGTTCACCTTCCTGGCAATGTCATCCCCACCTGTCCTCTGTTCGGAGCACTTCTCTGGTCTCTGGCCCCTGATAATTCCCTACGTACCTCCAGATCGTACTGTACTTTCATCCCTCAAAGCAACTCTCCCCCATGTACCTACTATTGGGCGATCTAGATGAACGGCGAAAATTGACACTTTAGCATCAATTATTTTGAAATTAATTGAAATCGAATTTCAATGAGCAATATTGTATCGTGAGGCAAGGATCTACCACTGCATTGATTTACTCGACTCTGATATGATGCTTCTCCACAATATTCTTAATAATAAAATTGTTTCTCCTGCTCTTTTAAATTATGTATACATGTATCTTTCAACATCCCTACCCGTAGAACTAGACACACTTTTCTTTTCCACCTAACCACTCAGCACACAACTATGCTCAACATGCAACAAACTACAGAATCTGTAATACATACAATGGGCATTTTTAAGAGTTCGACATATTCTTACTAAGCGCCCCCACATTAAAAAATATATCAGACTTAAAATTTTATCCTTGTAGTCTTACTCAACACTTAATATAGGTACTGCACATATTTATATATACAATTGAATACATCATTCATATATCTCACCATAATAATAAGTAACTATTCCTAACTCATCTTAATATACTACAATAACTCCAGTGACAATATGTAATTGGCTTTAATATTACTCAAGTCATCTTTATTTTATATATTTTATTATACGCTGTATGTTGTCCTCAAAATAAATAAATAAAAAAATATAAACAATAATTGTATCATCAAAAGGAAGCTTTATTTCATATCAAAGTTTTTGTGTATTGATATATTGGTAGGTATTAGTTTCAAAAAAACTGAGAATAACCAGATATATGGAAACGTAATATTATTTTATTTTTTTCATTCAATTTAAATATTTCCCAATAGTAACAAGATGCTGAAAACGATTTTCCAGGTGTTTATTCATGTATGTATGTAGTAAAATTGTTGGAATATTTATGGGTTTTCCGTATATCGGTGGTGATATTCTTAGCAATAATATTTTTCTATGATAACCAAATATATTTTTGGGGTATATTCGAGAACGGGTGTCTCCATGTATGATTGAAATCCATTGAAATGTTATGACACGTTCATATATTAGGAATATTTTATGGCATCCCTAAGGCCTATGATGGAGTATAAAAATGAAACCCGAACGTTCATAAATTTTGTATCCTCGAGTTGGAGCCATAAACACATAAATCAGTAGAATAGTCCAAACACGTTATTTATGCACAGATATGTTAACAGGTTTTATCAATCTGAGAAGACCACTGACAAATTACCAAATCGTGACCAATATGATCCAACACAATATGATTAACGTCACCAATCAAACTTTCACAAAAATGACTCGTGTGGGTTATGCTTTATTTCTTAGTTGTGTATCAAACGGTTTCCATATTTATACGAAGAACGTATGATTTTATCATGAATTTTATTTTATTTTTTTATTTTTTTATTTAAGAAACACTCACAGAGAAATTGACATTAAAAAATACAAAATATATAAATACAAAATAACATGTAAGGTCAACTCTCCAATTACGAGTGCCTGCAGCATGTTATATTAAAATACCTATGATAAGGTGGTAGGATGAAAAAAAAAGGGGACAAATTCAAGGACCACAGTTGATTCTAGGATTGCTCGTACGAATATATTATAATATCTTTACTCAATTGCTTAAATTTTGCATATTTTAAATTAAAAATGTCCAAGTCAGTCAAAAGTCTATTGTAGTCATCACAAATTCTACGGATTATTTCATTCTTGCCAAGGTTTGTACGAAATGGTGAAATTGCAAATACATTATGTTGTCTACTATTAAACGATTGTACTCTAAAATTAATTAATTCAAGTAAGTCAGGACAGTCAATTAAATTATGTAAGATTTTGTACAGAAATAAAATTCCACTGAGAGTTCTACGATCACTTAAAGAACCAATTTTATAATGCATAGCGGCTATGTTGTAATTTAAAAACCTATTATATGTTCTATAATTTAAGAACTTTAAAAATTTGTTCTGAATCCGTTCTATACGAAGAATATGAATATTATAAGATGGACTCCATATTATTGATCCAAATTCTAATATACTTCGTACAAAAGCTGTATATAGAACTTTAAGAACACATTCGTCTCTGAACGGTTTAGAAACTCTAATAATAAAACCTAACATTTTATACGCTTTTGCTGTAATGTAATTAATGTGACTAACGTAGTTCAGCTTACTATCCAGCAAGACACCCAAATCCCGGACTTCATTCACGTTTCCTATAGGTAACATGTTAATTTTGTAAGTAAAATTAATTTTTCGTAATTTACGAGTGAAGGATATATGAGCACATTTATCAGCATTAAGGAAGAGTTGGTTAAGATTGCAATAATTTACTAAATTGTTTATGTCCTGCTGAAGGTCACGACAATCCTGAATACATTTAATTTTTTTGAAAAGTTTCACGTCATCGGCATAAATAATTATTTTAGATTTTTTCACTTGGTAACCAATATCGTTTATGTACAACAAAAAGAAAAGGGGACCCAAGTGTGAACCTTGCTGAATTCCTGATGGAATGAATAGCCACTTAGAGGAAAATCCATTATGAATGATTTTATCAGTTTGTTATTTTTATAAAATCTTTTACAATTGCTGTGTGTACTACACTACAATTCAATATAATTGACAAAATACAATGGAATTAATTCAAACTTCTGTCATGTCACAAAAACAAAACTATGGGAAATAAAAATTTAATACTCTTAATTTGTTGTAATCTTCATGGTTTACGTCAAGTACTTAAATGTATCAAATATGCATGCTTAATTAATATTTGGCACAGTAACCATTTGTATGATGCCCGAAAAGCTGTATAAAAATATCTCAGAGAATAAAACAAAAATAAAAATATTTCCCGATTACAATTTAATCATTGAACACGCATCATACCTGATTTCATTGTTTTTCACAAAGCAAAGACATGATTAAGAATGAATACCAAGAAGGCGGAATAAATTCGTTTGAAAACGTCTTAATTCTTCGACAAACAAAACTTTTAGTTGATCGTTAAGCGTACACAAAACACACTCTGTAATCATTAACTCAAACACAAGTATGCCTAAGTAATGTTAAAATGCTTAGGTATCGTTAGCTTTTGTTGGGGAACTCGCGCTATCGCAACAGAAAAAGCTTAATCATATTCAAAATGTATGGATACAATAATTAAACATTTCACTTTGGGAATTTTCAGAAACTTTTCTTTGTTTATATTTATCGATTACTAACTGCTATTCTTATGTAAATACCCACTTTACAGGCAGTTTTTGAGTCGACCTTAAAATATGTGATCTTTATTTTATTATAATTCCAATTTTGAATTGGTACCTACATATACTACTATAACTTTGTCGACTTTTATGGCTCAGTGGGTTGGGTACCTGACCCCCGAGCGAAAGGTCCCGGGTTCGATTCCCGGTAGAGATAGTGTTTTAATTGTGTTTTCACTCTGGTTCTGTGAATTCTCCAGAATGTGGCAACATGTTATTGGGTGCATGTTAAATAAATATTTGGCATTAGTGCATGTTAGTTGCCCGAGAAACACTATTAAATTTTATACTATAAGTATTTACCTGCTTTTTATTTTTAATTTTTAGTCTTTATTTTCTATTTATCAGGTCAATTTAATATTGATAGAAATGTGAAGCTGTGAATATTATATAAAAAAAAATATCTTTGCAGACCGAACCTATTGATTTGAAAATAGATATCAGACATGCAGACTTTACTTTAATTTTACAGTTTATTCAAATTCGACATCATCACGTAATTTAGCCCATACAGTAATTCTTTCTATTATTCTGTTGTTATTGAATTCCAAAATATGTTGGAAAATTTATTTCTATCATTTCAATAGCACCTCCAATCTTTGAACCAACTGATAAAAATGAAACTGTTTACGTTGAACATTAACAATCAACACACAGAATCTAATATTTGTTTAATAAAGCTTGGCATGAAAATCGAATATAACAATACATCTATTACACTTTAGGCACTAACTTCAGAGGTTTTATTTGAATAAAGGAAGTAGGTAATATGTATTTTACATCAAGTAAAGTATTCACGGATAAGTATCTATTCTATTCTTAGGCATATCTAACGTTGCCACAGTTAATGTCATTGCCGATAAAATCTCCGCGTATTGTTGCGTGGTTATAACTAAAAGCTCAAGTCCCATACCATCCCCGTACTACTTCCAACCACACTATTCTCTGTACACGAAAACTGCGGATTTGGTATCAACCAATGTCTTCCATTCTATACAAAACTCAATATTGTTTTAACTTTTATCGCCTATCATCGTATCAACTCACTAACGAAGCGGAGACCGCACCCTTGATGAAGACCGAAGCCAGAACAAAAGATACAGGCAATCCTCGATTTCGTTTCACTTTAAATTATTTATATTTGGGAAATAATCAGCGTATACAGAGTTTAATAGTAAGAACAATAAAATTATAACAGCTATGCCAGTAATATGTTTCCACTTGTACATTGTACACATAAGTAGAGTAGGTAAGTATACAAGATGATATAGGCGAGAGTTGGAAATAGAAACGAAAGAGAGAGTGCAGATGGAGAGAGATAAGTGTTGATATGATTATATATGAGATTTTACTGTGTGATTAATTTTGATTTGATATTATTTATTGATGAGTTGAATATATGCGTGTTGTTTGGCGTTTGTGTGGCAGGTTTAAGGTAGGCGCGCATGAAAGCTAATTTCATCGGCCGATTAATAATCGGTGAGCTACAACATACGAATTACATGTAAGAGCGCGCATGAAAGCTAACAGAATCGGCCAATTTAAAAATCTGTGACGAGACACAAAAAAATCGGCCGATCGAGATCGGCCGATTTTTTGTAACCAATCCTGTTGTATGAGAGGGCGCGCATGGCGCATGCTCACCGATAATTTAATCGTACGAGCGCATTAGATCGAGAAGTACGTTGTCAGTGTTGCCAAACGAAATGTCAGAAAACATGAATGAAATAAATATTGATTCCGAACAATTAATTATATATGTTGAAGCACGTCCTACATTGTATGATAAAAAATTAAGCGAAATATTAATAACTGGTTGGGAACAGCTAAATCATAATAAAAGAACTGAATTGGTTAAGTTATTACTTAATTTATTAATAGTTACATAGGTAATTTAATAAATATTCCACTTAATAAATAAAAAAATCCATATTTCTAATCATATGTATATTAAAACATATACCTACATATTTTAAACATGTGAATGTTGATCGCCGTGTTATTTCCAATCGTACGATTTTATAAGCTTCCATGCGCGTTAGAACCGATCGACCGATTATCATCGGCCGATGAATTTTAGCTTCCATGCGCGCCTTACCTTAGTGAATGGTGGAATTTGTTACATATTATTACATCTTTAACTATCGAGAATGTCATATCAAATAGGTTGTTTGTTTCGCATTCAATTAAAATACAACAGTCTATTATTTAACATATATCTATTATTCACCCTCTTTGTGAATCCTTTTTTACAAAAACAGTATATTTTTACAAAAACAGTATATTTTTGTTTGTCAATAAAAAAGTCTCAAAATAATGTACATATATTGTGATGAATGTAGATTATTGCACGTCGTTTATCATCACTTTTTTTATTTTATGCAACGTTTTTTTCAATTTGTGAATGTGGCGAGATGATTATCAAATTGCAATTTCTTTTGTCAAATCCCGGTGATTCCAGCTCAAAAATCAATAATTTTATAAGTAATAAGTTCCAATAATTTGTTCTCAATTCAGTAGCTTGAATCGATAATTCTTTGAAACTACGTTAATTATTATTGAACTTTTATGTACATTGCTTTGAAAAGTTTCTATCATTCGAAATATTATGTTATCATTAACAAATAAATCAAATAATATCGAGTGATAATTTTATTTCGTTGGAATAAATCTTTGCGCGTACATTTTCCAAAAACAAATAATTTTGCTTTTCAAGGAACACCTGTACAACGGTTTAATGATCCGTGCGTAGTTTGTCTTTGTCTTCGTTGTTTGTTTTTTTCGTAACTGAATGAATACGTGGAACATTGTGCTCGGCTCGGGGTGGACTGAGAGATACCGAACTAAAGGGCTTGTATGGAATTAAGGGTTGCCTTTCACAATTAAACCCGGAGATTCGATCTAAAGGAGCGGTGTAAGAATTTAGGATTTCGTGATGTATATGTTTACATTTTCTATAGGCAAACAATTTCGTTTGTTTCGCGGGATGAATGGTATAATGTTAAGATTAATTAAAGAGATTGTTAGCTTTTCAGGAATGTGTGTTAAATTTTCTTGGGCGTACAAAATAGTTAACTTGAGGTTTTTGGTATCTCAAATTGATGTTGACTAGAGAAAACTTAATTACTTTATACATACATCTCTCTCAATCTTTTTAAATGCTACTTTTTGAGATTATTTTAACAATGGTTTCCAATATATTTCAGTTGAAATTTACTCTCTTTTTTAATTTCAAACCCACAAAAATAGGCATTTAGGTACTCCACCAGGAATCGAACCTGACACTGAAAACTGAACAGTAAAAACCATAAATTAAGTTTTAAATCTTCCGTTTGATAGTTGAATTGGTATGACATCTGGAAAATAATGTCAATTGAATATTATTTTTATCAATTGCAATCATGATCAATCGTGTTTTATAGCGTCACAAAGAAAATGTCACTTAAGAAATACAGAGTTAGCTAAACATTAATCTATTATCCTTAGGAGTACAGAAAGTACTCTTAATTTGAAAGATAGGTATAACTATAAATCATAATTTTAACTACATGACTGGTCAAATAAGAAACAAGTACTTTCTTATAAGAAATGATTCATAACGATTTTATAGATTTTATATATATTTTGTTAATGTTCTTAAATACATGTTAACTGTTTTAATGGTTTCATTTTAACTGTATTTCTTTTTACGTTATTATTCACAATTTTTAATTTTTACTATCCATAATATATTCCTGATAAATATTTTGATATACGATATAACTTTGGGCAGCATATAATATTCTGATTATATAATTAAAAACTTTTGATTTAAAATTATTTATTTCGTTAAAAACAAAAATGTATTTAAAAATATGTTTTTACTACTAAAATTGGTTATAAAACAAATATTTGTGGAAACAATATGTTTTAATCATAAAATTATTATAGATTTCTCAAATATTGTTTAATTTTTGTTTTAGATGGATCTGTGTCCAACGATAAAAAAGTTTATGAAATGAAAAAATAGCATTCGTTTTTTGAGTGTATTTATTATTTTTACTGTAATGAATATTGATATTTGTTTAACAATAAAATACATGAATATTCAAGTAATCTTTCAAATTCATAAATTGGAATACTGTAACGCAAAAAATACTTAAATTAATACCAAACACGCCATGACCTAAATGGAGCATGACGTGATTGTATGTATAGTACTTATATTATGTATAATGCAAATATTTTCTTCCTTGTTCATCGTCTCAAATATGCTTTCCGAGTCTTTGAGTCCCTTAACGTTTTCATTATTTTTAAATATCGTTTTTATTTACAATTGTTAAAATGAAAATATATATATGGTAAACGACCTCGTTGTTGATTTCGAATTATGTTACATTCGGTTAACTTTGCTATGTTTCTCCATTAAAATGATATTATTTTTATCTTAAACCAAGTTTAAAATCGCACAAAAACATTGGTTCAGTTAGGATAGAATTTCTATGGCATTTGTCGTATATAAAGTTTTTATCTGAATACCCCGAGTCAAAAGCGCCCGGGGTTATTCGCTGAACTTATCAGGGGAAATGAAAAGGACGTAATCTATAGGTAGTTATTATAAGTAGGTATAATATAGTATGATTTCACAAAAGCATACCTAGTATCTAACAAACTCGTCAAATATATTTTATAACTTTAAGGTAATTTTGCCTCATTTTGTAGATATTGCCTCGTTTCTTTATTCTGCATCATCGTGTATAGATATACACGATTCAACTTAATAATCTGTAAGCAATATAACTACTTCGGTTGTTGGAGCAATGAGGACGGCAGTATATCATCATGATGTTGTATCATGATGACGAGGAGAGAGGCTGGTCACGACCCTTAGCAATGAGTAACTGATGATGATGATGACTTCAACTTGTTATGTAAACAATATAGATTATATGAAATTAGATCAAAATAAAATATACCTATAACTCGGACAAATTCAATTAAATTACCCAAGTTATATTTTTTTAAAATCATTGTCAAGTTGAAGCGTCCATTAAAAATCATTTTCTATCTCAGATTTTCAGAAAATAATTTCAAATTTTGTTGTTAAAAATTTATAGATTATGCATTACCAAGAATTGTTTAAAATTTAAGAGCCTTTTTTTAAAACTGGAAGGATTGTATGAGACTTGATTTGACATCCTTCGATTTTCCTTAATCTTTCAGGATGTGCTGTGATAAGAAAATATGCTTTTTTTTCTCTTATATCCGTCTCGTTTGACCTTGAATAGAAGTCAATATTCAAGGTTACGAATATATGGAGTAAATTATATGATTATATACTTCTATAGCCATGAGTCACCTATTTTTTTATAAAATGGATTCTACTAGATTCTACATAATATCATAAATAATCGTGGCTTTCACTCGTGGCTTTGAGCTCCAAGGTCCTTCGAAAATGCCATTTTTTTGTCATAATTTCAGCCTACATATCTGCTGAACCCGTAAGTGACTAATGAATATAACTATTTCAGTTATTAAATACCATAGGATAGTACTTTGAAAAAAATAAAACAGTTTGGTATACTCTGACTTTGGCGATCAAAGGGTCTCAATGTTCAGAAATTTCGAAAAAAGGTCTATAACTCCATTATGGCTTTTATAAATTAAAACAATTATTAATGTATTTTTCACATTGTTTTTAACATTGCTTAGGTAAAACATCGTGGTATATAAGAATGTATGTAATTAAAATGCTTAAAAATGTGGCACAAAGTTCACACCGAAATTATTGATTATCACATCAAACAAAAATTATGTTGTTCTATAGTTTGCCTTGCCTTTGAAACAATACTTGATCAAAGCTCAAAATGTAGTTACATATGATTTTCAATAATTTATCGCAGGATTTGTTAATTAGTGACGTATAGAGTATGTTTCATTTTAAAGTTATAATAGGTAGGTATACGAAATTTCTACACCCAACACGTCTGCCGTTGGAAATTATAATATGTGTGAGGTTTGGTGAGGGTTAATAGTTAAACCACTAGTGTCTAGCGAGCGTACAAGGTAAAGTCTATCAACACGGATTCATGCAATGGCTAATATCTTTCAATTAGGTTTTATTACCTGACCCAGGAACCATCATGCCATAAGGCAATTTAATTTCTACTTCTCTCGTCCCGCCCTTCCCATACACATTCACTCGGTTGATTTTCATTTCATCTCCTTCGACATATCACATTTTATGTGGCATGAAATCTGCAAATTTCACTTTCACGATAAACGGCAACCCGAACTAAGGCCGTGAGATTTGATTAGTATCTCTCAAGGTACGAGATTTAATTAAATAACACAGCTCGCAATAACCGAGCTTATTTTGCAAACAAATATAATTGGTTCTAATTTAGCTCATTTACTCGCCGTTTACAGACATTATATATTATGATGATATGTTATTAAAATATAAAAATACTTGGTAATATTTCTATTGTATTTATTAGATTATTGACGCGTTTCGTGCAAGGCACATCGTCAGAATAATGCTCTACAAGACTGAAACAAGTGGTTATATACAAAATTTACATGACAGGTGTATAAACATGTTGATTTTTGAACAGTTGAAAAATAAGTTATATAAAGAAAATGAATCTATACAAATCTACGTTTTAAAACAATGAAAGTAGTTGGGTCACTGTTTGTAGTCCCCTGTGTCCATTAGGTCTGTAACAAAAGAAAACGACAGCAATAAAATTCGAAAGGTAAATAATATTGTATATATTGGTTTATTGTTATCTTTTAAGTGTGGTTAAAACCAATGTATTTCTTAGATTGCATTGGTTTTAAAGCTCTACTAGTCTCAGTCTTGTAGAGCATTATTCTGACGATGTGCCTTGTACGAAACGCGTCGATAATCTAATAAATACAATAGAACTATTGCCAAGTATTTTTATATTTTTATAACATATCAACATACAATGGAGTTCTATCAAGAATTGTCGATAGACAAACTAAACTTAGATATTACATGAATTCGACGTCACAAAGTTGGTTTTAAAGCCAGGGAGAAGATGTATTTTTGTTTATACGTGTGGATACTTATTAACATCATGATGTTATCACATTTTAATTTTAACTTGGTCATTTTTCATAAAAAAACTTTTTTGTTCATTCACCTTCTTAGAATATCAAAATCCACAAGTTCTTGCTACCCATACGTACAATTATAGTTCATCGTATCATTGTTGTAACTTAGTTCGCAAGAGCATGAAAAATAATAAATTCATGAAGCTGATCAATTATGTATCCTATCGATTCACTGTTATACCACGAAATCCTTTTGTCTTGATACATAAAACCTACTAGAACAACCTATATCAGTTTTATTAAATGTTCTCATGTATCAACATGAAAGAAAATTTATTTTTTCTTGGAACCATTAATTCGCAGTTATGATCAAGGAGCGTGAACGAAAGGTATAATCCGTTTGATAGATTTTATTTTATTTTCAACTATTGAAGAATAATTTTTGAATAAGAACCTGCCTTTTGACTATTCAGTTCGTGCAGTTTGTAACTGTGTGTTATGACCTGTGCTCTGAGCTCGGTACAAAACCGACGAACGTTAATATTCGATCGCAGTCGTAATATAAATAATTCAAAAGGCATATTGCTGCTTTGTTCAATGGATATTTAATCTGCAATTGTTCATACAAATTGCATTACTAGAATATTTGATTATCTTTTGCACAGATTTTTCATTTATTTCACTGTTTATTGTACTATTCCATACAGTTATCTTTAAGTGATTTCTGATATTGAAATAAATTATACTTTACTTGTTGTACTCCCAACTCTCACTGTCGCACATCTTGTAAATCATTATATTATTCATTAGAAAATGTTTCCACGTTTAAGTCAACCAACCGCAATAATTAAAAAAGATTTAATGTAGCAAAGAATTATTGTGACAAAAATATATATATTGGCGGTTTAATGTCAAAGAAATCGTTTAATTTACGTGTTTAGATCTCAACCATGAAGATTTATATATATACGAGTAATCACTATAGGTATTTATAATGTTTACTAACCGTTAAAATAATATGAAAACACTTTATTATGTAAAGCATGAATTGAGAAAAAATAAAACAATTTACACATAGATAAATGTATACCTCTATGAAACGCCTTTGGGGAATTTTTGTTATTTGTAATTGTAATTTTCTTAATTAATAAAAAAAATTTTGTAATATATTTTTTTATGTTTATTTAATTTTGTAACATGTGCCAAAATTGAAATAAATAAATGAAAAAAACATAGCTATAATATGCACTCAATATACTATACAACATAAATTAATTCACGTTGATATGTTATAAAAAATATAAAAATACTTGGTAATTGTTCTATTGTGTTTATTTGATTATTGACGCGTTTCGTGCAAAGCACATCGTCAGAATAATGTTCTACAAGACTGAGACTAGTGGTTATATACAAAATTTACATGGCAGGTGTATAAAAATGTTGGTTTTTGAACGGTTGAAAAGAAGTTATATAATGCAAATGAATCTATACAAATCTACGTTTTAATACAATGAATGTAGTTGGGTCACTGGTTGTAGTCCCCTGTGTCCATTAGGCCTGTAACAAAAGGAAACGACAGCAGTAAAATTCGAAAGGTAAATAATATTGTATTTATTGGTTTATTGTTATCTTTTAAGTGTGGTTAAAACCAATGTATTTCATAGATATTTGGTAGTTATAATTACAAACAGCTTAATTTTAATCTTAATGTATTTAACAACAAAGGAAGGTATATGTCTGTCTAACCTATCGGTTTCAATAATGGTGAATATATATGATCAATTTGTTTATTGATGAGTAATTTTTGTGGATCCTTTTTTACTCTGTTTATTTCTAATATTTCTAGTCGGTCAAGTTTTCTCCCTTTTATTGCCCGATGTATTATATTTATATTATGGTCACTATTAAATTGGTGGTTGTTTTCGTTTATATGTTCTGCAAAATTTGAGGTGTCTTTCTTTAATCTAATGCATGCCATGTGTTCTTTAATTCTTGTTTTAAAGGCACGGCCTGTTTGTCCAATATATGTTCCCGTACATGAGTTACAATTTAGTTTATAAATTCCGCTGTTATCCAACTGTTCAACCTTGTCTTTATTATTAATTAACAATTTACCTAATGTACTTGGATTAGAAAATGCAATATTTTTGCCAGTTTTTTTAATGACTCTACTGATATTTGTTGTGACATCGCCGACGTAGGATAGTTTTACCCATTTATTAGATTTTTCATTTAAATTTGTTAGGCCTGGTGCAATATTTTTTAACAATAATTTCTTTTTCTTTTTAAATATCAGATTGTCTATTAAGTTTTCGTTGTAACCATTATTATATGCTAACGTTTTTATTGTTTTTAATTCATCTAAATATTTATTTTGACTCTGTGGTACATGTAATAACCTGTGAATTAGTGAGTGGAAAGTGGATAATTTATGTGACATATGATGGCGGGATTTATTGTGAATAATATTATCACTGAATGTCGGTTTTCTGTATATACTAAAACTAAGTTTATTTTCTAATATTTCTATGTTGAGATCTAAAAAATTTAAAGAATTACCTCCTATTTCCATTGTGAATTGAATGTTTGCATTAATTGAATTTAATGCATTTAAAAACGTATTTAACTGTCGTAAAGTTCCCGTCCATAATCCAATTATATCATCAACATCATCATCATCATCATCACTGGCTCTACAGCCCGTTGTGGACCTTGGCCTCCTCCAGCATTCGTCGCCATCTTCCTCTATCCTGACAGGCACTCCTCCAATCCCTTATTCCAACTGCTTCTACGTCCCGCTGCACACCATCCATCCATCGGAGTTTGGGTCTACCGACACTACGTCTACCTTGGGGCTTTAAATGAATGATCCTTTTTGGCACTCTTTCATCACTCATTCTTTGGACGTGCCCTGCCCATCTCAGCCTCCCTGTTTTGATGATCAACATATATATAGTAAAATAATATATATAGTAAAATAATAATCAACATATATATCATCAACATATCTATAGTAAAATAATAAATTTTTAAAACCTTGAATGTTCTTAATTTTGGATTCTAAATGATTCATAAAAAAGTCTGCTAGTAAGGGAGAAATTGGGCTACCCATCGCTAAGCCATCGGATTGTTTGTAGTATTTATTATTGAATTTAAAGTAATTTTGATCTATACACATACATAGTAAGTCTGTTAGTTCATTCATTAACACAGGGTTTAAGTTGTTGTTAGATAGATATTCTTTTAATGAAGATTTTAACTCATTTATCGGTATACTGGTAAATAAACTGACTATATCAAATGATACTAAAATACTGTTTTTAGGAATAACCGTATTTTTTATGTTGTCTATTAATTGTAGAGAGTTTTTTATTGCAAATTGTGGTTTAAATTCAGTTAGTTTTTGAAATAAAAAATTGGCATGTTTTGCGATTTTAAAGCACGGTGCTGAGTTATATGAGACCACTGGTCTCATGGGCATATCCTTTTTATGCACTTTAGGTAGGCCATACAATCTGGGACATAAAGGATTCATTTGACAAAAACGTGTTTTATCGTACGGATCACTAAATATTGTTTTGCAATTATTAACTAAAGATTTAACTTGATTTGAAAAGTATGCTGTTGGATCATTATTAATTTGGGAAAAAATACTTGACAGAAAAATTGATTCGACTTTATTAATATAATTATTTTTATTTAAGATAACAGTGCTGTTGCCTTTATCAGCTTTCGATATCACTAAGTCATTGTTTTTAATTTTTGATTTTAAGCTTTTTATTGTGTTGGTATCAGAATATGGTATATTTTCAACATTATAGTGTTTTTTTAGAATATTAGCACATAAATATTTAGACGCGCAATCAGAATCTAAGGCAATATCTGTATCTAATGCTAAACATTCAAAATCACGTGTTTTCAAATTTATATAAGGACTATGTTTCAATCCTTTATTTAAAAGGTTTGTTTCATTCAAATTTAATGCGATATCTGTAGTATTTACTATTCTGTCGTAGAAAGTTATATTAATATTTTGAGACTCTTGGTTTTCATTTTTAATTAAATTCTTTTTCATTTTTCGTAGTTTTTCAATTTTAGATTTTTGTGCAATGAATTTCGTTTGAATTATTTCTTTTATATAAATCATTACATCAAATTGTAAAATATCAAATTCAACCGAATTTAAACGTGACAACAGGTTATTATGTATGTAATAAAGGTAAACACTTACATTGTCTCGGATTGAATACCACTTGTTCCTCTCCAACATCAACCAGTTTTTTTGGGCGGCTTGCAGGACTTTAACAGCGACAGATGTTCTTGATTTGGTTTTGATGTTCACGAAGTTAGGATTATGGACGGGAACTTTACGACAGTTAAATACGTTTTTAAATGCATTAAATTCAATTAATGCAAACATTCAATTCACAATGGAAATAGGAGGTAATTCTTTAAATTTTTTAGATCTCAACATAGAAATATTAGAAAATAAACTTAGTTTTAGTATATACAGAAAACCGACATTCAGTGATAATATTATTCACAATAAATCCCGCCATCATATGTCACATAAATTATCCACTTTCCACTCACTAATTCACAGGTTATTACATGTACCACAGAGTCAAAATAAATATTTAGATGAATTAAAAACAATAAAAACGTTAGCATATAATAATGGTTACAACGAAAACTTAATAGACAATCTGATATTTAAAAAGAAAAAGAAATTATTGTTAAAAAATATTGCACCAGGCCTAACAAATTTAAATGAAAAATCTAATAAATGGGTAAAACTATCCTACGTCGGCGATGTCACAACAAATATCAGTAGAGTCATTAAAAAAACTGGCAAAAATATTGCATTTTCTAATCCAAGTACATTAGGTAAATTGTTAATTAATAATAAAGACAAGGTTGAACAGTTGGATAACAGCGGAATTTATAAACTAAATTGTAACTCATGTACGGGAACATATATTGGACAAACAGGCCGTGCCTTTAAAACAAGAATTAAAGAACACATGGCATGCATTAGATTAAAGAAAGACACCTCAAATTTTGCAGAACATATAAACGAAAACAACCACCAATTTAATAGTGACCATAATATAAATATAATACATCGGGCAATAAAAGGGAGAAAACTTGACCGACTAGAAATATTAGAAATAAACAGAGTAAAAAAGGATCCACAAAAATTACTCATCAATAAACAAATTGATCATATATATTCACCATTATTGAAACCGATAGGTTAGACAGACATATACCTTCCTTTGTTGTTAAATACATTAAGATTAAAATTAAGCTGTTTGTAATTATAACTACCAAATATCTATGAAATACATTGGTTTTAACCACACTTAAAAGATAACAATAAACCAATAAATACAATATTATTTACCTTTCGAATTTTACTGCTGTCGTTTCCTTTTGTTACAGGCCTAATGGACACAGGGGACTACAACCAGTGACCCAACTACATTCATTGTATTAAAACGTAGATTTGTATAGATTCATTTGCATTATATAACTTCTTTTCAACCGTTCAAAAACCAACATTTTTATACACCTGCCATGTAAATTTTGTATATAACCACTAGTCTCAGTCTTGTAGAACATTATTCTGACGATGTGCTTTGCACGAAACGCGTCAATAATCAAATAAACACAATAGAACAATTACCAAGTATTTTTATATTTTTTATAACATATCAACGTACAATGGAGTTCTATCAAGAATTGTCGATCGACAAACTAAACTTAGTTAAATTAATTCAAATTAAATTCATACTTAAAAAACATGTACGGCGCGCCGTAAAGAAATAAAGTTAAAAATATTATGCAATATGTACATATGTTTCATGTAAACTATCCAAACGCACCAGCAATATTATATTTTTACGATTTATGAAATGACTTTATCACACGATACTAACTTTCTTAAAAATAAATAAATTTGTAAACTTGCTAAAAGAGTAAACGAAGACGTCTCTCTCGTGGGAAAAGAAAATCTTCCTTGGATTTTACATAACTACTCCATTCTCATTCCCATGCATGATTCTATTGGCTACCTACATATTTTGCAAGCCAGAAGCTTCGATGGGATAAACGCAAAATTGTGTTCGTTAAATCAACATACATTAGATCATCCTCTGTGTAAACTTATCATACTTCAAAGGAACTTTTCAGGTATAAACTTAAATGTAAAAATTCTAGTTTGATTATTTGGCGACGCAAATTTACATCTCAAAATTCCATCTCCCTCTGAAGTAATATAAAATATTCCTTTATCAAACAGAAGATGGCGCACCTCGCTTTCTTCAATGTTTCATCCCTTAGCCGGGGTGGAGCGGTGTTTCTTATGTAAACAGTTTTATAATGTATTATGTAAAGCTGAAACTAATACAGAGCAACGGGGAGAAGGAAAAATTTCAATAAGTCCTTCAATTTGTATTTTCTATTTTTGTTCTTAATATAATAAAACAAATTGATTTTGATCTTTGTCAAAAACAACTGTATATATTATTCATTGCTGTATTTATTATAATAACAGAATATAAACGACAGTTTAAGTGATGCCTTAAAGATGTAGATAATATATTTTTTATGTTAATAAATATACGATATTTTAGTATTTCTTCTGGTCTCTTTGTTTTGGAAAAATAACAATTTTATAAGAGTGACTGAATAATCTACGAATAACTATATCTTGGGTAAAAAGTACCTGCAAAGACAACGAAACGAATTAATTACTACTTTTTTATTTTATAATATAAATAATAACTTAGAATACACCACTTATGAGCAAAAGTAACTAAGTTATAATTTATATTATAAAATAAAAATTATAATGACGCCACAAAGTTACTTCCGTGAAAATAAAACTGAATTAATAAATATTTTTACTCTCCACACTATGGAATAGGGGAGAGTCATGATTTCACAATTTTTAAGCGTATTTTTTTATAATTATTACGTATTGTAATAAAAAATTATTTATTAAAAATGAAATGTTTTTTTTCTTTGTTAAGCGAATTTGAGGTGAATACACGAAAATGCCGCTATATAAATTATCCATAAATTATTATCATAGAAAAGACAAGATCTATTTAAACTCGAATTCAAATCCTACCACGACCTTTACACCCGAAGAAAAAGTTTTATCAACTTGGTATAAATATTTTTATAATCTTTTGTTGAAATAACATACTGTTAAAAAATCATGAATAGTTGTATTTAAGATTTTAAATTTTATTTAATGTGATGTTGTTGACCATTCCATAAAACGAACAGTTCAGTATTATACTGAAATAGGTAACGTTTCTTAGCAGTGATATAATCCTCAAGTCTGGAAATGCCATGTTATATGGAGGCTTCACTTTATATATTGTAATAATAATAATGCAATCCAGTCACGGTCTCATGAGATGTGTCCATTCTCTGTTTATTCCGCTGGCTTTTCCTCTTGTTCTTACCTACTCCCTCTCAAAGCTAACCAACCCACCTGTATATTTCCTACGTTCAGTAACGTCTTCACCTACGCGACATTTTGCTGACAGGGTTGCGTTTACAGGGTAAAACAATTACATTTTTGAGATTAAAATAACTTCAAGCGAACGTTAATTTGTAGAGAGCTATATTATGACAACTAAAAATGTACGATATTCAGTACGTCTTCATACTGAATGCATATTATGTATAGATCCCCGAAGACAGTTCGGAAATCTTCGTAAAACCGAAATACTCGCGGGCCGAGTGGGAACTGGGATCTACGCGTAAATTCAGTTGGAACGTCTCGTAGCTCGCACACCGTGTTGTCATTGTAATAGTATTTAATTACAATTGGAATATACTAAAATACTCAAATTGAATATTATTTATTGTATCTGAAAACTGGTATAGTAATAAAATAAAAATATTAAATTAACATTTATCGATTGATCCAATCCGACCACCGGGAAGACCATCAAAGAGATGGAGGGAAAGCTGGCCATCCTAGTCTCACGACCTGTAAAACAGATCATAGATCTACAAAAAGAGGAAGAAGAAGAAGAAGATTGATTTAATATTTGTATGAGTTCTCTATTCACTGTATGTAAACGTTTAAAAATTTTGACTGAAGTTAAAACAATGAATAAAAATCAATTGTATGAATTGTACACATTCAAAGATTAGTATTAGTTTTAACTTACAAAGGTCACAAAATTTTATCGTAAGTATGTCATAAGTCATAGTTTGCGCATTTTTCAAAGAAACCCGTTAGATATTAATAACGCTATAAATAAAATAAAAACTATTATGTACCTAGTATTAAAAGTTTATTTCGTTCGAAGATGATGGCGAAAGACGATACATTTTCTTTTTGAATTATCAAAATATGACTTTGTTATAAGTCTTAAGATGAACGATTTATTAAAACAATACAATACGTGTGGCTTATTTTATTAACAGAAAAATGTACAGGTTTGAAATTCTTTATGTTACAAAAAGATATAGAATAAAAAATTTCGAACTAGTTTAATTCCTTTTCAGAACCTTGTCTAACTCTATGTTGTACGTCTTCAACATTAGAACCATAATAACGTTTTCTTGTCCAATGTTGGACGACACGATGTAGATATGAATTTCATTCCAAACGATTTGTTCGAAAGTCAATAATATTTCAAACGTGGACATGACTTCAAAATCACGTTTACAGTCGGTTTATGACCTTACCTGTACAGAATGTGAAACATTAAACGATATTTGTTTCAAACATACAGAATATAATGTTGCATCTTGTCCAAATAAATATCTACCGATACTATCTTCTTATTCTTCTCAGTCATCTCTCCTCTGCTGGATGTAGGCCTCCAACTTTTTCCACCCTCCTCTATACTGGACGTCCCTGTACAACTACAATGTTCATAGGTATTTTGAAGACTTGTGATGATTGTCTCCCGAATCGTCTTTGAAATTTTTAATAAAGTGAGTGCGTTATATCCAACAAGGAACTTTCGAGGAAGTGTCGAGGAAATATTGTTTTTTTAAAGCTTCATCATCATCACCAATGGTGCTACAACCTATGGCCCCCTCAAGAACTATGCACCATTCCATCCGGTCCATCGCTCGCACTTTCAAGTCCCTCTCTACACCATCCATCTACCTCAATTTGGGTCTTCCCACGTTTCGCCTCCCATCTGGTCGTGTGTTGAGAATCTTCTTAGAGAATCGGTTCTACTCTGTGAGCTGGAGATGTCCCAAACATCTGAAGCGATAAGTTTTTATGTAGCTACTTTGAAAGCTTCATACCGATCCCAACTATTAAATATAACAAATCTTATAAACTTTTTTTCGAAATTATGTTCTCAAAGTGATTATCCGAACATGTGATTAAATACATGTACATATAAACTAAAAACAATAATTTAGGTATACATTTTCCCAAACAACACTGCTGAAATACGTCGATATTATATAGCAAATATTACAAAGATGGAATATGTACCTATTATTTCGCTATGACGAATATAATTCACAATAATATTTTATAGGTGAAATATTTATGGTGCCTGAATAGGTCATAAGGAATAATGTATTGTACTACATAATATTATTCCGATAGGTGTAATATGTTCCTATAATAATAAACCTGACATTGAATTCTCGGCTTTTGTAACGAAGATATTCGAAACTAATCATCATTATACGAAATGATATAATAAATATATTAGAAATTTGTAATAACACGTCAACTATGATTCAATGGAAACCGATTGTAATTTGATTTACTTACTTTGATTCCCATTGGTATTTGGATATTGCTCATTCAATTAAGTATTTAGACCAGAAAGTATCAGAATATTGATTTCATTATAGGTATTATGTTTTGTAAAGAGATGTAATGTTTTTAAATAAGTATGTAAATACAATACCTGCCTATTAAATCAGATAAAATTGATCAATTTTTTTTATTTTTATTCAAATGCCTGTGATAAAACTGCATTCAGAATGTGAATTTGAGTTTCAACAATAAATAGATAAATAATTTTGTTTGAATATTAAATACTTAATTATAGTCTGAAAGATAGCAACGTTTTCGATGAATCAGTTTTTAATGTCTGTTTTTAATGTGTTCATATTTTATTTCTTATTGAATAAGTATAGGTATGAAAAAGGTAAGTCTGGCAACTGGAAGTGGTTGCGTTTACCTTTTTCATACCTATATTTTTAATCAGGAAGGAAATATATAAAAAAAAACACCCATTACAAAATGAGTTGTTTTTTGACGTTGCTATCTCTTAGACTAAAATATTTTGTTAATAAAGAATCAGGAAGCAAGCATAATATATTTATTTTTGTATTCCGAACGTGTTCGATTACAAAATTGCTTTTTAAACTAATAGTTGTTCTTCTTCATCCCACGCGTCACTGTAATCATATATACCAACCAGTGGCGGCTCTTCCAAAAGAGCTCTCGGGCTCAGCCCTCCCAAAAACTTCGCTCAAAAGATTCCAAAAAATATATATGATTGAATCCTGGGAACCCTTTATTTTTCTTCTGTCGTCTTAAGCCAGTAGTATATCTAGCGAAAGTTTTTAAACATACATGTTTTGCAGAGCAAGATTCTATGAAATATTTTATTCTTCGGGCACAGTCGACTTGTGCCCAGAGAACCCATACAATTCACGCGACCGCCCGCCGCCGCAGCGCGCCATACTCGCTGAATGTATACTGATTTCGAGCAAAACGGGGCAGTGCCCGCGAATGATTACAGTATATTTTCATCCATTCATATTTTGTTGATCATTGGATGGTCGAACACTAGGATACATTTATTGGTATCATAATATTAAATAGTGTAAACTATAAATCATCCGAAATATATTACTATTATTGGAAAAAAATTATAAAAGACAAAAAATGTGTATAATCAAGAAGCAGTATGCGGATGCTGCCAGAAGTTATTTTTCAATTTTGTATGATCAGAATTCACTACCTGTCATTAATAATGTTAAGCTTTTCAACCAAATACAGCATAAATTATCAGGTAGGTACACGTTTTAATTTCCGATAAACAGAAGAATAATGAAAAACACTAATAATGTTAATGCACAAACATAAGACTGTGTGACATATCTGCTTTCTAATTCCTGTTGAAAGTTAATTTCCCTTCTAGGTAAAATAATATTTTTGGCGCTTCTCTACGATTTAACGTCACCAGCCGCCACTGATACCGACATTGTCCGACGTTACGTATGTAGGTAGAGAAAGGGTACATTCGATTTGTCTACATAGTTCCAAGAGACCTTACGTTAATTTAAAATTCAAAATTTGAAGTAAATCGTTCGACCCATGATACGTGTTCTTCAATAATGGAACATTATGTTCTTAAATGTGTGTATTCAATTGTTTAGTTTTTTTTTCCTGTTCTCAGTTCGGCCTCCAAACTCGCATGAGTTTGATGTGTTATATGGGGTCGGACCACCCGCTAAGAGCTTTTATAACGCACACAACTATAAATACCCATAAAATATGAAACGAAATTAGATACTATTTTAATAAAACATTGACCGTAGATATAAATCAGGTACCGAACTGTTGTATTAATGGTTTTTTAAATGATACAAATTAATATACCCCCGCCATTGTGTTTTTAAGTAGGACTTTGATTTTTTAACATACAAACGATATGATACGAGCCAAATCAATTTGTAACAATTTTATTTTTAAGATTCGTGTTGCAGATTTGAACGAATCGTTCATAATGATGTATAAAACACTCGGTCAATCTACAATAATCGGACTATAACTAATATAACCAAGTTTTTTTTATTTGTAAATAAATAAACTGTGGATTCAATTCTTAAAACATACCTCTCTAGCTTTCGCCATTGTTTCATCTAGTTGTGCCTTTCTCAACTTCTCAAGCTCATATCAATTTGTAACTACGAGTAATATATTTATCGATTAGAATTTCGTCTTCTAAGAATGAATTCGATTACCAGCATCCTAACATGTTTTAGTAAAATTGTTTGTATTTAAAAAAATATATGAAATGTCAATAGTAATACATAGGTAAATAAAATAGTAATACAATACAATTTTTTTTTGTGTTAGTCCCACTGCCTATTTAAAATGTTCAAATGTAAAATGCATTAAGTCGTAAAAACGCTATTGAAATTGAAAAATAGCATATCGTCATAACTTAATACATAAAATATATTTTATGAAGTATTCACTAAGTGCAAAATGCTTTCAAATCCTTTAGTTATCGCTAACTTTGTTTAAAAAATAACCCTAATGGAAGTTGTTGAAAAAATTGTAATAAACTAGGATGCTCGACACTAATTAAAATTAAGGGTTTTAATGTTAATGTTATTTTTAACGTTTTCAATACATAAAAAAACACTCAATGGTCATTTACCACATGTACCTATTTCACGACCAATGAGGGTTTCTAAATCGCAAAACATGCTATGAACAGATGCATATGAGATTGATCGAATGAATGTGATTGTATGTTGCAAGGATTACTTACATAAATATTCATTAAAATAACGTGAAAAATTGATTACTTGGAGCAAAATGTACATATATTTATACATATAATGCCATTTTCTCTATAATTAGACGCCTTATACTTCATTATTTGCAATCATTCTTCGTCTTGAGAAGTGTTTCATAGTAACTCCAAATATTGAATTTTTCAAACCTGTAAAACTTGGACAGATTCGTGTTTATTTTGAATTTAAAATGGAATTTAAAAAACGTGAATCTGTCATTTTTGAAATTTAGATGCTCAACGTTTCATCAAAAATTATATAACCGACATATTTCTTACCATGAAGTATTAATGCTTGCCAAATTTTAAGTACCCGTCTTGAAGCTTACGTTATACCTACCTACGTTTGTAAGCGAAACAAAATCGAATCGGATCATATTTTTTTTTTAGCTTTTTTGAAAAGAAGGGACGTTTTTATTTTATTATAATTTTAAGTAACATATTTTAATGACGTCATTCTAAATATTCTATTCAAAGAGGCTTTACTTCTTTCGTTGCCCTTTTCTCGTATTAAAATATTTAATGGCATTTTGACGTCACGTAGTAAATCGGCCCACATATTCAATCATAAGTTTAGAGTTCTATAGTACCAACAGTTTTATAATTACATTGCCAAATTTTACTCATATATCCGAAAACGTAAATTCAAATTTATTTTCTAGCAACCTATAGATCAAGAACTAGCTATATAGCGAAATATACGTCAAAGTATAAAGGTTATTTTTTTCTGTAAAATGATACTACAGCAGGTAACAATGATTGGATAATATGAACCATGAGTAGTGGTGGTTTTCTGAGATAAAATCCTTCGAAGTGTTGAAAATTGCTATTTTATTTAATTTATTTATTTAAGGGACAAATACAGTCATGTGAAATAAACAGAAAAAATACACTATGAAATGAAAAAAAAGACAGACCAATTATTTTTGCCCACAATTGATGTACATTAAATAATCATAGAAGTATGTACATACCTACAATACAACAAAAAATAAATTCAATATACTTAAAATTATTACATATTCATTTATTTCACACATCTGTCCGTGACAGGAAAGGAAGGGAAAGAAAAAGGAAGGGAGAAGGACCTAATTTGTTACTGCTGTGAAAAATAACAGAATCTGCTAGATAAAAACAAAAATTAAAATAAGTAGGTACACAAAATAAAAAAAAATAACACGTCAGTAGAGTTGTAGACAAATATCTTGAACTTTTAGCCGAGAAAGGGGGCGATTTGCACGTAAACCAACGAAGTAAAAAGACAAAAATTTGCGCTCTGCGCAACCGAAACCTCGTTCAAGATGTTTGGCGAAAATTATGTGAAGCGTTTCACCTTTCTAGTTTAATGAATAGGTATGTCTAGTCAATATTAACGCGTTTCAAATATTTTACTTGAAAATCGATTTATACTCATATTAACGGTGAATTTATTTGTCAATTTCTGCCTCCCCTACTTACACATAATTTGTACACTGGTGGGCTTGTTGCCTAAACGGCAATTACTTACGACCAACCAACGTACCTACTTTATAACGTTAAATTAAGTGTACCTACTTTAATTTGACTTATGTTTTAAGACCTTTATTTTATTTTATTTTATTTTACATTACTTCTCGGGTGACAAACAGGTAACTACTATGTCAAATATTAATTTAACATGCACCCAATAACAAGTTGCCACATTTTGGAGACTTACGATATTTATCGTCTCACAGATTCAGACTTAAAACACAATTAAATACTGTGTCTCCACCGGGAATCGAACCCGGGATCTTTGGATCAACAGTCAGATACCTAACCAACTGAGCCACGAAGGCCAACTTTGAATTTATAGATTTTTTTTAATATCTCAATAGAGACGAAGTTGGATATTATAGGAGAACCGGGAAATCAAGGAACCTACAAGGCTTACGACCTGTCATCGGCAGGTCACGTGATCACTTTATGAGCTTGCGCAACGTTCACTAATTATGCCTTCTTATCCCAGTAGTGACCTGTGATCAATCCAATCTAACTCAATAAGATGTCATAATTGGTGAAATTTGCGCTAGCGCATAAAGTGATCACGCAAACTAGCCGATGACAGGTCGTAAACACTTTAGGTGCATTGAATTCCCTGTTCTCCTATAATATTCCAACTTCGTATCTATTGAGATGATAAAAAAATGAAAAAAATCCAATGTTTGCGTATATGAAATTGTAAAAATTTGCGACCTTTTGGTTTAATGATATATTTAGATATCAGCTTTATATGTTATATTAGATGCTTAAAACTCAAAAGGGTTTCATTAATTTTCTTATGAAAATCCATTGTAATACCTCACCAACTAGTCGTGTTCAATTTCGCAGGTTATAAACTTGGAAACCTAAATTAACGATAGGTACCTACTTGCCTAATTTTGACGACGAAGTTTCTGTGTCAGCTTGGTAGGCCATCCATTTGATTACTTGATTAGTTGGACTCGGAATTATTGGGCAATTTGTTACGTTCAGTCCCGGCAATATGTATGTAACGTTTAGTGCTTCTCTCTCTTATTGAATCAATTAATTCCGCGGACGTCCGTAGTAATGCAAAGCTGACGCGCGTTCAGTTCACCTGTAGTAACAATGAGGCGAAAGGTGCTCCCGAGCCCATTCGAACATTTGGTCCCGAGGAAAGCGAGAATCATGTCTGTTTAGCATGATCGGAAGTCCGCCATCTTTGATTGGTCGGATAAGGGAGCAGTGATTAATGGCCGGACGTGCCCCTCTGACGGCGGCTGCCGTACCATAATATACGTGCCAGTACAACAATTAGTCCAAGATAGAAGCAGACTATTATAATTATTATCATGAGGCTTGTTTGATTGTTGGATTCATCATTAGATGAAGGGCAAGGGTCATATGGAAATTGCTTCGTTTGTCCCATCTCTATAGTTGTACTAACGGGGAAGTACACATAGGTACATAGCAACAGTCCTGGCATTTCATTGTAGGTAGTACAATATGTACCAATGTTCAGAAGGGTTGTTATTTACAGGTGTTTATGAGTTTAAAAGTCGAATGTTTAGATGGTTATCGGAACATTCAAGTAATTTACTAAATTTCATTTTTATTTATTTTATTTATAGAATTTCTCACATTACATAACAAAATTTATATAATATAATGTAAATCAACCTTACTAGGATAAACCTGTTTCGAGGTTAAATAATGTCACATTTGTGAAATACAAAGACGACAAAATTAATATTTAATACAATATGTTACTAGAGTAACTAGTTGGGTACTTTTAAATTACTTGTAACAAAAAATTATAATTAATGTGAAAAATACAATAACAAAAGATATTCAGATGAAATTCAAAAATAACTGAACTTAAAAAAAATGTAAATGTTCAATTTAAGAAGATTAAGGATGAAAAAATATGTTTGCAATTCTGAGACAATACAAATATCTTGATATTTATTTTATTTTATTGAAGAATTGCATAATACAATGTAGTCAAATATTGAAGAATATTGAACTTGAGTGGAGCATAATAATTATAATTTCGTTGACCAAAAAAACTTTTAGAATAAACTGTCATAAAGTTTAGAAAAGTGCCATAGTTATAAGTTTTCCTCGCTACGTTATTTCTAAATATTTAATTTTTACGTGTTACCTTCATATTACCTGTGTGTTAAAGGAATATCACCAAGAATAGACAAAAATTGTCTTCCCAATGTAACATGTTATGAATTATTTTGTGTAATGCCAATATCGATAGATTTTGAATCATTTCTAATAACCAAAACATTGTTTCAATTGCCTGTGTTATTTTATTTTTATTTTTGATTGTTTATTTAATTTTTGTTGTATGTACAACTTGTTTTTCTTACCTTTCTTTATATTTGTTATTATCTATCACCAATAATAATCAAGTACAATATTTTCAATATAGGTAGGTAATGGAAATTATGAGGTAATGGAATTTTTTTTCATAGTAAATATAATATCGTAATATTTGAGACTGGCAACTGAATATAATGAATTCATTAGAAAAATAAAATAGACTTGTTTATTATCATTTAATGATTCGGCGGATATTTTGTGGTAGTTAATATTAACCATGTTGAATCATAAATTCGCAATATACCACTTGTTTTTTGAGTCACTTCGCGACATGTTTCGGAAGTGCTTCCGAATATTTTTTTTGTTTTATTGTCGATGGAAGGACAGCGCTTCCGAAACATGTCGCGAAGTGACTCAAAAAACAAGTGGTATTTAGCGAATAGACTTGTTTAATTTGTCTAATTTGTCCAACTGTCGATTTGTTCAGGAGAACTTTGTTCTCTTAACATATCGACAATGTATCAAGCCAGAACACGCGAGAATTGTATGGAGAGGTCTACTTTTTTCACGGCTTTTCCATCTTTGAAGTCAAAAAACACCAACTGAGAGGCTTCGCAGCATATATGTTCCATACACGGATTTACTCAGAATTCGGAGTAGAACATTTCGTGTGTCTGTGTGTGTGTGTGTCTGTGTGTCTGTGTGTGTGTCCCCCCCCCCTTATAACTTTTGATCCGCTCAATTTACAGAGCCTAAAATTTCAGAATATATAAACAGTTACAGGCCTACAAAACTTTTATACTCGGAATTTTGAATTTTTGTTTCAGTCAGGGGCTATCAACTTTTGAATTTTTATTTTATTTTTCCATATATCTCAGAAACCATAAACGGTAGAACGCTGAAAATTGGTACAAACATACAAAACAAATACAAAATCTCAAATTAGTTTTTTCAAAAAAATTCCAGGGTTTCTCAAACATTTTTTATTAAGAAAAATATTTTTTTTATGATAAATTTATGAGTTTAACTGCCTATATTTCCAAAACTTTTACAATTATCGAAAAAAGCCGAAACACCCCAACTAGATAATTTAATTTTCTATAAAAAATATTAACATTGTAGTAGAAGATCTCAATTTTTTTTTAACAATTTTTTTAAAAATTGAATTTAGTGACGACATCGCTTCATACATTTTGTATGGCAGTCGCCTATACACAATATGTAAGAAGACTTAATAGTTTGATACTTCATCTCCAAACATACATACATACCATCATGCTATTTGCATATTCTGGGTAGGAAAAAGGATCTTCCTCCATACTATCCTATCTTGACATACATACCTACATATGTTGTATAGAAAACAAAATATCTGAAAATATTCATTAATTTGTATCTATGGGTTTATAGTTTGGTACATATTCTTCAACTATACATACTATCGCTATCGACAGTTGGATCTCATGTGTTACATGCAACTAGTAAATAAAATATATTTACTTCGTTTTGTATAGCAATAATTATGTATACATAATATTTTGTTTTCTCCTTTGTCTCTTTTACGCACGAGTGCTTGCACTCTGGTATGTATTTTTTTTTGTTTTATTGTAGTGCAATGTATTTTTATTATTGTGTAACTTTTTCTGTTTATTTAGATAGTGTTTTTTAATAACTATATGTATTATAAATGAAATAAATTATTAAAAAATATATTGTTAATTTATCTTACAACATTGTTAAGCAGAAAAGTATGTTTAATATACCTACCTATAAATTAAAAATATATCAATTCTTTTTAATTACAGACGGTGTTTTTGCTGTAATATACCTAAATAGGTTTGATAGAAAGACGAATAGGCTAACAAAACAAAAATAACCTGAGCAATGCAATAAATAAAAATAAAGTCCTGTTTATTAATGAGTGTCATTAGTATAGATCTAGACTCTCGTCAACTTAATCCATCGCTAACTCAAACATTCGAGGGAGACAATGTTTTTTCATCACCATCACAATCGAGGGCAACCGTAAACGGCCCAGACTTTTGTTTATAATGCACCAGAAAAGATACTTTCGCCATTAAAGTTTAAAGTGTCCACTAGGCCGGCACAGTTTGAGTGTAGGTATTCGATGTTTTCTGGGCGTTGAGTGACGCTTGTTAATTTGCTTGTCAAGTCGAGTCGAGGCTCGCTCAAGTTGGATCCTGGCTCCGATCCAAGTAGCAGCTTTCGACTCCCGCCTCGCCTTATCTCAGCCCCATCGCGACGTTTCTCCAATTAACTTCGGGCGTGTTGGAGATTACGTCTTGAGGATTGTCACACGACAGTTGTACGCAGCTATGTGACGTCACACGTCATGTTCTTTGAAACGTACCTAACAACTTCGATAATTTTTAAATTCCTCCTTAATCTCAACTGAAGCATCGTCTGAATAATGATCAAATACATTCGTATGAATAATATACACAACAGGTGTTTGTCATTTTCTTCGTTTTGTTTATTTATTAATGTCATATTTTTGTAATGAATTAATTTTAAAACATATATTTATATTGAGTATCGGGTATACGCTGACTTAGTGTTGATTAATAAAAATTATGACCATGTTTTTTCATTCGTATCACAGCGTGGTTGATGAATAATTTCTTGTAAAACATTTTTGACAGATTTTTAACTACAAACATATTTGTCGATTAAAATTATAGCAATTAAGTTAAAGGTATATTGAATCGAATATTTTTTTAATTGTATATACGCAAACATTGGATTTTTTTCCCTGTCGGGAGTCAAATGATATATTCATGGTTCTTCTATAATATCCCAACTTCATCTCTATTGAGATGTTAAAAAGTTTGTCAATAAAAAGAAAAGGTTTATTGTTTACAAATTATAATAACAATATTAATATGCCTACACTGTCTAATGCCGTAATTTTTCGTTTACACTTTTTATTCTAAATTTGTTAATAAAACATTTTCTTGATTTTATTTATACCATTATCAATTTTTAGTCTTGTATCGTCAGTGTTACCTTATTATATTCTTTTCCAAATTCTTTTGAAGATTTTACAATGTTATTACAAGGTAATGTTAAATTTTTAATGAATTATTGTTTGATGTTGAAACCTTCCCGTTGTTCAGAATTTCAGAACAAAAGTACTTGAATTTTGATGAAAAAAAAAACTTGGTCCATTCATGAGAGTTGTTAATTATAATTCTTGTTCTTTTTTGTTTAAATGTACTCGAAAAAATATTCACATAAGACGAATTTAACAACCTAACACCTCTTCCAAAAATGTGCAAAAACCCTTACCTAATATACTTTAAACGAAGTAAACTTCTGGTAACGAGATATTCAAGCTTCTACGCTTGATTATTTTCGAAAATACAAATAAAACTTTTTGAGCGCTTTTCCTTAACGAACGTTCTTGAAGATGACGGAAAAGGCTTGAAAAAAGGAAAGCAAAAAGAGATTTTTTTTTCTATGTTCGAGAAGAGTTTGGTTGTTATGTAGGAACATTGATGCGTTCGAAAGCAAATAACATGTGCCCTCATTATTTTTTGGATTTCTCTCAGTCTTATCCAAAACCACGTTCCTCAGATTCCAACCAATAGCTTCCAGGTAGGATAGGGTGTGACATCAAAGGAAATACATCGAGATCTGATGCTTTTTATTATGAGGGGATTCTCCCCGTGGCCTAAATAAACTCCAGTACCAGTTTACGTATATATTTTTTAACACGCATTCGCATATAAGTACTAACCTTTAACCAGGTTTTTGTGTGATTTTGTATTTTTTTTATCTCCTTAAAAGCAGAATTTGTTTACTCGCCTCATATTTCGTCAACATATTGAGATAACATTCAATTCAATCGCTGGTAACGAAATGCAAATATAATAATACACGTTCTAACGATAAACTTTACTCTTTATGGCCAACATTTTTATTTAAGAAATAACAAATTTGTTTTTTATACTAAATGTTACTCATTTATGTAGTTATTAGTTTGCGTTTTTCCTAATTTTGCTTTTAGTCAATAATTGCAAGAATTACTTTTTCATAAAGAATATAGTTTCATGATATAAAAAATGCGCTAATAATTATTATTTTTCAATACACAAAAGATAACTTCACAAAAACTATAAATAATACAGTTGTTATAAAAGGCTTACACAGAAGTCGCAAGACAGTACACCAAAGTGGTGGAATAATTTATCATTAAAAAAAAGTTATAATATATTATGAAATGGATCGATTTTCGTTTTTTTAATATCCATTAATAAAAAAAGAAGGTAAGTTAATTAATATATCGAAATTAATATAATAAGGTTATTTTTTTTTAATTGGAGAGATTGTATTCGAACACAAGCCCAATAGATTAAAAATAGGGTGAAATAACCACTAAACCACATTTCATTTCTAAAGGTAGGTACTTTATATTATCTTCCCCAACGAAAATACACAAATATTGTGAGTAGGTACATAATATATTTATATTGTACAAAGTAGGTATTATTTCATTACTAAGTATGGGTAATACATCGTTTCAACATAATATATTTTAAAATAATGAATTTGTAGGCACAATATTAATTTTGTTTTTGGTGACGTACGAATCGTTTGGAATTATTGTAACCGTAAATTTTACACGTTTTGAATATTTCCATTGTATGAATAACCGTATTATGAATGGTTTTGTTACTCCTATATCTAAATAATAACGCAAAGGCAGATTTATTATGTGTACTAATCAAATTGGATGCATTGTATATTGTAATCGTGTCCATTGCGACCCGCCCCCCCGCTAAGTTCCATTACTTTTGTCCATTTTTTTTCATTTCTAAAAGCAGCGGGAATCGAATCCGAAACACCGAAACCTCCCGCGGATTGTGAAAAATCCGCGACCAAGTAACAACCACCGGGGTGAGAGATGGGTGGACATTGTAGGTATTGATCCTATATAGCCATCCCTCTCGCGCCGCTGACATTTGGCATTGATTTTATTACTCTCTCTCGTTCGGTCGGCCACCCTCACGATGGCGCATTCGGAAATCTTCGTCTCCCTCCGCCACCCCTTCGTGTCCTAGGATCTTGCCAACCTCCCAGCCCTTTTGTTTATTTTATAGTTGACATGGAAGTTTAGGGACCTAAAGGACTTAAACTTGATTCTAGGATAAACACTCCAGAGATGTCTCGTTAGCTGCTCGGATTTGAACGAGTTTTACATTTTCTTTAGGCGTAATATCATATGTTGTAGGATTCCACGTGTGCTTCAATGAATTTTCAAATCTCGACTCCGTTTACGTTAATTTGTTTGTAGCATGTGTTGTATTATTTTAATTATTGAATTAATTATTTTTTTAAATTACCCAAAATTTTAATGGGATAGTCTTGTTAATTGTTTTCACATTACATTCGTATAATTTTGTATTGAATATAAACTAGAAATCTTACATTGTTGGATATTTTCAACTATTAATGATGTTTTGGCAATATTAGTACAAAATATTCACTATCAACGCTTTGCGAATTCGTTAGAAAATAATTATTGTTTATAATAATTATAATTAGGAAATAATTATATTATTATATATTAATTATATAATAAGATACGAATGTAGGATAAAGAAATATGTTATTAATATAATGAAGGTGAACACGTTGAGATGGTTTGGCCACATGGGGAGAATGAATGAGAAACGCCTGACGAAGAAAATATACATTGCGGATAGGAATGGAATGAGAGGTCGAGGCTGCACAAGGAAGGGATGGTGCCCATGTGAACGGTATTTTGAAAGACGGAAATGTTAGAAGCGTGAACAACAGACGAACATGTATGTATAAGACGATGTATGAATGTTTACGAGGCGATGAATGTATGTCAAGATAGAAGTAAGTGGCGTTCGGTTCTCTCTGCCTACCTCGTGAGGGACATGGCGTGATGGTATGTATGAATGTATATATGTCTAATTATATTATAAAAATCTGTTTGCTTTTGTGTTGGCTTACAACGAGTTATTTATTTAGTTATCATATCTTACATTTCATATATCACAATTGCTATATCAACCTCATGATAAACCTGTATCGAAGTAAAATAAAGTGACATTAGCGAAAAACATAAATGACATAAAATGTATATACAAAACAATCTGTAAAATATATTACTGTCTAATTTCTGAATACTTTATACTTTTGGTTATTGCTAATAAAACAGACAAAAATATTGTATAGATTCAATAATACTAGCAAATTCTATTCAATTTTTGTTAGACTAAATTTTCATCCCGAAGACAATTTAATAAAAAAAAACATATCTTGCGCTGTCCTTTTGTTTTCTATTTTCAGCTACATACATATTCGTATAGTTAAACTAGCGTAATCAAATCATATCAAGATTTCCCTTTTACATTGGGTTAGCAGAATCGTTGAGGAAATTTCTCCTTTGGCCAAAGCGATTCGCAACCGGAAAAACAACATACTGCGGCAAATAGTAGTTTGATATCGCTAGTAGGCATTTCCATTCAAATATTCATCAACAAAATGTCTTTTGTAGAATTGATAGAAATCTTTTCCCCTATTCAGGCACACTTTCACAGTTCATTTAACGCTATTGTTTAGGGCGGTAAGTTTTATCGGTTTCCCGGCAATCATATGCTCTGATGGTGCGAAACCCTTACTACTTACTGTAGTTGTATAATAACATACTTGTATATCGAGTCGAAATCTAGTCCAAATTTAATCCTAGGCTCCAAGACACTATTCCTTTGACTCCCCTGAGGCAACCGATAGCCCCTTTGACTATTCAATACCCATGAGAATTATATGAATAGCAATCCAGCTTAGGTATTGTTTATTAATTTGATGTATACATAGGTAAACTTTGAATGAATTTTTTTTATATTGCACAAGAAAGACTTCGTAGAACTTCAGTATTTCAATTTATTTTTTATCTATGCTATTTTCTTACATTTCTATAGTTATGTGATGTCTATTGTTTACTCAAAACTAGTCAAAAGTTGATTTAAAATATTTTTTACCAGAAACAAACTTACTAACTAAAGTTGTTTTCTTTGTTATATTTATTCTAATATGACCTATGCCAACAATTTTAAGAACATATTTATTTAATCAATTTTTGTACAGCAAAGTGTATAGAGGCTGATTTATATCCACAAGGCAATTTCTATCGACGATTCAAGGAACGCGAATTCATAAATAAATTCGGCAAAAATAGCATTAAGTAAAATAAATTACAGCAATATACAGTCTGATAATAACAATGAGTACCTATATCAAGAAAGGAGAAGGGATTTGAAGGACATCTTTGTGTACATTTTCCTCATTGAAAAAAGGGATATTTTAAAATTCAACCAAGGTGCTAGATAATGGTTTTATTTTTCCAGAAAGAGATGAATTCAAAGGTTATCGCCCCCGTCTCGTGGTCCCGGGGAGATTGGGCCAATCCGAAACGGTGGGTAATTGATGGCGATGTTGGGCTATGGTCATTATTTATAGGGATAGTAGGGTGCTGCATTATGCACGCGCTTCCCATAGCGCTACGATTCAGGAATAAGCTTTACAAGTTTCACCCCCGCGGATAAAACCTGGATAATCCTTTATCCAGGGCTTTAATTCAAAAGGGATCACTATTTGAATTCGACCATGTACCAAAAAATCACAAAAAGTAATTAAACGAAAAACCATAATTTGATTACGAGCACTAGGGCACAGCGCTGGTGATAAACTGCAAGAACGAAGGGTTAAACGTATTTCTCATTTATAATAAAAAAAAAATTATCTTTATAGGTACCTACATGAACTTTAGTGTGGGTAGGCACCTACATCCTTATTTATTTATTTATTATTTTTTTTTTTTTTTTTTTTTCGTTATCACACGACAGCTGCTGCCAATTATGGTGTGATGTGCGGTTCGATGACGGCTACCTCTGTTTAAGGTACGATTTAAAGCGCCTTATATTCCAATGGAAAATATCTACCTCGTCCGAGAGTGAGTTTATTTTTTCCATAATGCGCACCAGAGTGCTGCGGGCCACTACATCCGTTCTGGAATGGGGGACGTTCAGAAGATTATGACCTCTACCCCTTATGTAGTTGGGTGGCACAAAAAGCCCTAGCCTTTCTAGCAGTTCTGGACAATCAATAAGATTGTTGAAAATCTTGAAGCCGGTCAAAAGTAGTGCGTTATCACGCCTGCTTTCAAGACTCATATAAGAACAGGACGTCAGAAGTTCAGGGTGGTGCATGTATGTCGGATATACTCCGTGCATTCGCATATACAGGTACCTCATGAACTTCTTCTGAATTTGCTCCAACATATCGGAATATTTTCTTTGGTAGGGCGCCCAAACTGCGCTTCCGTACTCCAATTTGGTACGCACCATACAGTTGAAAATATTTTTCAATGTTTCATGGTTAGAAAAGTATCTTCCAAGGCGCATTGTAAAGCCCAGAAGTTGACCGCATTTGGTAGTTACTGATGTTATATGTTGAGCAAAAGTTAATTTCGCATCAAATATAACTCCAAGGTCTTTTAGTTCACATATCCGGGCTAACATTGACCCATTCATATTGTAATTATACATAATTGGAATTCTGGAACGTGCATAACTCATAACAGAACACTTTTTAATGTTAAAGTGAAGGTTATTTTCAATAGACCATTTCCAAAGGTTTTCAATGTCTGATTGCAACAGAAGACAGTCTGCTATACTTTTGATACTAATATAAAGCTTCAAGTCATCGGCATACAACAGACATAGACAATACTTGATAACATCCTGTATATCATCAATGAATAACAAAAACAACAGTGGCCCCAAATTAGATCCCTGTGGTATTCCAGAGCAAGCTCGGATTTCTTCGGAACAATATTGACCCACCGCTATATATTGTTTTCTATTTTTAAGGTAAGAGGCAAAGAAATTTAAAAGTTTGTAGTTAAATCCAAAATCATGTAATTTCTGGAGAAGGATGTCATGGTCCACACGATCGAAGGCCTTAGCAAAGTCGGTGTATAAGACATCCGTTTGTACTGTGGAATCTAGATTCATTGAGATATAACTGGAAAACGTTAAAAGATTTGAAATGGTCGATCTCTTTGGTAGGAAGCCATGTTGACCTCCTCTTAGAAATGGTTGTATCTGAGGGAAGATACTCTTATAGAGACACATTTCAAACACTTTTGGAAAGACAGATAGGATGGATATTGGCCTATAATTATTCACATCCATCTTGTCATTACATTTATGTATAGGCGTGACTTTTGTTGTTTTCCATCGTGTGGGAAATGTATCATTTGCTAAACAGATATTAAATATATAGTGTAATGGTTTACTAAGATACTTACTATTTGACTTTATAATATTTGCAGGAATACCATCTGGTCCAATCGATTTCTTAGTGGCGAGTTCCTTTATGCACTGTTCTACAGATTCTATAGAAAGTGTGGCCAGGGTGACCCCTTCAGAATTTCGCGGATTACGCTGTTGGATATTCCTGACGTTGAGATCAGGTGGATGTTGGTTATACACTGAGCTGAAGTACTGAGCAAAAGCATTTGCTACTGTCCCTTCATCTTTCAATATTTCGTCACCCTGTCTCAAACAAATGTCACTATTTTCACCTATTTTTTGATTATTTACAAATTTCCAGAGAGAACCTATGTCCGTTTTTACACTAGATTCGATCTCGTGGATATATTGAGTATGTGCAGATGCGATAAGTTTTTTTACCTCGGCGCGTTTGCTAACAAACATTGCGCGATCCGCGTTTCGGGAATGTTTTTTAAAAAGTATGCGGTATTTTTCTTTTTCCTTTATAACGTCAATTATAGTTTTATTAAACCACGGTGGATATTCCTTTCGACTGTTACGTCGCTTCAAGGGAGCGCACACGTCCAGAATTCCATATATGACATTATAAAAGTAGTCAACAGCATAGTCTGTATTATATATAGTTAGTAAAATATCCCAATTAAAATTTGACAATATATCAGTGAACAGAATATAGTTAAATTTATTAAAATTATAAGGTGGACAGCGCGGGGAAACAGGGGAGGTGGAGGGGCGCGGAGCCCGTCGCCCTCTCCCCCGTCCCCCCACCCGCCCTGAATGGGGTGATATAAACGCCCTAAATGGGCTTTTACATACACAATTACAAATTATTAAAACATATGTTTATGAACCACGAAGCAAAATACATACATACATAATTATAAATAGGTACCTATATATAACAACAACAAAAATATCAAGAAAAAAAATAAAAAATATAAATTTACAAATTATATAAGTAGTGAAGTACAATAAAAATAAAATTAAAGAAAAACAAGCAAAAGATAAACAAAAATAAAAAATTAAAAGAAAAAAGAAGAAGAACCCATAATTTATACAATCTTTAAAAGTCTCTCTTTATATTCATATATCGAACAGCAAAAGACATCAACAGAGCCAAACTCATTACCAAGTCTATGTTATCTCAGAATAGGCGAGTGAATATAATAATTAATACTAGATTTTATGATAAAAAATAGTGAAGCCTGTGTTTGTCGTATACGGGTAATCGGAACATTAAATAAAATGAGACACGTTAAATCAAGGACGTCCAACCAGCCATTTAAAATCTTATATAAAATCATCAAATCACTAATTGTCCTTCTACTTGATAGTGTTTTTAAGTTTAGTGTACACATAATGCATTTAAGTTTAGTGAATTATAATTTATTTGTTCAAAGGGAATCGATAATTTAAAATTGACAAATCTTAAGAATTTTCGCTGAACTTTTTCTAATTTATACTGGTGAGATTTATAAAAAGGAGACCAAATAACTGAATTATATTCTAAGGTGCTTCTAACTAATGCAACATACAACATTTTGAACGAGCTTAGTGAATTGAAATCCCTTGCCGTTCTCAATATAAAACCTAAGCATTTCATAGCTTTATTAGCTATCTCATTTATATGAGGGATAAAGGTAAGACCTTCATCAAAGAGGACACCAAGTTCTACAACCTGTGATACTTTTTTAATATTAATTTTATTAATGCTATATTGATAAGAAATAGGAGATATATTTCTATTAAAAGTCATAACATCCTTATATGAAGATTCTTGTAATAAATAACAAAAAGCATTATCATTATTAACAAAATGATAATGTTTTAGACGATATACATGAGACAACTTACACTTACACATTTGATATTCACATACTTACCTTTACATATTATTACTTATTACATTCACTACATACATCATGATAAAAATTAATGAAAAATAGCATCACCTCAGAACAGACCTAGGTCTAGTGAGGCGATATATTCCATATAACTTTTTTAAACTGTTCATAGTGTAATACCAAATGTTTATATTTATAAATTGTAAAAAAACTTATAAAAAGAAAACATATAAAAAGAAAACACAGTTTGATTCCACATTGAGTATATTTAATTTGCCTAAGCGCTTTCGCCAGTCACAGCTGGCATCCTCAGAGGCACACTATATACTAACTGTTTATATTTATAATGTTTTAATTTAATTTGTATTGTTTAATAATCCCAAAATAAAAAAAAATCTTAACTGACCGATTAATACCTAGTTTAAACTAGCAATCCAGTGGACACATTTATATTCCTAACCTTATTTATAATCCCCACTTTTAGAATGAGATGATAATGTTATAATAACGAAAATTGGATGCATATTTTAAAAATTTCTATCTGAGACCTATCTTGGGTAAAATTACTAAAGACGGAACTAAATTTCTGTCACGTATTGTTGTTGAATTAATTTCTTTGTGAAATAAAATCGTTAAATTATCTATAAATATTTTCAATTTTCAGTTTTATGTAGAAAAAATTTAATAAATGTATGTGAGACTTGTAGGTATGTGTGTTTATGCCCTACATAAAAGCTACCAAAATAATTGAATGGATGAGTGTAATTGACATCTACAATTGATACAATTTCATCTGAAATAAAATTCCCTTCTTTCGCCTATTTAGTTTGTGTTGAATGTTCGTATGTTCCGTTTATATCGTTTTATCTTCCTTGTTTGTTTTTATTGCAGGTATCATCATATAGGGGGAAAAACGAAAATGGCCGTGGAAAAGTTCAATATTGTTTAAATTTTTGTGATCATGGCAAATAATCTTCGCATTCTTTCCCCGGCAAAGTTTCCTCCGTGTTCTCACAATTCACATAATGTTGTGAACATTCCAGACGTTTGATTTCACGAGCCATAAGTTTGATTCGATCACACTTTCAAAGTTTACGCCTTGAAACGTCTCCATATGACGTTATGACATATAAGGTTTGTGTGTTTCGCGGCAATTCGATTTGGCCTATCGATAAATTCTTATCTCATGCCAATTTTTTCGGGCAATTTTTATACGCCAGGTAGGTTTAATGAAGCAAATGATTACTTTTCGAAGATTTTCAATCATGCAGACGCATATTCTATTAACAAAAACATTTTGTACTCGTTTAATGTTTCTGTATATCTTATTACTCCTCACTAACACAAGGTGATATAGTGGGGAGTTATGATTTCGCAATTTTTAAGGGTATTTTTTTTTTGCAGATTATCAACTAGTATCATGCTGAGATTGTATTCTGAAAGTTTCATCACAATGTATCTGTGTGTGTGTGCTATGTACGGCGTGTTCATTTTTTACTTTATCGATTATAGACTAAAATACTCATTCGATTCTATTCAAATTTTGCAAATATGTGTATCTAATACTCGATTAGATTCCATTAGATTTTGAACGATATATGAATAGTGCTTCTCAATTTTTTTAACTGTCAAATATTTCAAAGTGACCCCAAGCTCAGGAAACTTAAAATTTGAAATTTTTGTTTTCTAATTGGTAAAAAGGCACATCACTTTCATAAAATGGCATTGAAGAGTTATCAAGTTTTCATAATAAAATATTTAAATAAAAAATAATTTAACAAACTCATTTCATGATAATGTTGGAAATTTTCCATACAAAATTTGAATACTTTATAGAATGACTTGTTAGTGGGGAGTTTAGCGTTGGCCACAACCCACTCGTTTTATTATTAACACTATGCGTTGAACGCAACATATCGAAATTAAATTCTTTGCTTTCGCGTCAATGAATGGGAATGTATTTGACGCGAAAGCAAAGAATTTATTTGACGATTTGATATATGCTATACTTACAAAACAATTAAAATATAAGGTAGATTTATCAAAAAAAAATTCAAACAAATATGGGAAAACTTACTTATTTTTACTATAATAAATCAAAATGATTTAATAATAAGGTACAACTTACGTTTCCAGCAAACAAATTGGAACTAGTACGAACATTTTAGAATACACATAATAAGTATCGGTTTATACTGAATATATAATAATATAATAATTTATGAAGTTTTCGATTCATTATTCCAAGTTTGTTTTCAGAAATCAATGTCTAAATAATTATCTTTTTATTCGAAAAGTCTTCTAATTTAATTTAAACGTTTTACTGCTGTTTAAACCACGCCAATTTCCAAAAAAACATTGTTTCATTTTTGCTTCTGAAACATGTTTTAACAAATAAAGAAAATGAATACAAAATGCTGTGAATCGCAGTTTCCTACATACGTAAATGAAAATAAAGGTTGAAAAACTACTGAACGTATTTCGAAACATACAGTCAAATTTGGCACAACACGGCCTGGGTTTGCAAATAACTGGGGTTATTTATAAACCAATTATGCCGTTTTGTTACACCTACAAATTCATATTATAAACATTTATGGTACATTCATTCATACATAACAATACAAGAGGTCAACCGTTGTGGCATAGTGGTTAGTCCTTGAATTTGGTGGCCTAAGTTCTATTTCCAGCAAAAAAAAATTATAATTACTTGCTTCTCTGGAATCGTGTTCCGTTATGTCATAAAGAAATTTCTTCCGTATTTTGTATTGAATTTGTATTTTTACTATCCTTTAAGATTGAAACATGAAAGCCTGAATGTAGTTCGAATTAAACTATACCTAACAAATTTCGTGTTTATTTAATCATTCAACTAATCTCTCAAAGTATCCGTCAGTTAAATTTAAAAAAACTTAAAATTTTGTGATCGTATTCATTGTTAATGTTCTATTGCCTTCTAGTCTTGAATACTAAATTAGCATATTAAACAAGTTATCTAACATTCCTTATTCATTCATACGAAATTCCATATTTTTTATGTGGATCATGCAAGTCCCATTTTTGTTATTCCTTTTTATACCAACTGATAAAAATGAGGTAATACGTTTTATTTGTCTTTACAATTTTCATTCGAAATGCTGCGTAATCATAAAATATCTCGCATCTTATTTTCGAAGAGAAACCCCATGAAAAATTCAAATCATCTTGAAACGTAACACATGATTTCAGAAATTCTTAGACGAGACGACTTCAGAGTCAGGGCTGAATACTTCTGGATGTTTAAATTAAGGAATCGTATTTCCCCAGACAATATCTGGATTGTTCTTCAGAAATTTCGGCACATAGCGGAGATAACGCCCGCGTCTGTAGGCGAGTTGGGAATATGAGAGCTTGTGACAAGAAAAAAAGGCGGGTAAATTAAAAAGAATCTGCGTGAATTGTTTAAACGTAGCTTTTTTATTACGACATGTCGTGAAATTTGATTGGATATATGCCAGGAAACGAGAAAAGGTTGGAACTACAATAAAGGCCGTATTTGAGTGTCGACAAATTAAACAAAATATGTGCTGTCTGAAGTCTGAACTTATGTTTGTTGTTAATATAAAGGGATTTCGCCCTCACAACAATATCTTATAAATATCTTAATATCCCTTGTGGTCGTATGGATAATAACATAAAAATATACTTTTTTTAAAAGGACTGAGGCTGATATAATACATTTTCTTCCGTCGTGTCAACAACGCATTTATACAATCTTCTGCCAGTGCCTAGCAACGTCGATAGCACAATCATTGCCCATCACAAGATCGTGCATGGTGCAGTTGACTGGACTTGAGGGGCAGCTGCAGCTTAATATTACCTAATGAATATTAAGGATAATATACATACAGGTAATATTATCCTTATATTCATATTTATTAAGATTATGTATGAATCAACATAAATCAATATATGCATATTACTTACCATACGACACCTCCATCAGTATATTTGATGCTAAAATATATACAAGCACCATATAAGGAAATATCAAGAAAAGAAGGAGTGAATTGAAGGATGCAGAAAGAATTCCTTAGATTCGTTAGATTTTTTTTTCATTTTCCATTGACAAAACTACATCACTTAGGCTATTCTGTCCTAGGTATGTGCTAATAATTATGTTGTAATTGTGTTATTAAGTATATCAAACATTTTGTGCTTACTGGTCAACCTTCTTAACATGAATTTCTGAGCGATCACTTAGTTTATAAAAAAGTAATCTACTTGCATTGTATTATTATTCGATGTGTTGAAATCTTGCTTCTTTGAAAAAAAAAACTATATGGATTAATGTTTTATTAAACCATTAAACAAGTTTTTATGACATCATCAATCATCATAAAGCAGTAATAATGACGTATTGCTTATGATTTATTGATTTCATGGGCAGTAATACACCGTAATTAATATAATACCCTAAAGTAATCTTTAACCACCATCTCAGTAGTTGAATGAACACACGCGCACAGCACTGCCATAGTATCGGTGGTACATACTACAGACTTTGTACTACAAACCAAGTACAAAGTCGGTATACATTATACCTACATATTTCTAGTTCCCCTCTATAAAAATATCCTTAAATAACTCACATAATATTTCAATTACTCTAGAGGTTGAAACTCAAAAAGTTCCCTCTTCATTACTCTGGATTATTACGAGTTTTACCTCTTAAAAATAATCATTTATGTTCTCAAATTAGTAGGGGTTCCTTAAGGAGGAAAGCATGTTTATTTAAAAAATTAATGATAGGATTTATATTATTACGTATTTTTATGGAGAGCCTGGAACGATTTTGCTGCTATTTTAGCGTGCTCAGCAATACTTTAACTCAAAATTTATTCGAATGCTTAATAATAATTCGTATTTACAAAAGCTATGAAGATATTGTTCTTTAATTATATTGATTTCATAATATTGCCTTTTTCGAACTATTCATTAAAACAAGTATATCTCATCCTTATATTTTCTGAAACTTTTCTACCTCAAACCAATATGTTATTTTACTTTTTCTTTTAGATGAAAATTCGTATAGATATTCGATTTGTGCCGAAATCATTAAAGTTTGAAATTACAGTTTGTAATTTATTTTATAAAATAATTAAATCAATCAATAAGGATGATTTCTATAGTGCCGTTTTCAAAAATATCTCACCTCAAGCACGCTGTAAAGTAAACCACGTATTTTATTAAAAAAAGAATAAAGTTTCTTCAAAAAAACTTAAAACAAAATCAGAACTAAAGACCAACAAAAGTAAATAATAAACCATAATTATATCGAAACTTGTTTTTATATTAAACATCATGGGATCGGATTTCAACACTTTTTAACTGTTATCAATTAGTTTTCCCGCTTCGTAAAGTTACAGAAAAATCATCTTGTGGTTTTTACCGTTTGGAAATCTTTGACATAATCAATATCTCGGAGTTGGTTGAACTAATACCCCGTCCCGTCCCGTGCACATGTAAGATTGAATGCACCCCTGTGTTTGCTTCTAGACGTTTTATGCTACGGTCAGTTAGTGGTCTGGCAATGAAGGCATTATATGTCAGGGATGTACTCCGATACAGAATGCGATAAATAATTAATTTTTGTGTTCGTGTATTTTTTACTCGAATCCCGAATAATCAACGATTTTGTTTTAGAGTGCAGAATTTGGATTGAGTTATTATTTTACCTATTCCTCAACATTTGTATTTATCTTTCTTAGGATATCTACATAAAATTAGTCTATAACACCATTTAAACATTTATGTACATCATCTTTCTGCCTTTCGAGAAGTAGGCATTGTTCTTGCTAATCTTGCTAACGTTTCTATGTTTATTTTAAGCATAATTTTTTTCGTACAATCGTAACGTTACGTAATCTTACTTATATATCGATCTTTTTACCCCTCTCTACACCAGGGGGAATACTTGGGGGTTTTGAATTTGCAATTTTTTTAGTTTATTTTTTTTTATTGCAGATTATCAACTAGTATCATTCTGAGATTGTATTCTGAAAGTTTCATCACAATGTATCTATGTGTGTGCTGTGTACTATTTTCTATGCGCAATGTACTATGTACGGCGTATTTATTCCACTTTCCATTAAAGACTAAATTACTCATTCGATTCCTTTCAAATTTTGCAAATTTGTATTCCTAATACTCGCTTAGACACCATTAGATTTTGAAGGATATCTGATCAGTGCTTCTCAATTTTCTTCACTGTCAAATATTAAAAGTGACCTCAAGCTCAGGAAACTTAAAATATGTTATTTTCTAACAGATTTTTAATTATCTCAATAGAGACGAAGTTGGAATATTTATTGTAGGAGAACCGGGAAATCAAGGCACATACAGGGCTTACGACCTGTCATCGGCTGGTTTACGTGATCACTTTATGCGCTTGCGCAACGTTCACCAATTATGCCTTTTTAATGATATCCCTATCAATTCAATTTTGAAAGTTCTATATATTGTAATACTGAAATTCTTTTCGCTTGAAAATAAGGAATTTTTACTACAGCCATCTATGGGTGAAATTATGAACAACAATCTGATTATTTTTTTTATTTATTTTGTTGCAACGCCATCTATTGAGAGAATTGGTTTTTTGTAAATAATGAAAGCTACAATTCTTATATCTGAGGTGACAATGCATTTTTCGCATGGAAGTCACCCCTGAATTGCGCCAGACTTATAGGGTCATTTTTGTCTTATTTACCTACTTGTACCAATGTGTAGGTAATCGAATATTTTTATTATTGCATATGCGCAAACATTGAATTTTTTCCCTGTCGGGAATCAAAGATATTTTTTAACAGATTTTTAATTATCTCAATAGAGACGAAGTTGGAATATTTATTGTAGGAGAACCGGGAAATCAAGGCACCTACAGGGCTTACGACCTGTCATCGGCTGGTTTACGTGATCACTTTATGCGCTTGCGCAACGTTCATCAATTATGCCTTTTTAATGAGATCCCTATCAATTCAATTTTGAAAGTTCTATATTATATTGTAATACTGAAATTCTTTTCGCTTGAAAATAAGGAATTTTTACTACAGCCATCTATGGGTGAAATTATGAACAACAATCTGATCATAATTTCACCCATATCTTTGATTCCCGACAGGGAAAAAATCCAATGTTTGCGCATATGCAATAATAAAAATATTCGATTACCTACACATTGGTACAAGTAGGTAAATAAGACAAAAATGACCTTATAAGTCTGGTTTTCTAATGAAAACAAAAGAAAGAGAAAACCATGTGCTTTATTTTTATACAACTGCTTCACTTCTATATCACATTCATACATCATCTCATTATTCTTTATTCAGAATTAAATATCGTGATGTAGTTTTATAAATATTTAATTTCATGTAGGTTTCTTTGAATACCTATTTACTTTGATATTTGATGTTGTTTTGGTAGACAATAAACTTTTTGAAAGACTGCTATTTAGAAACCCGGTTGACCGAAAGGGATTTATATAACCTTAAGTAATAGTAAAAAGTTGTCGTGTTGTTTAATTGAGTCAAGCTATTTTTCAATAGTCATAATAGTGCTCGGTTGAATTATAGCGCCGTTATTGCTTAAATAAATCGCCTCAAGGGCGCTGTACAAATATAAATATTCAAACTATTTATAAAACGAAAATGTGAAATAAAAAGTTGTGTGTTGGAATAATGGTGGAAAGTTACGATGTATTATAAAAATAAAATAACGTTTCAATTTATTTCCCGAAATAGGTGCGCCCGCCCCCTCCCGAGTCAGAGGCAAGGCAGGGTCCGGAATCGGTCAGTACGATAAGGGTGTTTTTATTATTTCAGTGAAATATTTCAGCGGAATGCCATTTTTAGTGGAAATGGAGGCTTCGTATGGAAAACTTCTATCGCCATAACGTAGCTGTCTAGAGATGGGAAGGCTTTGATAGGATTTAAGGGATAAATATACCATAAAGAATAAATAAATAATAATACTATGCGTCTATAAAAGAATGATTCTTGTATTTGCTCCCTATAATATAAACGGATCAACATTTCAAGAACGGTTGCATCATAAAATGGAAATGATGAATGACGTAAACATCAATGTTAACATCAATCAAGGGAAAATTATTTTTTTGTAATTTTTATGTAAATATATACCTACCTACCTAAGATAATGTTTTTTTCAGTTAAAATTTTTGTACGTATTTATATAGGTGGAATAGGCGTATTAGTCGTTAAAAAACTAATGAAACTCTTACAAACTGCGTATTAAACGTTTTAAATTTGCCATCAAATAATATAAGGTAGGTGCATTCAAAACTTAAAAAAACATTCCCATTTAGGTACGTTGGCAGCTGCAGTCGCCCTCTTATTAAGAGGCTATAGTAGGCTATATAGTATATTTTGAAAATAATTTCCCCAGTAGGTACCCTCAAAAGATACATCTTTGAAATAAGGAACTGTTTGTATGTACATCTTTATTTTATTGCATGAGTTTTTTGAACTTTGAATTTGTTTAATACTTTTCTTGTGAAATTAGTTTTAGTAAAACCCTTTTTTATTTTTTTTTGTTGTAAGTATCTAAAAAACTACAAAGCCTATACTTAAAGCAGATTTTTACTTCAATCGAAAGAGAATTTGAAAATCTACCGGCTGAGTTTTTAATTATGATAACATTTTAAATAACTATCCTTGATATTTAAAAAAAACCTCTAAATTTTACCATTTTTGCTCGATAAAATGTTTTATATAACACATGTCAGGTGATATGGAGTATTTCTTGGTGTTTCATACATTAGAAGGTAATTTAGTGTGCATTTTGCGTACATCCGTATACCCAAGGTATACAAGGGCCTTAAGAGATTCGAGTAAATATTAAAAATATTCGAGAAAAGTAGTTTATATTTCTCACCTACTTGTCTGTAGCAAAATGAGCCATGTGTAATAATGACGTTAGATGCCAATGGTGATAATTGGTAAAAAGGCTTTCGAGAAATAACGATCATTTTTCTTTATTTTTCCCTATTTTATCTGCGTTTGAAGAAGTAATAATTGGGACCATTAATAAACGATCCACTGGGATTTCATGGAAAGGCTATGACTTAGTATTCTCTAAGTTTGTTGCGATCAATTTGTTAATGAAGCCAATTTCGTTCATTCTCAACCGACAATCCTTTCGAATTAAAATATACCCTTCCTATTTTAAGTTTCTATGTATACGTCGAGAGTAAAAACAAAAATAATATCATTATTTGATTTGATATTTTTTTTATTCATTTACCATTTACCTATATAAGCAAATAATCTTTTTAGAATCTTCTTCACGTTGGAAATTATGCCAAAAAAAATATAAAAATATTCCCGGTTTAATGCAATAAGTATTGCATTGTATGAAATATAAAGTTGTTCAATTTATCAAAATACCAAAAGAATTAAGCTGTCAGTTGTCGCATGCATTGTCGTCGGAAATACTATTTGAATGTTTCAGGCTCCAAATTGGACGAGAAGTTAGTTAATAATCGATTGCAAAATTCCTGTACAGACAGACAAGTGAAGTTGAAGTGAAGGAAAAAAATATTTTTTTTAGAAAAATTTCACTGGTTTTTTAGGTTTTATTACATACAATACCTACCTATATATTTTTTTTTAATTGATTATTTGTTAAATGCCGTCTTTGTGAAACAACCTATCAAGGGCGCATCTGATGATATTCATCATATTTTTAATGAATTTACCTATTCCTACACATCAAATTATTTTTAAAGAAAAAAAAGAATTTGGACTACTGCTTTCATTTGATTCTTTCTACCCAATTTTACGGCAATAAAAATTTCATGGATTCGGATTTAATAAAAAAGTATACTAATAAGTAAGTTATATTTTTTTTGTTTCCAGTATTCGCAGTATTTTGTGATTAAATATTTTGTGATTGAAATGAATTAAAAATGCCTTTTTTCGACAAAAAATTGTCCAAGACCTACCTACCTATGTATGTATAGATTATTTTTGGATAATATTTGACTTCTGAGTATTTAATATCACAGTATTTCAATTCCGATTTTCAAATAATAATAATAAGTTATTTGTATAGCGCCGTTTAATGATTCGAGATAATACCAAAGACGCTGATTTTAGTGTCGCTCCTCCGATGGTGGAAGGATTAGCCGGCATTCTGCCGTTTCTAGAGATTTCATACATATACATACCATCACACCATGTCTCTCGCGAAGTAGGCAGAGAGAACAGAACGCCACATTTTTCTATACTGGCACGCATCCATCGCCTCGTCAACATTCATGCATCGTCTCATACATGTTCTTCTGTTGTTCACGCTTCTAATACTTCCGCTTTTTGGAAAAGCGTTCACATGTTCGTGCCATCCCTTTCTTGGGCGGCCCCGATCTCTCATTCAATTCCTGTCCGCTTTGAATATTTTCTTCATCGGGCGTTCCTTATTCAACCCCCCATGTGGCCAAACCATCTCAATGTGTCCATATAACATCCTTATGTACGCATTTCTTACCCTGTCATACATCATTCTATATTATATTTCTTTACGATCTCATTTCAACTGCATTGATTCTGCTTTGGTGCGACTTCTGCCATGTTCAGGTTTCACTTGCATAGTTTGCATACGTCAAGGTTGATACTAAGAAAGCGTTATGAATGGCAACTTTGGTCTCCGAATCTTGAAATTCAATCCACGTGGAGGCTCCTTCCGCGTCCCAAGACACAGTGGTAGTAAACACTGGTGGAATCCTAGTGGCCAAATATTGGGGGCAACGAATATGATTCCGAATATGGAAAGTAAGTAATTTCTCAATACAGCCAGGTATTGAAGTTGACAATAAATAAATCATAGAATCGAATATATTTCTTACTGTAAACATGCGATGCCTGCATTTAGAAGTATCAACTCCCAACATACAACCTATACTTGAAATGTATTATTTATCGAGTTGAGTTTTCGGGCCTACATGACCCTCCATGTTTGATCTAACCACTTTGCAATGGAGGTTCTGTTTGAATTATTTTCACCAACAGAAGTAGTGAAGCTTTAGTGGAAGGTATGTAGGTACTGTACAACTCCCGCCGCCATTCATCGTATTTTATTTCAATGGACGATCTGTCCGTCGGCTGCTTTCACAAGGTTTCCCTTCTTTGCATAATGCGCCGTGCCGCCTACCAACTACCGCCTCTGAACAGGATTGGCACGGGGACCCAAGCCGCACCTAATACATGTCATCTTGAGAAGCTTACCTACAACGCTATAAAAACATCAATGTTAAATTTGATATCTAGAACATTTTTTAAAACACGTTTTGAGATTGTCGATGGAAGAATTGCAAGATTATCATTCACGTCAGACACCATTGGTAGCTAGTTATTATTCATTTTTATATGTTCTAAATTAATTAAGTCACCAGTCTTCTTATGGATATGATGAAATAATTTACTCTAGGTTGAATTATATTGCTTCTCGGGCAGTTATTTTGTTAAACATAAATTTAATACGCATCCAAAAAATTATACATTTTGGGGACTTAATGTCATTTATCGTCTCACAGATCCAAACTGAAAATAAATACAATGAAAAACTAAGTCATATTTAGGTTCTGTAATTATAAAAATATTTTTTTTTCATACTTAATAGTTCATTATTTACAAATTTAAGTCATAAGAATGTTTATTATTTAGTGTTTGCTATATTTATCGCTTATAATAATTATATCTTACATGTAGGTACAATAAGTCACGTACTTAACTATCTTTTGATTATATGTGATTATGATATCAATCAGTCTAGCAATTTATAAAGGACATTAAAGTTAAAATTCAAAGATTATATTGAGCTACTGGTGTTTCAAAATATTGAATTCAATTTTATTTAATGAAATCTTAACGATCTGTTGATTTCTTAGTCATTTATGATGTTGAAAAATATACTACTCTGAAACAAGAGCTATTTTTACTAATATTTGTATATTGTTTGGTGTACAAAGCATTTCTTTAACTATCTGTTTTTTCTTTTCGTGTTATTTTTATTGAAAACTATCACATTATGATATTATCTTCGCATTGTTGCAGTACTATGCTGCCGTTTTTATTTCAAAGATGGGTGAATTAGGGCGCTCGCTTGCTTTACCACTTATGGATTAACTCTTATACCCCCTCTGTTATACGTTGCTGCTTAGTGGCTGGTATCTGTAATCATCCACTGCAATCGTTATTTTTGTGAATGCATGCGAAATAATATTCAAAATGCGGTAGAAAACTAACAAGTATCAAGTAAAATGGTACACCAGAGCGGAAAATATTTAATATTTTTAACGTATCGCGAAAATAGTAACATTTCCCGAACGTCATCACATTTAAATCTAGATTTGCACAGTAAAAATGCACAAAGATTTAATGTCAGTTATAATAATTTATTTACAGATATTTGTATCAGTCTTTTTACTGTTGCAATGTGTAAAAATAAATAAAATGAATCTTAAAAATACTTTGAAATCAGATATTTTCTTCTTTCAGCTTTATCAATTATAATATAGCTTGTGTATACATAGTTTAGCATTTATTATACAATAATTGTACAACAATCATGTACAATTATTGTACAACAATCAATTTTTATGTTAACATTGATTCTTATTAATGTGCATTATTTTTATTCAATGTACCGTAAAATTACTTTTCATATATCAGTTATACTGAGTTTTCTATTCTTTTTTGTTTCAGGTATGAAGAAAATTCAAGGATTTCATTTCACCTGGTAATAATTTGTCAATTTATTATTGCGTTTGCTATTTTTATCGTCTTTGTTTTTTAGAATATATGATATGTATAGTAACATTAATCCCATAAATCGAAATTTATGCCCACATTATTACTCCCGCCCGACACACGCTAATTCGGCTGACGTGTGTAGTTGTATGGAAATATTAGCTCCCGTGCCGGCGTCGTGGGTTCGATTCCCAGCAGAAAAGATATTAATATATGATATTTTATCATATTATCGATGCTTCGCTGCACTAGTTCCTACGAACACGTCACTTGTACGTACATCATTAACAATGCAAAATATTTTTGTAAAACAATGTTGTTCTGAGGCGCCTTTTATCATGCTAAATCTCCATTACTCTTTATTTATTTGACGTTGGTAACAAGAAATATATTATAATATTGCATAATTCCAAGTACAGATATATGTAGGATTTTTTATTACTTTTTGTTTCAATGAATGCAACTTTTCTCTCTTAAGGTTGTACGTAAAGCACACGATTTTAAAACATTTATAAAATTCGATTACGATCTATGACAATTCCGATTCTTTATAATATAAATTTATTCGCGGCTTCCCCTGGGGGTCACGTGGTCAGTGATTATTCAAACTGTTAAGACATAATGTCTCATTTTGGTGAAGTATCCCTTAAAATTTATATTTTACTAGCCATAAAATTCCAGATATAAGGGGTGGATTAAACAAAAAAGAAGGTTCGCTCCGGAGGGTATGTTTGGGGAGATTAGAAAAAATTAGTTAGTCAATTTATTTTTACCGCGTGTTTTTTTTTACCGCTTACCCTTTTCTTATCTCAGTTTATTTTTTCAAAATTACTGAAATACACAACATGTGTATGTAGGTACCTATGTGATGTATCATCTTATTAAACATTTTATATAAGTGGGTAAATACAATAAATTTCATACTCTTGTACGCTACCAATAAATTCTTGGCTCATGGACCATTTTGATTAACTAAATAGTCATATTTAAATATTCACATTGATACTTACCTTTTTAATTATTCAATTTTGTTGATAAAATATCACAGAATTTTTTTTTTAATAAAATTCTAGTGAATGCCCTGAAAAAAACATTTTCGTTCATGCCATCATGTGTATGAGTTAAACTGAAGTTAGTTAGTTTTGAGCATATTTATAGAATGAATAATTATTGGTTAGTATTGGTGTTAAGAGTAATAATAGCATGTGGGACTGTTGTAGAAAGGTATATCATGATCATGTGATTGATATTTTTAAGGTTGGAAGCTCAGAAATCGGCGAGCATGTATGAGAGAATGCATGAATTTTAAAAAAGCCATAAATTTTTACAAGGATAGAAGTGTATGTTGCTCGATTCTCTGAGCCGATCCTGTTAGTAACATGGCATGATAGTCTGTATCTACATACATACATATATATGAATATATGAATTCTGGTTTCGTTCTATTAGAGACCATCATCTACACTGATAATTGAATGAATTCAACGATTTTTGTAATACAATTGTATTTGTTCGATAAGATTTGCCAGAAAGAGCCGAAAAAACTGCCAATAATTATCTCAATTATTTAACGATTCTGTCTTCGTTGTTTTACTATATTATCGTTACATTCAATAAATGTTTGCGATGTCTTGTTGACCCAATTAAACACAACGAATATAAACAGTGGACGATTCATGTAATGAATATCGCCTCGAAACTAACATCCATGCGCATTGTGCATCTTTATCATTTGTTTGTGTTTGTTTGTAAGAAAATACCTACTTTTGATGTAGGTAGGTACCCAAAGAAAAAGATCAATAGGTCGAGGTCAGATTAAACCAAGATTATAGTAATTGCGCGCCACTACTTTCTTTTGTACAAAAAAAAAGGGTTTATTTAGATCTTTATTGTTTTAGACAAAATGTGGAACATATGGTTATCTTTTTTTATAATCATAAGTATTGTTTACTGGTGAGCTTTAATTCACATCTCTAGCATACTTCTTTGCAAATCAACTACCTACAATATTTTTGTAGGTAGTTGGTAGCCGACTGCCGTGGCACAGTTGGAAAGCCGTTTGATTTCTGTGCGGGCGTCCTAGGTTCGATCTCCAGCAGAGGATAAATTATTTAAATTAATTTCTCACGATAATATTGCTTCTCTGGGCTGGAAACACTGGTTAGTTGGAAGAAATTGCAAAAAAACTCGCCACTTGCGCAGGGTACAAGTAAGTGTTTATTATAATTACTGTTTAAATACATTTAACTGCAACCACGAATACAAACACTATTAGTAGGTATAATAAAATAATTTCCACTTTTAATTTTATTTACACTGACAGCGTTTACTATGTAGAATTCCATTTTTAAAAATAAATTAAACACTTGTTTTTCTTTCTACATTTATTTTTACTCTCCAGAACGACCGTTTCGCCTGGTGAAGGCCTTTTCAACTGGTGAAGTACATGGTGTGGTTTTTTCTTATATACTATTACATTAGATGGAATTTATACAAATGTAAGATATTACTTCAACGTGTATTTTTTCTCATATTTAGTAAATAGATACCTAGGCAATAAAAGTGGGTATATCCCAAAGATGACAATTCCCCACAGCTGCAATTAGGTACAAATGCTCAGGTAAGAATAAGAGATTAGGACTGGATATAATACTTAAACTGTAACAACCACCCACCCCTTTTTTGCTTTGTATAAATTCCATCTAATGTAATAGTATATAAGAAAAAACCACACCATGTACTTCACCAGTTGAAAAGGCCATCACCAGGCGAAACGGTCGTTCTGGAGAGTAAAAATAAATGTAGAAAGAAAAACAAGTGTTTAATTTATTTTTAAAAATAATTTCCACTTAAAGCTTTCAATGTACGTCTTCGTTTATTTTAAATTATAGTATATATGTATTTGAGCTTGAGTAAAGTTTGTATTTGACAAAGTATCTACATTATTAAACAACAAAATGTCACAGCTTGTTATTCTTAAAAATATGAAAAATTACCCACGATTTTTTTAAACGTGTACATGTAAAAATAAAATAATTGGAATAAAAATATTATTTCACTACAGGTACCTAGGAAGAATTCCAATAAAAGTGTGGTGAAAACATTATATTTTTTTGAAATCCATTAGTAAATTTTTAACCCAAAAATTCCTAGATGAAATATTATAATAATAGGCTCTTACATAGGTATCGTTGCAGTGGCTATATAGGTGAGACGTGACTTGTGTGTGCTTTTACACGCATGTGTCGTGCTTCCTTTCATAAGGTAATGCGCACACCCGTACACCTGTGACTGGTTACCCCCCATTGTAGGATATGCCTTGATGGTATGACTAAATGAATTGATGAACATTATAGTAGCGAAAATACATCTAAAACTCAAATATTTCTTAACAACTGTCATTGTACAAACATATTATATTCGTTTAATAAGTACATCGCGCAATAGTGTTCGTGCCCCTACAAAACTTTGTTTTTTTTTTCAATAACTCAATTTGGCTATATCTAAACGCCCCTTAGCTTAAGATTTGTTAGTGTAAGTAGTGAGTAATGAATAGGCATAGTGAGCCTCCCAGCAAAGATCGCGTGATAAGGCCCCTTCACACGTGTACCCTCTCCTCGACACGTGGCAGTTTGTCGCATGTAAATAACTTAAAGATTCCGCCGCTAGATATGTAGGTACACCATACACGTCCCTGCCTGCCTGCAATAACATCAAAACTTTGTTACGCTTGTCAGACCACTTTTACCTATTTTCATTTGGATACATTTCTAAATCACGCTTTATTATCGAATTCAAATAAAGAGGAATTGGTTTACACATTTATCTAATAAACAATCTACAATAGCAACTAGTAGGTACCTACTTTTATAATACAGGTAGGTATATCACTTTAATATTCGGGATTACAGAAAAATTAATTCCGGTTTAGGATTCCGGATGCGGCGTCACTAATTAGGTTGGCGCAAGATTGTTATGAGGTTGGCGTGATGGTCGCCAACCTCCGTTAGGAGCGGCGCAAGAAGAAGAAGAAGAAGTTTTTTTTCGGAATTCAAGGTCCTTGATGTTAGACAACTCTATATTAGAACAATAGTCATCCAACTACATAAAAACCCAGCAATATATTTGTACCACAATACACCCTTACTTTTAATACAAGAAATAGACATTTGCTGCAACCGACTCATACACAGACTACTTTTGCCCAGAGACACTACACATTTTTAGCACCCAGAATATATAATATGGTTATGTCTGATATCTTGGACTTAGTACAGCCGAGTGGGCATAATTTTGGAAAGCTGGTTACTGATTGGTTGATTCGGAGAGGGAGGGAAGAGTCAGAGAGAGACTTGACGTTTGTCTTAAGATAATTTTAATATAATTTACAATCAAAATCTTTTCTTACACCCTTTTAAACATATCCACACACGCAAACACACCCTCATGTTAACAAAAACACAAAGACACCTGATAAATGTTTTCATGTACCTACTATTGTATTTTATATGTACTTTTTTATATTTTTTATGACTTAAAATGTGTACTTTTGTACTTTAGTATTTGTACTTTTTATATTTTTTTGTGCCTTAGATGTTAAGAATTCACGTAGCTAAAATTTCTGCTTACTTATTGCCTAGTATTACCTCAGAACAGGCTTTGCCTAGTGAGGTAATAAATTCCATTTATATATTTCATGATATGTTATATTTTATTTTGTATTGTATTATGGAAATTAATAAATAAAATTAAAAAAAAATAAAATTTAATTATACTGCATTAAACAATGTCGTAGGTTTATATTTTTTTGTTACGTTTGTTTTCACTTTTTTTAAACAAAAATAACAAGAAAATTTTGCTCTATTGATAAGAGTCGAAACCAAAAAAATACACAAACAAATTTTCAATTCAACTAGTTAGCCGACTGCCGTGGCACAGTTGGTAAGCCCGGTTTCTGTACGGGTGTCCTGGGTTCGATACCCAGCAGAGGAGACATTTATTTAATTTAATTTCTCATGCAAATATTGCTTCTCTGGGCTGGAAACTCTGGTTAGTTGGAATAAATTGCCAAACAGCAATAAACTCCCCACTCGCGCAGGGTCCAAGGAAGTGTTCATTTTTTTCTAATTTTTTAAGCTTTAATACCTATTTGTGCATATATTTCGTGTTATTTTTTTTAAGAATGAATACCTCTTTTTTACAAGTATATATATACATCATCTTCATACATTCCCTAAATTAAACATATTATGCGTGTGCTATAGGTGAACGAAATCGGTCGTGGCAGGATTCGAACTTGCGGCCACTGAATTACTAACCCAGTGCCCTAACCACTTAGATACCACCAATTAACGGACATAAATATCATTTGTGCTGTTCTTGACTTGAGGGGTTTTAAGATACACCTTTTTAATAAATAAGTACACGCGTATTCAAATATAACAATGAACACTTTATTTCAGTTTTGTACAATTAGAGACCGAACCTGAACTCAGTGAGATATGACTTATACGTTCAGCTATTCAGAAAGCAGACCCCGAGTACATCATATTATGATGTACTCGGTATTAAGTACTTCCTTATATATGGCTCCGGAAACGACTACGGAAACGCCCGAATAAACATCGGGTCCTACATGTTAAACCTATTGCATCAAAACTGGAGTATTGCCTAAACTTGATATACCACATAATTTGTAACTATATATAATTTAACCAAATATAAGTCAAATACGTTCATGAGTCACTCGCACTCGACTATTTTTAAGTTCTTCGTTAACTCTTACATATAATTTATTACAATTTATTGCAGAATTTGCCCAAGGTTGATTTTACATTCCTCTTCTATGAAAACAGTCGTTCTTTGACCTTACACGCCAGAAATGTATCGTTACCGATTTTACATTTGATTTCAAGAATATTTATTTTTATACTTGCTATTTTTATGAATTGTATTACTGACATACTTAATTGAGTTTTTCAGTCCTGTTTGCGTGATTATCAGTATAATTATTATTATCCCTACCCCCGTTACCTCAAGTCGCAATTAAAGATATATTTTTGATTGTGACTGATTTCCTGATTTGTACTCTTGCGTTAAATTAAACACCATTCTTTTTGTAATTTACTTTCACGTGACACGCAATTATCCTCATTTATGTTATATGTGAAATAACATCAAATTTTAAACGAAATTCAGTGTTATTTTACACTTTTAAGTTTTGTTGTAAAGATTGTGTGGTGAATTAAAAAACTCATTACGTTCCTACCTATAGAAAAACTCAATTTATATTTTGAGGCGCTTGACTTCCATTTAATGAGCATATAATAATTATAGGCAATTATTTAATTTTTTTCTTGCCGGCAATGCTCAAATACTATTAGCTTATTTACATATGGCATAATTGGTATAATAATAATCACAAGTGCCTTAATTGATCACATAATCCGGCCGAGGACAGGTCGTAAGCCTAGTATGTGCTGTGTTTCCCGGTTCAACTACGTCTCTATTGAGATATACAGTTTGTCAAAAAATATTACAATTTCGATCGTTTATTGTTGAACCTTTTGGATAGGTCGATTAACCAACAGTTTTCATCCATATTGATTTATTTATTTGTCCATTCAAGCACATTGGTAAACAAACAATATGTCTACTATATGTACCTACATACGTATAGTAATTGCAAACCGGTTTAGATTAAGCATTCAGCTGGCGTATTTCTGCACTGCGCCAAGCTATATACTAACCGACGATTATTTCACGTAAACTGTTCTGGTCTGGATGTGAACCTTTGTGAAAAAATACCCCCAATTTTATTGGTTTAAAACTGGTTTTGTACGTTAGTTTTATGAAATTATGAACTACGTTGTGTCAGTGACAGATAATATTTTAAAACGGTTGATAAAGGGTTTATAACAAGAAGATTTTTTAGGTGTTACTAATGGAATTCCCGATTTGTTCTTCAATGATGTATTTCCTTCGACAGAGAAATAGCTTCGGCTGACTCGGCCGATAAACATTAAATATTGAAATATGGTTTTTGGATGGTTGGATGAATGGATAAACTACAAAAAATGCACATAAAATGTATATAAAATTTTTAAGTACATAAAGACCATAAACTTCATAACTATGACTCCATAGAACGGTATTTTTTTACAATACCTACCTGTTGTATAACGAAATCAAATAAACACTATATTAATTTCTGTGTGTATAAGATAATTTGGGTCTAGTCAGTTGAAACAATCGTCCTGTCAAGAAAATATTTGTGTAACAAATCAGAAATGCGATTCAGTAAAATCTTCTAACATTTACAAAATATAAAGATATAAGGGAATTACATTTTTTTCATATTTAAAATTTATCGTATAATTTTACCTCATCGATTCAGATAAACAGGACGAGATGCCTCACTTCACCACTGTGTGAGAATATAAAAAAATATATTTTCCACAAATCTGGCAGGGAAAACTATTAGGTTAGCAGAGCTTGCAATGGGTTTCAAGTGGGAAGATTCCGTCTCAATTTGTCGCGCAGACAATTTGTGCGCCTTTCTTTTTGTTTTTATCTCCTTCTCTTACTAATTCCCTATTCCCTGTGTCTCAGGAACAGAAAAATAACAATTGTTTGCCTTACGTGGTTAACATTAAATGTCACTTGTGAATATTTTTGCGTAGAAATCTTTTCTCTTCACTTTTTTTTCTCCCCGTTGTGTTTTTTTTTTGTTTATCTTTTTAGCCCTCGTGATTGATCGCATAAAATAAATTGTGTACAAAAAAAGATTCGGAATAAAATCGGTTCGACTTTCAAGAAAATAGAGCCCTTTTCTAGGTTTTATTTTATTTTCTTTGAAAATTTTGTATATAAATATAATTCAATTTAAAAAGTTATATATAAAACACATTTTAAGATGCCTTATTTAATTCATCAATTTATTTTATGATTTTTTTTTATTACATGTTTCGGGAATCAACCTTTCTCTTCTTCATTTTTATTAATGTTTCCTCATAGAGGCCTCCACATTTCATTTTTTATTTAAAAAGTTATAAAGCATGAGCCAGCAACAGCCAAATTTACATCAAAGTATTTTTGACTTAAACGATATAACAAAGATTTGATAATATGGACCCTGAGTAATGGTGAGAAGTAGTATTTCAGAGATAACAGTCTTCAAAGGATTGAAAATTGCTATAGTGTGATACTTTATTTAGTAAAACACGTGATTTTTTTTTATATTATCTACGGAAGACTACTAGAAATCACGCCTTCCATTGACAGACACCTTTGTTGGTGGAAACCCCTCGTCAGACACCTTTAGAGAGACAACGTTTATTAAATTAATTATTAGTAAATACATAATTCCATTTTTTTTTTTAATCGTTAAAGAAAAACTATTTTTCTCACCTTAATAATATTAGTTAGACATCCCTATTTATTTCATAATATATAAATTTAAGTGTACATATTTGTAAGACATCCGAAATACTTATAACAAGAAAAATATAAGTTATTTTATATAGCTTTGAACCTTCAGTCGAGACAGTGGCTAGCATTTCTAAGGCTTCATGTCTAGAGTCTGATTACCAGTTACAATTCATTTATTTTCCAACACATTTTGTTCATTTGTTTTTAAAGCGTCATGTAAGAATTAATGATGTAAGTAACTGAAGAGATATTGGTGGGTGTGCATCGGATAGAATCGGTTGAATTCTTCACCTATCTGGAATCATTGGACAATAATATCAGCATGGAAATAAAAGCATGGCTTGCAGTAGCTATTACATAGATGTTACTATGGGCTACTCAAACACCTCTCGCTCAAGATAGGATACTAAGCGAAATACTAAGGTCCTCATATCCTAAATTCTTCTCCGACCAGTCCTAACATATGGAGCGGAATGTTGGGCTCTGACTATAATTGACGGGAATATGTATTACAGATATTAAGGACAATTTTTGGTCAAACTAACGATAAAGGAGAAATTAGACTACAAGTCTAACGAAACTTATGTAGTCCAATTTATAAAAATTCAGCGCCTACATTGGTTTGTACATGTTTGCCGGATGGATGATGATTGTACTCCAAAAAAGGTATTAGACACTTGTCCTGAAGGGAGAAGAAGTAGAAGCAGACCTAAGTTGAGATGGCTGGACGACGGTGCTGTGCGATATCAAATAAATGGACCTGATAAATTGAAGACGACTGGCGGTCGATAGGGAGGGATGGAGAAGATTTCTGGAGGAGGCCAGGGTTCGTAGCGGACTGTAGCGCCAGTGATGATAGTAACAAAGAATTTCCCAATCAAAACTGTTATCTCCTGGTACATCTTGTACATTTTCATTCCATTTTAGGGAAATTATCACAGTTAATCTGATAATAGGTTTCACCTGTAACACAATATGTTTATCAATTCCGTTTGAATTATTAATTGAATTATTTATGTTACTAAATAAGTCACCGAAGATACCTTCCTCTTTTTGAATTGTATAAATAATACGAATCAAATCCCCATATGGCGTTACCTGATAGACACACTCTCTTAAATATCCTAAAAAATACATTAATCTTATTTATTAAACCGCTTGGGTCAGTAATCCAGTGGTCGTGAGTTCGAATCCTGCCTCGACCAATTTCATTCACAAGCTTAGTTTAAGAATTTTTTTTTTAATATTTATGTTTTGTATGAACTTATTTTCAATCGAACAATAATCAATTACTTTTTAGAAGTATAAAAACGTCGTTGAAAGCTGTACATGATACAATAAATTTTATTCGGAATATTAAAAACGTTTGTACATAAAATTTTGGTAAAAAAAAATAAAAAAATAAAAATCTTATAAATTATTTTAGGAGTTTATTTTGTGGTCGTTATCATGGTTTAATTTCATGGCTATTGAGAGACAGTTGAGCACAAAAGCATGTGGAATTAATTTTAATGGATATTTCATGCAAAAATATATTCGCTTTAGAGGCTCTCACATAATATAGACACACTCACACACTCGCGCACAATAGTCCCGTTTGTTACAACTCCAGTAATAATATTTCTCGCGGAAAGTTTAAAGCACTAGGGCCCGTCGTAAAACCGGCACTGAATTTAGCAAAGGTCATAAAACAAGTCCGAAGGGGGTAGGCGGGAGTAAAAGTTTCCATCCACGCTTCTCTGAGTGATCCACAAATTATATTATACCTACCACTCGCTCTGTGAGATATTACGTCGGTTTTTTTCTTTGACTCATTCTACCCCCAGGAATTGCTTGCGGTCTTGATTTTTTACCTCATTGCATTTATCCCTAATAACGTTGAATATTCAAATGATATAAATGCGTGGATTTATCTCTAAATGTACGCATAAATGTATTTTTTTAACGCAGAAATGTAGGTACGTTCAAAACAGATTTTTGAACGATGTTAACAGAGATGTAGATATTCTGATCAAATTAAATCTAATATTATTTGCCTTATACAAGGAAAATGTAAATTATTTTTATATATGTATATAATACTTCGTCACGTCACTGAACTCTTCCTAAACGGCCGAACGGATTTTGGTGAAATTTTTCGTATGTGTTTGCGTGTGTCCCTGAATGGTTTAGCTCCATAAAATAGAATTTTAGACATATAATGAGAAGGAAAAAAAAATTTTATAACTATAAATTTCAACAGGTGGCGCTAATGTCGAATTGGAAATTTTTAGTTTTTTTCATCTGACAACACTAAGAGATCTGTCATTTTCGTCGTTGCTTGGATTTTTTTGACACTTAAAGTTCTTTTCGCTCTGTTTCAGTATTATTCATATTTGAAATATATAAATGTGCATGGAATTTTAATTACTGATCACTGTTTCGTTTTATTCATATTTCAATTCGTTCTTTTCCTTGTCCAGACCATATATGAGGTAGGTACGAAATGACAATCAATCTAACCTCAATGTGTTTAGCGGCTCATCGAACAAAAAATAATTGTAAGTTTGCTCAACGAATAAGAACATCCACGTGATTTAAATATATGTTACATAGGTATATTTTTTGTTCCACAAATAGTTCGGGTAGGACAACGTCTGTCGGGTCCGCTAGTATTAAATAAAATTTTATACCTCCGTTCCCATGCAGATGGCTATACCGCCAAAATTTAATACTAACAATTTTATGAAATAGGGAAGTTAAATATTGTTTTAAGCGCCCACAACCATATTAAAACGAGTTTCAAGTAATTTTTGTGAACTATCATCATTTTCATTATCATCCAAATTGTTGACGCCGGACAAAAACTTTAAAACTCCGGATATTTGGGTGAAACATTTTTTTTTTATCCAGACACCCCTGAAAAAAACATTGTTTGTAACATTGCGATGTAAACTACAGCGTAAAAAATAAATATCAATAAAAATTTTCGAGTTAATCTGCTACCAAATATAATTACAAACAGTCCTCTTTTGACGTAAAATTAAAATCTAATTATTTAGTTAATTTTTGTTTCTCAAATACATTGTGTCAACATATTATAAGTCATCTAGTTCTTTAAATTAAGTAACAATCTTAGTTTTAATGAGATCAAGTTCATTTTACTTAATTGATCAACTAGATTTTCCTTCCGGAAATGCTTTCCGGAAGGCTACCGGACGCCCTCTAAACTAGGATAAATCCGGGGAATTCCGGACGGATGGTAGCCCTACCATAATCTGATTTGTACAAATAAGTAAGCACCTAAAATTATTGACGAGCCGAAAATATTTTTTTAATTTATTTAGTTTAAGTAAAACAATCTATGCCTACCAAGGTAAGCTCTTCCAACTAACCTGAGCAACGTGAAGCCTTTATTAGATTATGTTTCGAGACTTGGCAAATATTAAGAAAAAAATCATTTCCGTGTAATTCTGTGTTTTTGATTGATATTTTTTTCTGTTTAAAAACGTTACATGTAGCACCTAATAGATCGAAACCGATGTTTATAACATAACAATGTTGAAGTGTTGTTATCAAAAGATGATTCGAAAGACAAAATAATTACTGAAAATAACAAGTTTTAGTTTTATATAGTATATCACTTGTTGTTCCCCCACCATTGTTATGATTCCCTCGAGAGGTGCGGAGCAAAGTTTGCCGGCCTCCCCCGGGCGCCATGATTGCTATCTAACAGTCTTCAACAATCAGAAACCCTATGTGGATTTTACTGGGGTAATTCCACTGCTGCACTGTATTGTGCTATGTGGATATTATGATGGGTATATTGTTTCTTATTTCATGCCTCGGTCAGGACCTGTCTCAATATAGATCGCCCAGCATTAAATACTTACAGCATTAGATATTTCATACTCCAGCATTACATATTTTTATAACGCGTTTACAAATATTTTTTTACAAAGAAAAAATTCACAAATGTTATTTTTTTTCTACAGGCACTTATTTTGTTTTTTTTTTTCATAATCTACTCGGGAATAGATTTTTAGCTCATTTAGAGCACTGCAACCCGTGCCAACTTGCGATGCAAACATGTTCATAGAAGTTGTGTGCGCGGCACGAATGAGCTCTCAAGTCAGTAATTAGCGCACATAGTATTATTGTCGAAGACGTCTTAGATAGAGTATTTTATTTGTTGGTGAGATAAATAAGAAATAACGAGTGATAAATTAATACTTCATCGGTAAGTTTTCGTAGATCTTTTTTCTAATATTTGCGAAGCTAAATTGACTGTTGTGAAGGTCCAAATTAATGTTAGTGAAGGTTGTAGTTCGGGAGTGTATAATATTTTCAGAAAAAGCGAGAATATTTACATATTTTGCAATACCTATCTACGTGAAAAAAATTCTAGACCTGTATCAAAAGTGGAGAGACTGGAGAAGTGGAGAGAAAAAGATGAAAAAAAACTCAGGGTGTTTTTGACGCATGAACAGGGTTTTAAAAAGATTAGAAATTATTATTCTGTTATACTTTAAATTGAACTTACTTTTTTATTGATTTTTTTGTTTGAGTACCTATTATTCATCAAGTATTTTAAAATATTTGCGTTAGGTTAGTTTTCATGTTTTTATTGTTTTTATATTTTATTTTTTATGACAAATTTTTAACATCTCAATAGAGACGAAGTTGGAATATAACAGGAGAACCGGAAAATCATGGCACCTACAGGACTGTCATCGACTGGTTTACGTGATCACGCATGCGTAAGTTTCACCAATTAATCCTTCTTATTGAGTTCCCTATAAATCCAATTCTTTAATGCTCTATATAATACATAATTCTTGAAAATCTTTTCGCTTGAGAATAGGCTGAAACACTATTTCCGTCTATAAAGTGAAGATGAAACTTTTTTTGTAACGCCATCTCAGAAATTGGTTTGTTAACTATGAAAGCAACATGAAGTGGTCGTAGGCAAGCCCTGTCGGTACTTTGATTTCCAGATTTTTCTATAATTTATCATAAAATATCATTGATTCCCAACAGGGAAAAATCTAATATTTGCGTATATTCAACTATAAAAATATTCCATGCATTTCTTTTGATATAACATTTTAATACTTTTTCATTTAGATTGATTGAGATTCGTGCACGATTTGTATTCAAATTATTTTTTGATATTTGTATAAAGTATGAACGTTTGAATTTTTATTTGACATTCGTCAATTTTTATATCATTCTCGTTCCGCCTCTGGGCACATCAACCATCCCTTTCTCTTCGTTATCTTCCATTCTTATCAACTTTGTATTTTCTAATGGCAGTCAAATTGTACCTTTTTTCCCTTAAGTTGATTTCTAAGGGTCACTGCAGTGTTGTTAAGAGATTCAATAGTCATTTGCAATATAAATTGCTCTTTATTCTAACTTGGTCCTATGTTCTTCCGATAAAAGAATGGCCCTCGTCGTTCAACTTGTCCCATTGTTATTTGAAAACCTTTTTTATTTATTTTCTACTCGGAGGCAATACTTTGTTTTCATCTGATTAAATCGAATTAAAGATTTACTTGGTCCTGGCCGTATTATTCGGCATCAGCAGGTACAACTTTAAAAATACATCCTCTGAAAAAGATTTATTTCATAACTAAGTAAAATCATTGTTGGATTAATGTAATTATAAAATCACTTTAACTTATGATTCGTGTACCTATATATCATAATAAACAACTAATCTTATATTAAGTATAAAATTATTTTAATCTTATATTGAGTAAAATTAGTATTTGTACATAATATACTTACTTATCGAGTCCGGAACTCAGATTTTGCCACTCCAATGTGTGGCGGCGGAAATCGCCCTGTCGGTAAGTTTAATCAGGTCGTCCATGTGGCAACCCTCGTTCAATTCTGGGCAGGACAGCAGATGGTCGTCATCCTGCACTGCCTCACAATCACAGAAGGTATCATCCTCCGTCGAGAAGCCCCACCTGTGCAGGTTGCTCTTGCAGCCACTCACACCCACCCTCAGCCTGTTCAGTGTCTTCCATATTGGGAATGGCAGGCAGTGCGCCATATTCGCCTTCTCGCTTGTGTCCATCCATGCAGAGATTGGGTCGTCCATCCACAACTCCTCTCGGCGTTGCTTCTGGGAGGTCTGCAGGTCGGCTGTGGACTTTAGGAAGCTATTCCTTGACTTGAGGCGAGGGTTTGGTGCTTTATGTTCATAGAGTGGGTGTCTTGGGTCGTGTATCTGCTTATGCCTCTCCGCATCGCGGACAGCCACTCACCGGACAGCCACTCATAATATACTAGGTAATAGGTATGCAAACATAGTGGACATATTTGACTATCTCACATTCTGTCACAGTATAACGGCACGAATCTTAGAGCCCTACATCCAGCTACCGCCGTCATACATACACACAATTTTTCATTTCCTATTTATATAAATAATATTTCATGATATTACATGATTTTATTCTTTCTATTTAGCAATTTATTTGGCATGTTGTTCTTTTTATTCCGCCCAATCCCTAGAGGATATAGTGGGGAGTTGGGGATGAATTCGCAAATTTTAAGGTTATTTTTTATTGCAGATTATCAACTGGTATCATGCTGATATTGTATTCTGAGAGTTTCATCACAATTTATCTGTGTGTATGCTGTGTGTTATGTGTATGGCAGACCATCTGCGAGAAATTGTAAAGAATACAATTCGTGCCTTGTACTGCGTGTTCATTCGACTTTATCGATTATAGACTAAAGTAGTCATTCGATTCTTATCAATTTTTGTAAATTTATTTATTTAATATTGCTTCTCGGGCAACTAACAGGTACTATGTCAAATATTAATTTAACACGCACCCAATAACAAGATGCCACATTCTGGAGACTTAAGATATTAATCGTCTCACAGACTGCAAACACAATTAAAAACTGTGTCTCCACCGGGAATCGAACCCGGGACCTTTGGCTCAGCAGTTAGATATCTAACCAACTGAGCCACGAAGGCCGACATATATCTAAAATACTCGCTTAGACCCCATTTTATTTTGAAAGATATCTGATAAGTGCTTAACAACTTTTTTAACTGCCACATGTTTCAAAGTGACCTCAATCTCAAGATACTTAATATTTGATATTTTTATTTTCAAATTGATACAAGGCAAATACATCATTTTTATAAAATTGCATTGAAGAATTATCAAGTTTTCGTAATAAAATATTTAAATCAAAACTAATTTGACAAACTCAATTTCTTAAAATGCTGAAACATTTACATCCAAAATTTGAATAAATGGTAGTGAGGAGTAAAGCGTTGGCCACAACCCAGTAGTTTTTCACTGTCATCGAATTTGTTGGGTGTTACCTTGTTTTTGCACTAGTTGTAGGTACCTCGGCTTGATTACAGCAAAGATGTTATTCTAAGTTAAATTGTATGTTGCAGATTTATTTCAGTATATTATTTTAATAATATTTATTTTGTAGCTATAAAAAAAGTCGTATCCTTAACTCTAATCATGATTGTTTGTTTATTGGTTCCCATATTTCAGATAGTTTTCACGATACGAATCTCAGAATCGCCCCTTGATTCCAAGAGTAGGTATAAGTAAGTTTTGCAATACTAACATACAATTTACATCAAGCTCCTCACTATGTTTGGTACCTACCGTTTCAATTTTATTGCACTGTGGCCCATAATAATACTCCTGCCTTGTTATCAGATTCAACAAAAAATCGAGGGGTGCTTATCGACGCCTCAATAAAAATAAGTCAATTGAATGGATTTTTCGTACTGACATATTATTATTATTATATTAGAATATTTTATCGTAAAATATGTATATACACCATATTTTATCGTAAATATAATATAGAATATTTTATCGTAAAATATTCAGTGCGTCTTCCCAATCTAAATATTTACATATGAAAAGTATGAAACCAACATTTGTGATAGTAACTATACTCAATACTATAGTAACTATACGTCGTTGTTCATTTTAGGCACATAAATATAATCGTATGTGGAGCTCGTTGTCTTGCCACCTTCAATAAATAACTTAAGACTTCACGTCATTATTTCGTAGATCCAAAAATTATAATGAAAATATAAATATTTATTTCGTTTACCTATAAAATAAAATGGAACGCTTCAATTTTATCTCTTCGCATATGCCTGCATAGGTAGATCTGATATTTTTAATTTCCTCAGAATAATATCCACATTATTGAGATATACAGATCCCTAATATTTACAGTGTGGTAAGACAATTAAAGGAATGATTTTGGAGTTTTTATGCATATCTAAAATATCGAATACAGCTTTTAAATATCACTCATCAACTCATCAGGGGGGCAAGTCGGGTCAATCATCGAAATCAAAACCAACGTGATGACCCATATCATGGATACAATTATTATATGGAGTTCTAAGATCTTTAGATGACTCCATATGATAATTATTATATCCATGATATGGGTCATCACGAGGGTTTTGACTTCGCCGGTTGGACCAGACTTGCCCCCCCCCCCCCAGATCTATCGTATAAGAAGAAAAATACTCGCATCGTGTATTAATTGTATACCCGCTCTACACAAAAGTTTTAATAATCTATTTACTCTGGAGATTAAAATTATTTTGAAACTGATTTCTTTACACCTTAGCACAGGCTATGCCTAGTGAGGGGGGTAGTTACAAAGATATGGCTTAAACTATGTAAGCTCCAGTGAAGTGGTAAATTGATATTTATTGAAATGAAATAACTTATATTTACTTTGTATGTTAACTATCTATGAATAAGCTTATATTATCTTAAGATATTTTGTATCTCATATATACTGTATATTTTTGGATAGAAATAAATAAAAATAAAAAAAAAATAAAAAAAATTACTTATTAAAACGCCTTGATATTGTTTCTTGTTCTTTCTTGAAATAAATACCTACTTGTAAAAATAGAGGCTCAAAACCGCTAAGGCAATACTTTTAACAATTTCTCATGTAGGTATTTCAATTGATAATGTTAAAATGTTTGTTGAGCTTTGTGATTATAAATGATACAAATTCCGTTGAAGTAACAAACGACCAATATTCAATATTTTCAAACGGGTTTGTTCTTTCAGTCTACCGTGAAACGAAGTTTAAAATTCATCTCTTTGTAAACCCTTTGTCCACTAACATGCAGTTTTGTCTATACTATATTCACAATGCAATTTCAAAATTGTACAACTTAAAAAATATTTTAAATTTCATATAATGTTATTTTTAGTTATGTAAATAATTTATCAATAATTTAAGACTAGGAGAGCCGACCCTAAGTAAATGGGACGAAGGCTAAAGCGAAGAAGAAGAAGTAAATAATTTAGCAAGATAAAATAAATTTTAATTGTGTTTTCTTGATGCCATCTTAATTTATGCAAAACAACTTTTATGTAGAAGGTTTAAGTAGAAATATATAATTATTTTTTTTACAATATATGTAATATGTGATTGTATATTATCAGAATAAGTTTATTCAAATTGCTGACAACAATACAATATAATATCATGTGAAAATATTGTTTTATTTTTGTACTAGCTTTTATGTCCCGCCGTTGGCCAAGAATGTAAAATTGTGAAAGAAAAAGCAATCGTTTTTATAATATTGTCACCCAATTATTTTGCAATATCAGACTATAAAAAGTGGTTTGAAATTTGATTGAGTTTAAGTATTGTAAAATGTTCAAGTGATGGCCACAACCCATTCTTTTTTATATATTGCTATAAAGTGTGAATGAAGTATAATATTTATACAATTTCTGCTCGCATGGACTATGCGTAATGGTTTTAAATATGACTGTTTATCAACGTTGTAAAGAGATTGGTTTGGCCACAACCCCCATTTTTAAATATTATCATCGAAAACAAATTGTAATGTGTACCTATTGAAAATTTAGTAATTTTCGATGTTGGGATGTGGTTAAAATTTGATTAAACAAACGTAGGTACTGAAAAGATCTAGTATTGGTCACATCCCATTCGTTTTTATATTTTTTCATCAAGTGTGCATTATATTTTTGCTCAATTTGACTGAAAGTCTTCATTAACGAAGAAGAAGAAGACTTGAACTATAGTAAATAGTTTTTAATTTGAATATAAATGTTGTGAAGAGTTCAGTAATGGCCACAACCCCCATTCTTTAAATATTAGGTGTTGAAAATTATTCAAAATAGGATGATATAAATGGTTTAAATTTAATTAAACAAAAGTATTGAAAAGATTCTAGTGCAGGTTATATCGTCACATCCCATATCCCATTCATTTCATATGTATTTTCATCAAGTGTGCATATCGTTAATAATATTTCTGCACAATAGACTATTAGACTTAAAACTAACCCAAAAGACTAAATAAAAAAGAGAAAAATAAGTATAAGACTATAAGAAATAGTTTGTATAAAAAACTATTCCAATGGTCTACATAAAATAAGTAAAAATACATATACCTAATAGAAGAATTAGACTATTGGAAATAGATTGTATAAAAGCTCACCCAAAGGTCTACAAAAAAGAAGAAGAAGAATATTTAGACTATTGGAAATAGTTTGTATAAATACTGACCAAAAGGTCTACATAAAAGAAAATGAATAAGACTATTGGAAATAGTTTGTATTAAAACTCTCCCAAAAGTCTACGTACTTAAATGAAGAAGAATAATAATTAGACTAAAGGAAATAATTTTTATAAAAAAATGACCCAAATGTATACATAAAAGAAGAAGAAGATGATTCAGACAATAGGAAATAGTTTGTATAAAAACTGCCCTAAAGGTCTACATAAAATTAAGAAGAAAAAGAATTAGACTCCAGGACCCGCCGCTTCAGGCCCTTCAGTACCTCCCGTCCCTTTAATCCCTCATTACGTCCCTTCCCATCAGGCCCTTCAGTACCTTCCGTCCCTTCAGGCAGTTTTATACCTCCCGTCCCTTCAGGCCCTTTAGTGCCTCCCTTCCCTTCATTACATCCCGTCCCATCAGTCGGTTAAGAAAAGTTTAAATCCAGAAACCATCCTGGAAGAACCGCGAAGAGATGAAAGAACCTTCTTTTCCCAGGATGCTCTACTTAATAGGTAAAATGACTAAATACACGAAGAAGAAGAAAAAAGTTTAAACCCAGATACCTGCGAAGAGATGGAAGGACAGTTGGACCTTCTTCTCCCAGGATTCTCCAACTTCATAGGTAAAATGAGCAAAAATACACGATGAAGAAGAAGAAGAAGAAATAAGTTTAAATCCAGATACCTGCGAAGAGATGGAAGGTAAATTGGACATTCTTCTCCCAGGTTAGTCCACCTTCAAAGGTAAAATGACCAAATAGACGATGAAGAAGAAGAAGAAAAAAGTTTAAATCCAGAAACCTGCGAAGAGATGGAAGGAAAATTGGACCTTCATCTCCCAGGATAGTTCATCTTCATAGGTAAGATGACCAAGTACACGTTGAAGAAAAAGAAGAAAAAAGTTTATATGCAGAACCCGTCCTGGAAGACCTGTGAAGAGATGGAGGGACAGTCGGACCTTCTTTTCCCAGGATACTCCCCCTTCATAGGTAAAACGACCAAATACACGAAGAAGAAGAAGAATAAGAAAAAAGTTTAAATCCAAAAACCATCCTGGGCATACGCTCGACAATTCACCAAAGTTTCATTATAATCGGACAAACGGTTGATAAATAAATAAATAAAATAATTTTCCTATAGGAAATCAGTATAGGTATATTATTGTTGATTTGTAAGTAAATAGTATTAGGTAGGTACCTACCTACAACAAACTTCTAAATAAATTCGATTCCTAACAAATTTTATTTGAATATCACATTCTTTCTGTAGCCATGGAAACGATTCGAACACATAAGTAATATCGAATGGTTCGGATACATTTTTTGAATATGTAGGTACCTACATTGGTTTGTTCGATGCCATAAAAATGAAAATTGTCAGAAAAATCAAATATTATTTACAAATTATGCAATTTTATTATGCCTATATCTTTACTAATAAATAACACATTTTTACAATATATGTCTTAAAACTTGCCGTAATGTCTTGTGTTTCATTTTATTATTTCATAATTACATTTATTTCAAAGGTTTATTATTTTCAAGAACATATTCATTCGGTGGGAAAATGAAATATTGTATGAAAAGATATTAAAATGGCGGCGTTTATGTACAAAAGGCTTACTTTAAAAATAAGTTAAACATTATAATTATACCAAATATTCACCATGTTTTTCACTTAAACGCTAAGTTATACTTCAAAATATATTTTTTTTGTGTAAATACCTACTTCTAACTTTTAAACTAACAGATATTCGCGTGCAAAATGTACACTTTTTTGACAGATATGACTTGGAAAATTTTGTATGAAAAAAATAATTATTTAAATATTTTTAAAATTCAGCATTTTTATCGCATTCTTTTTAGCGTGACACTGCATCAGGTATACTGGTACATGTTCGCACTTAAATTAGATTTTTAGATGCTCTTGGTTTTTCAGAAGGCGTGAGACAAACACACACATACACACACACATACACTAACATTTTGATTGCTTTATTACTTTAGATGAACTAAATGTCGCTATACGAAAATACGAAGTATCTCCATTATAGTCATTTGGTTTTTTCCATCAATCTTCGCTTCTGGCCTGATTTTCTATAAAAATTTCGTAAATACATCAATTTCTGTCGATATATTTACATACAATATTCAGCAAAATATTCCATTATAAAATATATGTATTATGTCGCTGTACTCCTGAAGCTACAAAGGTTTTATCTTTAATAAAAACTTTCTATGGGATGGAACCAATTTCAGAATTTTATCATCATCCTTTTTCTTACAATTTTTCTTCTTCTCCAAAGGTTTGCTATAAGCTGAGAAGTCTTTTTCTCTCCCTCCGTAGGACGTATCAACTTCTAAATTGAACTTTTATTGAATATAAATTGAATTTTCATGTTACAATTGACATAGTACAAAATTTTCAGTGGGTCATATTTTGCTTTTGAAAAATCGCTTGGTCACGAAATATTGATAAAAATTTCCTTTATGCTTTCACGTCAATCGCCCTTTGACATTGCCCTCTCTTTAAAAATCCAAATTTTAACAATTCCAGAGGACATGACGTTCTAGTCTCGGAAAGTTCAGCAATTAGAGACTCTTTTTTGTGAAAGTACCCACTCTTTTATTCCAATCAATCATCTTTTAAAAACAGTCTTCATTGTTGTTGTAAATCAAATTCATAGACACAATCTTTTTTTATGCTTGTATTGAAAATACGTATTTTTCAAATTCTTTTAATTAGCTTTCAAATTTAGCCCAATTAGCTATTTTAAATATTTGTTCTTCACTACATCTCATAATTAAGTGAAGGATAATTAGTAAAAAACCGCAGTTAGTATAAGTACAAATTAATGTGAATTAATAATTTCAGAGTGTCTAAGAATTCTGTACATAATTAGTTGCAATTAAAGACCTTCATATTTAATTTTATAATTCTTCTCCAGCAACATATGTACAGGTAGTTACTATGTCAAATATTAATTTAACCCGCTCTCAATAACAATTTGCTTAATTCTGGAGACATACGATATTAATCATCTCACTCTGAAACTGTGTCTCCACCGGGAATCGAACCCGGGACCCTTGGATCAACAGTGGGATACCTAACCAACTGAGCCACGAAGGCCCACACTACTGATAAATTGTAGGCAATAATGGTTGGATACATTATAATATCTTATAACATCATATAAAAATTAGGTTTTTAGGTTTTGGAATTGATACATAACTATTTAAAATTTGACCTTTTCTAAAACTATTATTTTGATAAACCAATGACAATATTCCCATAAAAAATCTTACGTTTTTAAATTCAATATTCTATGCTCTTATTCCTAAATAAATAAACACCGCTATCAATTTTAACATCTCCTTAAACAAATAAAACATCAAAGGTACTTCAATAATTTTTCCTCGGGTAATTTCACGAAAGTGTTTTGTTTTTTTGTTGCTGTTTTTCTTTTCCTTTCCAAAATAGTAAATATCACGCGAAAACACACGTCGAGTACTTCTCTTAAAATACCATCGCAGAAAGCGGTAAAGTTTCCCCACCAGGCGTTATCCAACCAAGGTCCCTTTATTTACGAAATTATTTCCCAGCGCGAAAAGTTAAAGAAACATTACTTGAATCCGTCGCGAAATGGATGAATATCTTGTTGTAATAAAAAATATAATATGTGACATTAACATGCCTCATTTCCCTTACTGGTTTAGGTCAGGTAATCACCTAAAACACGCAACCCATGTACTAACGAGGGTGACCAATCTGGGCAATAGTTATCAAATCCGAACGAACGCTTGTTATCATTATTAAATTTATCAACACCATAAATCAAACCAAAGTGTTGAGGCTTTATGTCCCACCGATAGGTGACTGCTACTGACCATTCTTTACCCAAACGCTTCGTACAATAGGACCTACGTTATTAGTATAAATGCAATGTGACAAATGTAATTCATGATCGACCTCATTCATCCAAATGATTACTATACAACTTTTTTTTCAATCATGCATTTTGTGATGTTATTTTCTCTAAAAAACAATGCTCCTTCAGATACCCTGAAATTTAAAATAACCCATTTTTTGATAAAAAAAAATACATATCTGATATTTATCTACATTTTGTTTAAAGGTCTTCTTTTGTATATCAATGTATTAAAAATATCGATTTTTTTCTGGTTTTCGTTTATTTTCAAATTACAAAATTATGTATCGTTCGTTATCTTTCTGACTTTTTCCTTGAAATTTATTTAGTATATTCCGTAATATTAAAAAAATATATATATTTTATTTTTTTGCGATGCAAATCCGAATTTCTGTATATGCCATTATAAATTGGTATACGTAATTATCATATTTTACGTACCATTTAAAAATGGAAACAGTCTTTATCGTACCTATATATTCTATTCTATATTAGCTTTTCGGACAACTAACAAGTGCTATGTCAAATATTAATTTAATAACAAAACACAAGATTACACCAAATAACAAGTTGCAACATTCTGGAGACTTACGATATTAATCTTCTCACAGATCCTGACTGAAAACACAATTAAAAACTATGTCTCCAGCGGGAATCGAACCCGGGACCTTTGGATCAGCTGTCAGATACCTAGCCAACCCAGCATCGAAGGCCGAAATACGTGTTTTTAAAAATTCTCATATGTAATGACTGTTGCAAACTTTTATTTCCGATTTTTTTTTAATATCACGTATACCTTAGTATTTATTCATGCCTTTAATATATTCCGTGAACATACATATATAATGAAGGTAATTTTTCTAATATATTAGATGTGTTTTTCCCATATTGTTGACGAAAATAAATAACATGCAGGTGTTCCGTTATATTGACCCAATTAACCCCTAACAAGTCAACCCACCTGAGCCCACCAAAAGCGCCTTGCGTGAATTCCACATACCAAAAACACCATACACCATATACCGAGGCCATTCTCTTAGGTGTATTTGCCGATACAAAGAATTTTCTGAGAAATGTTACATTTTCACACGGCTCCATCTTGTGTTAATCTCAATAAACATAGAGATTACGCCACACTATATTTGATCAAACGTCAAAGACAAAATCCAATCCAAAATTTTGGACCATTAGCTATATATTTGTTTTTAAATTAAACAATTCGTCGTATTAAAAACAAGAATACACAAGTAACGTATTTATTTTGTAAGTTATGCTTAAGTAGGCTCATAACGCCGCTTTTATACTACAAAAAATATCGAATAAGTGTTGTTCGATTAAAAATAGGTTCATTCATATTAAAAAAAAATTAATATGTCCTTGTAACAATTACATATACATCATCATACATTCCCTAAATTAAGCATATATGCTTGTGCTATAGGTGAACGAAATCGGTCGTGGCAGGGTACGACCTCGCGACCACTGGATTACAAAACCCAGCGCGCTAACCGCTCTGCCAGCACCCATCTGTTCAGTATTTTATCGCTTGGCGCTTTTTCGATATCCATATCGTTTCAGTTTGTTTTTGCGTTAGTTTTAATATTATTGATCATTAATTGAAATGAACAGTCAATTATTTATCATTCAGAGCTCAAATGTTTACATACATACATACATACCATCACGCCATGTCCCTCACGGGGTAGGCAGAGAGAACCGAACGCCACATTTTTCTATCTTGACACGCATTCATCGCCTCATCAACATTCATACATCGTCTCATACATGTTCGTCTATTGCTCACACTTCTAACATTTCCGTCTTTCAAAATTTCGTTCACATGGTCGTGCCATCCCTTTCTTGGGCGTCCCCGACCTCTCATTCCATTCCTTTCCGCTCTGTATATTTTCTTCGTCAGGCGCTCCTCATTCATTCTCCCCATGTGACCAAACCATCTCAATGTGTTCACTTTCATTCTAGTAATGACATCTTTCTTAATCTTACATTCTTTCCTTATCTCCTCGTTTCTTACCCGGTCATACATCGTTCTATTACAAATCCTTCTTAACGATCTTATTTCAACTGCATTTATTCTGCTTTCGTGCGACTTCTGCCATGTCCAGGTCTCACTTGCATACGTCAGGGTTGGCACTACGATTGCGTTATGAATGGCAACTTTAGCGTCTCTTGATATGTTGCGATCAAAAAGTCAAATGTTTGACTTTTTGATCAATGAATTTCTATGTCACAGATAAATTTTCAAAAACATAACTAAATCACCTGGATATGTTCAAGTAAATATTTATTATGGATTACTACAATGATAATTAGGTATCTGTGATTTCGATTAACATTATTTTGTACAAAAAAAATTATTTCCAACCTATTTATTTACAGGTTTCATAAGAACCTACTAGGTATAAACATATTGTGCTAAATGTTATCACCATGCATCTCTTAACCTGTAATTTAGTGTGTTTTTGTACCCTACTTTAAATCCATGTAAAATGTCGACAGTTGTTCCTCTCCTGTGAATATTACGTTCTGTTCACTTTAATGTACAAATTAGCAAAATTGTCATGTGCGTAACAACACTTCCATTATATTTTCTGTGGTTCATGACGATACTCTGCAAAAACTGCTCTCGAGGGATGGTTATTGTTAACAAACTCCATTGCACGTCGCATCATCCTGTGTTATGTGTGTTGTACAAGGTATTTAGGATGGTTCAAATTTATTAGTTAATGTGGTCGGATTTCATTATTTTTCCGATCGAGATTAAATTGAGAAGATTAATTGCGTATCTACATACTTAAATTGTAACCATTTTTATGCGAACTTTTTTTTGTCTAAAAACATTTTTATAAATGAGATTTATACAATCGTATCTCAGTAAATCTTAGGCATTTATTACATAAGTTTATATGAAAAGTGTCTCGTTGATTTGTTTTCAAATCACCGTGTCATTATTAAAGACATATTCCATTCTTTTTTCCTTGAAATTATTATTTTTTTTATTTGTTGGCCTTAAACTCCCCGAAAGAATGCTTCAAACTCAAATTCCTTCCAATATTCATTATAAAACTCGAAGAGATTCTAGACCGATTTTTGTTATATGTAAGGTAGGTAATATTGAATTACTTTCCGAGAAACGTCTATTGTACACAATATACCTAGCAGAAGGATAAATATTATTTACCAATACAAAAACGAAATTGTTAGCGAATTAAGTTACGTTAATTTTTTCTTTAAATTTTTTATTGACTGTCGGAATTTATATATCGATTATCATAAATTGACACTTCAACAAACTATTTAAGTGTCACTTTTTTCTGTGATTTCTAATTAAGCGAAACTCGATCCGTGTCACACGTGGTTAACACATGAACACATTTATAATATTATGATGTATTTTTGCACGTGCACTACCATATGCCCCGCTAGCTGACGCCACCACCAGTACCTACTGTCATGTCCCAAGAGGGGTATTAGACGATGGAGAAGGGATATGACGTGATATAGGCTGGATGGGTTGTTGAATCACAGCATCTCACTCTCTCTCTCTCCTCTCATATCTTGTGTCAAATGTTTCAAATCTCACATGTCTTAAATGTTTTAGATTTTACGGCTGTTACACACATTGAACGTTCGCATTTTTGAATCGCGGTGAATATCTTACGACCGCATTAATATTTTATCAATTTCTTTGTCCTAGATCTTTCTTTTCTTTCTCTAAGCCGGCTTTGTATGTTCTATCTTGGTGTTTTCTATTAATCTTCAATAAGGAACGTATCATTTTATAAGTACTTATGTACATGGTAGGAAATATGTAATCATGTCAAACTCGTCATACACCTAAACCATTTTTGTGGAACTGTTTTGAATTGAAATAAATATTTTGTTTTCACATTAAACAATTAAGGTCTCTGGAATTTTTTTTAGAATAACAAATGTTTTAAATGTATTTAACTGAATTCATATGTGCTTGACTTTGTATATTAATGTGGGTTAAAAAAAATATTAGGACATTGCCAACTAACACTGCTCAATATTGAGTCGATGCTGAAGAAAATCCCACATAAATTCTATCAATATATCTTTTTGGTGACATTATTAAATTCTGTTTGAATAAAATTTACATTTGTTTCACGCCAATCAATCATCATCATCATCAGCAGCAGCAGCAGTGGCTCCACATCCCAGGATGGGCCTTGGCCTCCTCAATGAATCGTCTCCATTGCACCCTATCCATGGCCAATCAATCATTTGTTTCAATTTTTCACCATTTTTACGGCGTTTATCAAAGTAATATTAAAGACGTGACATTGATTGTAAGAATCTTGAGGTGAGATATTCACAAAAACGGCGCTATATAAATTATCCAAATTTATTGTTATAAGGCATTTAGTGGCGACATTGTAAACAAAGAATCGTTTTTCCGTGTGATACTGAACATATTATGGTCTGTAAGGTTTTTTTCATTCGATACATATTATACGTACTTAGATGTATGCCTAAGTTTTCGTACCATGAGTAGGTATATTTGTGTAAAGTTTACACTATTCATTTTGAACGAGATGGTGAAATTGGGAAAGAGCGTTCTCGGACTAAGCACTCAGCATCATATCCATTAATTACCTACCTTCTTGGCGTTTTCCTTATAAAATATCCTCGGCAAAACTCTCTTATTTACCTGCCGTTAAAACGGGTGGTGTCAAAACTTTATCGGTTGTGCTTAATTGATTCCGCAGAATATCTGCAAAAGAGAATGACTTAAGCGACTAACACCTTCACGTACCTACAATTTGTTTTGCATCTTCTGTTAGTAAGTTATAAATTTTATTTTTGATTTAAGTGTTAATGCTTCAATAGCGATCAATACGTGCTTAAAAATATTCATTAAGTATTTAACATGTAATATGTATATATACATTTGCGTTAAATGAATCTTTTTTCATACCTTTACATTTTTTTATGAACCATTTTTTAAACTTTAAACGAATTAATCAAATTAAGAATGCCTTTGAATATATGCATGAATTTCAACTGGTATTTTTTGAAATCGAACTATTTGACTTTCACAATTTTTTAAGTTCAATATTAGATATACCTACAGTTTAAATTTCAAGATTAATGTTTTGTTTTGATATTTATCTTAATATACTCCGTTTTTATATTTTAAAAACATGGTTTATATTTCAATAAAATTGTTCTTAAAACTATAAACGGAGAGTGGGTACCTACATTTCTATAAGTGTACCTCAATACTTAAAAATGTATTTATTACAACAACGTGCGTTGCTAATTAGTATTGTTGAAATGTAAGTCGTTAAAATACATAAATTGATCACATTTTGATTTCATTTAAGAGAAATAAGTCGTTTAATACTTATTACACGTTCACTCATAACCGTTTCAAGGTGTTTTTGTTTATAATTTCGCCAAGTTAAAAGCAATTAAAATTACGTGAATACATAATTTGTGCGAGGCTGACTTCTGAAGCTATTAACAATAAAACTCAATTTCAGGTGTTATTTTCTAAGGACAAAATGAAATTTCTTCGTATTATAAAGGTAATCTTAAATTTTACCATTAAATTATATCTCTCTATACCTAAACATTTCCCCCAATAATTTTTATAACCAATTAACGGGTAATTGTGGTTTAATCTCCAAATTTGATATACAAAGTAATTTAGTTATATTCTTATTGTACCTAGTATTTGATTTTATTTTTACTATTAGTGTCAGCCTTTTATATACATCGAATTTAACAATCTTATGACACCATTGCTTGTTGTCAAATTAATTGCTGTTGATATGATTATAAATTATAATTATATAATTTTTATTTATCTTCATTAATGTTTTGTTTGTTTGTAGTTTATGTGTTACTGTGAATATTTTGTTGGTATTTTTGCTTCGTTTGTGCATGAATTATCATTAATTATTTAAATTATCTTTTATAATAAAATTAATCATATCCTGATGATCTTACATAATAGGGAATTTGTATTTATTATTATTATCACTCTATTCTGAATGATTTTCATTTTTTACTTTTCCCCTCTTTTAAAAGAAAGATAATATTGTTTTGGAGTTTGTCGAGTTTCGTTCGGAATTAGGAAATTTCTTGTAGAATATTTTGCTTGGCTAACGAAACGTCTCTCACTATGAGAGTAGTTCTTGATTTTCTCGGCATTTATTGTGATTAATTGACTAATATTAGTGTTCTTTTTCAGACTTTCGGTCCGGTATTATTTTGATAAACTTTTTCAGCGTGAAAAATGACTACATGGTCCCGTACTCGAGTAAACAGTTCAGAGAGAGGAAAAGGAAAAGACCAAGGAGAGAAAATATCCTTATAACAATAATAAATTGGAAGTCATATTATATTATACATGTTATTTTTTGCTGTTATCCTTTTTGAAAATTACATCCAGAAATATTGAGACCTTTTTAATAGAATGTACCTACGGAAATATGTACATAGGTAGGTACCTTAAGAAGTCGATGTAATTTTTTTCACATTTGAACAAATATCAGTCTTTCTACATATCACGTATCCGGTTACTGAAGTCTTCCGCTTATTTTTTTTTCTCATAAGTCGAATATTATTTTACTTTTTAAAGAACATTGTATATTGTACTGAATCTACTTGAAATTCTCGTTCCTAGGTTTGCTGTAAGGGATTTCTTTATGGCAATAAACTCGCCTTTGTCTACACATTACATGCTGGGAGCAATTGTGTGTACATTTAATTTATTACGTTTTTTTGTTGTGATGCACCTGCTTATAATAAATGCTTCTACCCTTTTCCATTATCATTGTTTCGATTGTCCGGGCTGGTGTGTGGACATGTGTCGTGTTTCCTTTTATAAGGTAATGCACACTCGCAGACCGATTATGGTTTGAATGTTTCAGACGATGATTGTACCATTCTAAATATTAATTTGTGACTATGTGACAGACGCATGTCATTGGAGGATTGGAGGTCTTATATTTTGTATCATGTTTTGATTTGTGTGTCTGTAAATATTCTACATATACCAGTGTTTTATTTGTGTCTTCATAAGTCTTATTAGATTCATTATAACAATACTAATAATCTGTATTTAAGAGGTAGGTATGATTTAAACACCTCCCCTCTACCATCCGGTGTACATGAACGATAGGTACGGATGGTGCCTACCTATACATAATCTTTTACCTTGATGCGATTCCTCTAAGGATCTTACTGTCCGACAATTTGAACTCATGCCCTGAATACATAATGTCCATCAGTCAGTCAACTAGGTACGTGCCACCAATTTCAACCACAATTGCTGCCTCCACCACCTACCAACCTCCTCGTGTCTCACCACCTCACCTCTTGCTCTGCTTCAGGTACTTAGATCACGATTTATTTGATTTTGTACTTTTGGCCCACCAAACTTGGAAGTTTTAATGAACTATATATGTATAGACGGCGGCCCTGACGTTCCTTTACACACACAAAAAGAAAAATAAGTATACAAGATCGAACGTACAATGAACTTTTCATAATATTTCAAAAGATAGCAAAGTTTTCGATGAATAATTTATTAATGGCTGTTATTTTTATATTTTCTTTCTTTTTGAATTATATGTATGAAAAAGGTAAGTCTGACACCTGAGAGTGGTTGTATTTACCAGTGCGCATCCTCTTTATCGGCGAAAATTGCAGATTTCAACATTATATCAATATAATTTGAACTTGTACGTTATTTTTATCTATAAAATCCGTCCGTTTGTGAAATATGTATGTATTCACTGTTACTGAAATATGTTAAAAAAATAAGGAGAAGATAAAAATATTGTGTGTTTCAGATCACCAAGTTTCATTGTAATCAGATATATGGTATAATAGCACAAAAAGAACATGTAATACTAAAATCTGCAATTTTCTCCTATAGAAAGGGGATGCGCACTGGTGAACGCAACCACTCCCAGGTGTCAGATTTACTTGTTTCATAACTATATTAACTAAGAAGAAAATGTTGGAAAACCACCCATTATTTTTATTTTTACGTTGTTATCTCAATACTATAAAATTGTATTGTTGTAGTTTCAATGTCTTAATTTACTATACATAACATTTTTTTTCAGTAGAAAAGGCGGACTTATTGCCTAGTGGCAATTTCTTCCGGACAACCATTTCTTTCTCAATGGAATTAGGTTTGATGACATGATAACTTTAAGTAATCATATATTATTGTTTACATTGGTTTTGGAGGGCATATTTAAAACTTTGAACTGGGAAGACAAGGGAATAAAAATAAATGGAATAAACTTAAACCACCTCCGCTTTGCAGATGACATGGTGCTTATAAGTGATGATCTGTAAGAACTTATGATAAAAGAACTCTACGATGCTTCCCTAATGGTCGGCCTGGAAATCAATATAAACAAAACGAAAATCATGAGTCCATCTAACAGCACTATCGCAATTGATAATAGAATAATTGAGGCTGTTGAAGAATACGTATACCTCGGACATAAGATAAAATTAGGAAAGAATACCACCAGACAGCAGAAATACCCAGAAGGATCGGACTAGGTTGGACAGCCTTTGGGAAACTTAAACATGTCCTAAAAAACAGAGATATTCCCACATGTCTGAAAAGAAAAGTGTTTGAAATATGTATCCTGCCTGTGCTTGCGTATGGTCTGGAAACTATCACGCTAACTGCGAGGACCATACATAAGCTAAAATGCACTCAGAGATCCATGGAAAGACAAATGATAGGCGTAAGTCTAAGAGACAAAATTATAAATGAAGAAATCAGACGCCAGAAAAAAGTTGTTGATGTCTTGGATCGAGTTGCAAAACTTAAATGGCAATGGGCAGGTCATATTGCCAGACAGGGTACGGACAGATGGGCACCCAGTATTCTAATTGGAGACCATGGGATATGAAAAGGGGAATAGGCCGGCCCCAGAAAAGGTGGGCCGATGATATTGTCCCTGTCGCTGGAATCAGATGGGTTCAAAAAGCCCAAAAAAAGACGAATGGAAGGTTTTAGAAGAAGCCTACATCCAGCAGTGGAGAGATGGTTGAGAAAGAAGAAGAAGAAGAATCATATATTTAATGTACATACAAGTCTTTTCTTAATGGACGATGAAAGGTTAATTGACTCGCATACATCTTGGTTTGTAGCAAAATAATAATTATTCTCAAGTAATATACGACCTTTTTGGTTCTAAATTTATTTTTAAAATTTATATTTATTCCAGAGACGGAGGATCATAAAAAAGTCGTAATACAAAATCAAAAGGTTGTTTCTACGAAACGTTATTTTCCCAACTACATTTTAACCACCAGCGTTTCGTGGAATACACAACCATCGTAGATATTATGTGTTGACGTAAAGCAAGGTGGTTTCTTTTTTCGAGAACAAAAGTGTCTGAGTCCACGGGTAGGAAGTTGTGTCGGGGCATGAGTAAGAGCCTTCCGTATCTAAAGCCACCAAATACATACACACGATAAAGGGAGTAGTTTACTATTACCTTCACAACGTCACTCTCAGACTCATTATTTATTTCTCCCCGTCTAGATCAGTGGTGACCAACGAACTACATACCTACATTCGACACTATTACATCACCTTATTACATCACCTTATATAGGTTATGTATGATCAATGATCACCTTATATAATATATGTAGGTAATAATCATTACCTATTTATGATATATTTTTCCATCACTCATGAAATAAATATTGACACGAAACATTCGTTGCAGAGTAAATTTTATAAGCAAAATAAAATATTATTGAAATAATTATATTTAATTTTTTGATCGAAAGTTCTTGTTGGAATTCCATTAAAATTTACTAAAATTTTTAATATCATTAACAATAAAAAAAATGTTTATAACTTAATTCCACTGTTAATAATTAATACTACAACCAGTTTCGTGCTAAGTACATTTTCAAGTACCTAGTCCAGTATTGGAATAACATTAGTGATGCAGATCTATATACATAACTCCCCATTAAAAAGAATAAATACTAAGGCTCGAATTTATAAAACGTACTAAGAATTTTCTCAATGCTTAGCATGACAAATTCACACACACACATACACATTCACCCTCGCAACAGACACACACACACATAGTTGCAATTGGTAGTTTTAACTTTTATCTCATTTACTATTTTTTGTTCTTTCTTACACTACTAAATGAATTATAATATGCTAATAAACGTATACTTGTAATACATAGATGCTGGGCGTTAATTTAATTGGCACTTATGACAGGGATCTAAGAAATTCCTAAATATTCGCTCATATTGATAAAGTAGGTAAGTGATGCCTATGAAAAATGATAATTTCAAGCATTTGTTATCTAACCAACCGTTTTTAACACACATTTCTTTAACTTCACTTGTCTGTCTGTACTGAAATTTAGCAATCAATATTTAACAAACGTTCCGACCAGTTGGAGCTAAATTTTCAAAATAAAATAATATGTGTGTTCTCGATGACAATGCATGTTGAAACTCTTAAGCTATTTTCTGCTTAGTACCTATAGGTATCAAATGTTATCAACTAAAATTTCAACACTTTCCTAGTATGAAATTCATTTAATTTGCATTATTCATTTTCAGCTATTGCAAGACGCAAAGTCATAAAAGATAACAAAAAATGAGTACAAATCTGATCTTTCTCAAGTACAATCCACACTTTCTTATGTAAATGTCTGATATTTTTTGAGACCTTTGTAAAAGTTCGTTTAATGTTAACATTTTGTCTTAACATTTTAAAGGTTAATATTTTTTTCTTACTTTTAGAATAGAAGAGGTTCTTGCCTTTTTATAATTCGATGAATTTGCAAAAACCTAAGTACCTTTCATATTATACAAAAATATGCATAATCAAATATTTACAATGAAAGTAATATATAAAAATCTCGTGTCAAAATGTTCGTACACGCAACCACTCAGCCGCCATCTTGAAAGATAGGATTGTTATGGACCCGATAGTTGGCGCTGCTATCGAGATCTAAAAATATTTTAATTCTTTCATCGAAAAAGGCTATTTATATTTTTTTTCAGATATCTCAACCAAATACATGTGCAACCACAAATTTAATATTCCCAACATAAGTCGTGTATTATTTTCAAAAGATGGCGGTGTGAATTTATCTTATGACATCTGTATTACGCATCTAGAGAAAATCCCACACTCAAATATTGTTTCATTCTCAGTGTGCAGTCTTTTACGGATATTCTAACACAAACAATTAAATTATAAAATACACAGTAAAAAAATAAATATTTGGTATACATAGAAGGCTGTCTGTGGCAGGACAACGTCTGCTCGGGCTCACTAGTTCAACTATAAAAAACTTAAGTTATTTCTTGTATGTAAATTTGTCAACAAAAAGAATTTCATTTTAACTGTACAGAATTGTATGTATGTTCATGTGAAAACGATAAGAGGCCTGTTTTTTTTCCTTAATTTCTAGCAATATGATTGTTTTTTTTTATTATATAAAAATATTGATATGTCCTTGTTAAACAAGTACATATACATCTTCCTACGTTCCCTAAAATAAGCATAAATGCTTGTGCTATAGGTGAACGAAATCGGTCGAGGCAGGATCGCGACCACTGGATCACTGGATTACTAACCCAATACGCTAACCGCTCTGCCACCGACCCATATGTTTTATGTATTCATATATATTTTAAAAATACAATACTTTGTTGATAATTTATAAATATTATTTTTGAAAACATTGTGGAATTCCATATTAATAGAAAATATTTTAGAATAATATACAAAGTTGCAAAATATTTTTTTTATGAATACACAAAGTTTTTTGTTTTTCATTTTTAGTAAAAAAAGTTACTAAAATATTTTTTTTATGAATATACAAAGTTTTTTGTTTTTCATTTTTAGTAAAAAAAAATACTAAAATATTTCACTTTACTAATGTTATTAATCGTTCTCATCTTATTCTTCAGCCTATTCTTTTCCATTCTTGGAGATAGCCCTCCCCCTTGATCTTACACAACTCCCTGTCTTGGGCACACTGCATCCATCTCCCTCCGGCACATTTCTTGATGTCATCAGACCACTATCGGCTTGTTCTCAGTCGCCATTCTACGATCTTTTTGGTCCGTCTGATATCTGGCAATATGCCCAGCCCAGCTCCACTTGAGGCCAGCGACCCTTTCCGCTACATCGGCTACTTTGGTTCTGTCTCTTATCATGACATTTTGAATTCTGTCCCTTATTGAAATACCCAGCAACTTTTTCTCCATAGCTCTATGTGCATTATTCGTTTTGCTAAGACCGATGTTTCCATTCCATAAGTAAGCACTTTCTTTCTCTTTCTCATATATTGTCGGCCTTCGTGGCTCAGTTGGTTAGGTATCTGACTGCTGATACATGGGTCCCGGGTTCGATTCCCGGTGGAGACACAGTTTTTAATTGTGTTTTCAGTCTGGATCTGTGAGACGATTAATATCGTCAGTCTTCAGAATGAGGCAACTTGTTATTGGGTGCGTGTTAAATAATTATTTGACATAGCACCTGTTATTTGCCCGAGAAGCTACATAAATAAATAAATAAATTATTTGCAAATTTTGCAAGTGACATGTCTGATTAGCAAATAGTATATTTTCACAGATATATAATATATCCCAGGATGCCTTGACTGAAGTTAAATACTCACTATTATGTCAAATATGTTATGTACCCTATTTAGATGCAACTAAAACGCAACGTCACTTGCGCAGGGTGCAAGGAAGTGTTTATTATTATTGTTTTGTGGCATATTTATGCAATAAAAATTGAAATAATTTAGCGTATATAATGTGGCAACTCGTTATTTAGTAGTCAGCTTCCCAAGAACTAATATAAAATAATTAAATATGTACATTAAAAATAAAAAACGAATGTGAAATGAAACGTGATTGCAATTGGGAAATTAAATATATTATATTAAATTGAATAATTCAACTTGATACATGCCTAATTATTTCGTAAAAAAGTCATTATGTTTGTAAAAAAACAATCGTTATAGTACTCATCCATATGTTTTTAACCTTTATTTCACATTTGTTTTCAACTCGTTAAATATGTAATCACATTTAATGTAACCGTAAATAATTACACATTTTTCAATTTCACTTAACGACAGTGACCTTTCATTTTTAATTTTTATTCCTCAGTACCGAATCCAATTGGATTTAATACGATTATTCCTATACAAGTGTGGAACTTCTTTGAAGTTCATTTTAATTTACATACATGACGATGATTCACCCCTCGTGACGAAAAAATAACGAGCCACCTCATCGAAAATCCAAAAAGAATGTTTATATTACTTTTTCCTTATCAGATATTAATCCACTGCTGTATATGGGTGTCTTGTAATGTTTTTTGTTATTTTCTGTCGAAAGAATTAAAACATTGTATAAAAATAAATTAATTACCAATTGCTTTATTCTACAAGAATGCATTAAATGCATTCAGGAATTGTCAGCTTTTGAAAACGAAAAAAGGTGTAGCTACTTATATTATCTAATTTTGGAATGGAGATTTAAGTGTTGCCCACAATCCACTCTTTTCGATTTTGTTTTATTATTTTGATATTTATTGTGATATTCAAACTTTATTTTCGATTCAGTAGATTATTATTCTATTGTTTCCCGGATGTTTATATTTATCATCTGTGTGTTATAAACTCTTTATCTTTTCTTTTTATATAATAAAAGTTATATTATCATTTCACAATTCCGTTTTATGTGTCTTACGCTTCAATTGAAATCATGTTTAAATTCATTGTTCTGAAAAATCAAACAATTACATCTTTAATGTGAACACGTTACGTAAATAATATCCTTTCATCGTCCAGAAAATAATTCGATACTTTCAAATCGGAAATTTCAAAGAAAAATATAGTATGACATAAATATTTTACAAAGAAAAAAAAGGTCGATGACATAAATAGTATTGTTATCACATTTATAAAATTAAAAAAAAATATGGCTATGCTGTATAATAAGAATATATTTAAGACGATGTTTGCAAGATAGTGATGAGCAAAAGTCAATGCAATGACTGAATATTTTTTTTTACCAAGACCAAGACTCGATTGAGTATACAAAACCATGACTCAGACCACATCTGTGAATGAAAAACCAAGACCACCCCGGTCTTGATTTTGGTCATGGATTTGCTCATCGCAAGTGCATGCAAACGAAAACTACAGGTGCACTTTAAATGACGAATGTATGGCGTAGGATACTCTTAACCTACCACTAATTGATGTTACCAAGTTATATATTGTATTATTCATTTGAATATGTATTCCTATTTCACTTGTCCTTGTATTTTAACAAAAATCACAAGATCACGGAGAAAATATCTCTGGATATTGGCATTCCGGCTCGTTAAAATGTTACCATACGTACGCCACTGGTTATAATTCTCAATTTCCCTACGTATTCATACTATATACCTACCTAATAATATAATGTGCTAGTACCTACTTTTTCTAGTGACAATGATGGAATAAATTAGGTCACTAATTTACATAATATTATGTGGTAATTATGGTATCACCGAGTTAACGAGGATCCCCGAAGACGGTCGGCTGTCTTCGTAAGTCGTATAAAAGAGATGTGTGTGCGCGCAATACCTCTATTTGACTCATTGTTTCACACACACCATAATTACCTACATATACATATTATTGTTTATTATTCGCATGTATATTTTTGGTATATTGTAAATTTTACACACTCTCTCTCGCTCTCTCTGCCGATTATAATTTTAAGGCGCCTGAGTCAAATTGAAAACGCTGTTCGTTGTCGTCAAGCGCTCATGTTTTGTATCAGATTTGACGTTTGTTGTTTTGTTTAAAAAAAAAATTTACAACAAACGTCAAATTCCATACAAAAATAAATTAGCGCTTGGCGATAATGAACAGCATTTTCATTTTGACTCGGGGCCAAGCAAGGGCAATATAACTTATTTGTTTGCTCTACGAAACAAGGCGATCTTAAGTCGTCTACCAAAGGTGTCAAAGCTCTGAACTCCGCATATGTTAAAGGAGAATTTATTCCACTTAAAAGACCCGTTCAAACTGAAATTGCTATCATGGTAAGCCGCCTTATAGACTCTGTCCAATTCTTTTAAGGAACTGGTACCTACTCTGTGATCCAGAATGATCTCAATGTAAGCTGTCTTCCTGATGGAACATTCTGACACATTTCTTGTATCTAGTGTGGAGCCAAGCTGTTCAGAGCCAGAAACACCATCAGGCTAACCTTATAGTCTACTCGTTTTGGACATTTCAACGTGACATCGGTGTAATGTGACAACTTTTTTCAGCTCCATATATCAACCTCGCAGCAGCGTTTAATACTGTTTGCAATCTATCAAGCTGATACTTTGGCAGACCAGCACAAATAGCATTACAGTAATCCAGCCTTAGCACAACAAATGCATTCGTAAGCGTTTTAGCTTCGTTTTTGGGTAAGCTCCGGCGGATACTTTTCAATTGTCTCAGAAACAAGTGCTAACAGTTTTTAAGATTTGCAAGTCCAGCAATAATTTGTTGTCCAAGTGGACGCCTGCAGATTTTAAGATATTTGATGGTGTAAATGCTTCACGGATGGAGCTACAGTCCATGATGTTTGGCCTCCTGCAATTTTTGCCTTCAACTTATCCTGTCCTCTGTCGACGTTATCCAACTAGCCACCTTAAGAAGCTGCGTAGCATCTCTTCTCACTTCGTCCTCCCATCATAGCCTCCTTCCACCTGGGTGTCCATTCATATTATGTTTTCATATTTACTTACAATATTTTTCGTAGTAGGTGCTCTATGGGGTGTAATTAATATTATTTTAAAACCTTTTCATCCTATGTACGAAACTGCGAGTTGCTACTAATTTTGTATTTGCATACTATTTTGCATTCACCTTTACTCGTGTGTATGTAGCAATGTTAATGGCAGCAATATTAACTGGATTGTCTAGCCATAATTCAATGTAAGGGTTGTGGTGTATGTATGGTATATGGTGAATGTATGGTATATGGTGTATGTATGGTATATGGTGTATGTATGGTATACGGTGTATGTAGTAGAGGATAGGAGGGGGATAAAGACCAAACAACATAACGAATCGTTTCGTTCAATCCGTTGGCTCAGCTTTATAAATATTCATTCCGTTACTAAATTCACAACTGTACTTTTATCATTTGAGTGGTGGGCGGATTACTTTATTTTATGAATGTGTACGCATAATTAAATTTTCTTCAGTACCTACCATAATACTCGGTAATAAATTAACTGATTGATTAATAGGGATGTTCAACTAGGTACCTACGTTTTCTATCATGATATTGGAAGAATTTTCGTGACCGTGAATTTTTCTAATATGCGATATTATAGCTCTGCGATGAGAATTCTTAATTTTTTAAACGAAATCGTTTATTTTCGTTTTTCTCTCAGTATGCTCACGAGGTTAATATAAAATAAAAACTGTAGAATACTTATGTAAACAAGTAATTTACTGCAACAGTATAATGTGATTTTTTGTGAATTTTCTAAAATCCTCCCCAAAGCACAAGGGTTCCTAATTTTCGGGGAGAATTTCCAATTTTGTGATAATATTTATTTTGTTTTATATTGTCATATATTTTATATACCTATTTTGTTTCTGTTCATCTTATACATAATTATTAAAATTATTATTATTTCAAAATAATTTGATTTTCAAGGTAAGGGAGAGGCACCTTTGGATATATCAACGTATAGGTATAAAACAGGTTCACATCGCAACTCGTCGCTTAGCAATCAAATATGTTATTTTTTATTCCTTTGATGCTCAGTGTACAATTTACACCCTTTCTTTTTTATTCATGTTTCCCAAATCATAAAATCTCAAAGGGATGACATTCTAAAATATCTGCGTATTCAGGTACCTGCCTGCTTTCTCAAAACACAGTTTCGCATATAACAAACGCAGGTACTATTCAGATTGTTCTAAGTATAGTGGAAATCAAAATATTTCGAAACATCTATTTTTTGTACATAAACATATCACGAGTGTATGTATGGTGATATGTACGAAACAAACTCGTGATATGTACGATATTTTGTACATATCACGAGTTTTATTTTTATAAAAAAAATATATATTTTATATTAAAACACTTCATAGGTAGGTACATCCTAAAAATTCTTTATTCAGCGTATACTTTTTTTTCATTGCATTTTTTAGTCAATATTTATATTTCTTTAATTCTTACATTACTTCCAAAATAAGATTAAAAAAATTATATTTCTTACACTAATGAAAACCTACTTTAATATTTTGTGTCTCAATAGCTCAACATAATTCACTATTCCAATTTTGTATATAGTCCGAATGAGGCCATGAATAATTTAATCGTTTTTTTTTATATTAAATCCCATTTGTGATAAAAAAAAGTTCAGCATGCTGTATATATCTAACCATATTTTATGAGAGAGTTTTAAAAATATCTGTATATAGGTACCAACTACAGAGTATGGAATATAGGAATACCGAATTGACATAAACAACGACTTTTGGGCCAGGGGATTGATATACGGAAACAGGTGGCACGAGGGGTACTCCAAATTTTTCCAAACTTTTTCATTGGTCATCCATCTGTCTATTTGATCAAGAGAATTTATTTCTTGTAACATATCGACATATTTTCTCATTTAAACGCCAAATAACAAACAGTACTTTTATTGAATCACAATTTACACATATAAACATCGATTTTTACGACAAAAACCAGAAAAATGATTACATATTCTTATTTTTAACATTTATTAATACAGATAAAAAATCAAGCGTAGATGACCGGCTATATTCGCGAAAAATTTCCACATAAAAAAAATAATAAGTATTAAAACTGGTAGGTAGGTACCATACAACTACCAAAATATCTTACGAAATATACTTACAAATGCGAATTATCAGAATACATAATTTCTATTTTTACCAAAATAATTGGATAGAATAGATTGGTTAAGTTTGTATGTAGTTAGTATTGACACTCGCGTGAGCGACTTGCATTATATGCTGTCACTCAATGTATAATACAACTCGCAATATTAACTGAATATAAACCTAACCAACCTATTGTTACCAAAAATTTGTTTAGGATAGGTTGGTTAGATTTGTATGTAGTCATCATTGCACTCGCGTGAGCGAGTTACATTATTTGCTGTCACTGATTGTATAATCGCTCACGCGAGTCGTAATGATAACTAAATCCAAACCTTACCTCCCAATTCTTACCAAAAGTTTGTTTAGAATGGGTTGGTTCTTAGTAATATGAGCGGAATTATTGTTTTAAATTGTGTCAAAAAAAATTTAAGCCCTGACAAGTAAGTAGTATTTAAATATTCCGTAAGCTTGTATTTTTAATCTTAATTTTTCGAAATTTCATAGAATTATCATGAAGTTACGCTAGTTTTCGTCACATGTTTCTATACAAACAATTATTTTGGAAATTCGCCGATAGGTGTCGAAAAAGCAACCATTTGCATGGATTTCTTCATACGTTTTTCGTAAATTTTTTTTTTATTTTTCTAGGTGTTTCCCGGGAAAATGAATATTTCTCCATAATCTGTATAATTTTATATATCTATAGACAAAAAATCATTAATATTGGCGTTTTAGGCCACTTGTAAATAATAAATTACCTATGTAAATAAGTAAGCTATTTAGTAATGAAATATTATAAAATAGTTCTTTCAAGACTTAACTATTTTATAATATTTAATTATGATAGTGAAGAATATTTTGCGTTCAGTTATCTCTGCTTTCACTTAAAGGTTTTGACACGATTGATCAGCTGCCCGCAACTACATTTTTTTACAGATACCTACTTTTAATTTCGTTTCAATAAAAATTGTTTCAAAATTATTAACGAGGGACCCTAACGACTCATATTCAGTGGCAACCATCATAATACCGTTCATCATTAAAAATAATAAATATGTAATATTTTGTTTCATATTTATGCTGTGTTACTTCTTAAGTACCCTATAGCAGCTACCGTACGTTTATCAAATGAATATTTTCCCCCGTGGTATAGGAACACGCCTTTCTTAATTATACATTGATTTTTTAACATTGCGCATATTAGCATGGCCTTACAGTATGATTATTTGAAATGGTCAATAAACAATGGATTATTTTTCGTCAATGCGACTGAATTCCGATTTTTTCATAAATGTCAAAAATATTTTTAATGAATTTTGCGCACTGAGATGATAAGTCTATGATCAGTAAACACCATAACTTTTAACACCAATAGTCCTTACGAAATGACAAATATTTTAGAGTTTTAGCCAATCATATCCGATTGTTAATCTCTATTTTGTATTACTCATATATTTGAAAACATTAATATGATATCCATATTATGTAAGCAATCCCTATGTTATAGTGCTATAGGTGAACGAAATCGGTCGAGGCAGGATTCGAACTCGCGACCACTGGATTACTAGCCCAGCGCGCTAACCGCTCTGCCATCGACCCATCTTGTTATCATAAAACGGAGCTGTATAAATTATTTTACATTATTGCAGCTTTTAAATGGGAATCCCATACATGATCCACGCAAAGTGAAGATATAAACTAAGTAAGAGCGCCCTTGTAATATTTTTTTTGTTATCATAAAACGTCGTTGTATAAAATATTTTTGTTATTGTACCTTTTCTCAGTAGATTGTTTGAAAACAAAAAGAAGACAATATAAATGAATAGGTACATATATTTTTGACATTTTTTTAACATCTCAATAGAGACGAATTTGGAATATTATAAGACAACCAGGAACTCAAGGCACCTACACGGCTTACGACCTGTCGTCGGCTGGTTAACGTGAACACTATGCGCTTGCGCAACGTTCACCAATTATGCCTTCTTATCGAGTTCCCTTATCAATGCAATTTGTATATTTTAATAATGAGAAACTGATCGTTTGAAAATAAGCTGTTTTTACTATCGCCATCTACGAAGTAACCTTTTTGTAACACCATCTATTGAGAAATTGGTAATTCGTATACAATGAAAACAACAGTCCTCTTACATAAGGTGACAGCGTTCTCATAATATGTACATAATATATTTTTAATATGTTACTGTTTTAAGATTTATTTGAAATTACTGTATTCAAAAATAGCAGGTAAACAATGAATTATGAATTTTGCAAAGTCAACTGATACCAAAGTCAAATCACTTACAAAAACCACTCAATGACATAAAAGGATCCCTAATTTAAAGGTTTATCTTATTTTTAGGAATTCTCGACTTTGAAAATTTTCAGCGATGGTTTACTCCAAATTATGTAAATCTTCTTTGTCAATTTATTTTATTCAACTTGCAAAACTTTACAAACTTACAATCAAAATATACAAAGTTTTGCGGAGTTTGTATTTTGATTGAGCGTGTTGTCTATAATTGTATCTGTGGTTACGAAATTTACCGAAAAATGAACACCAGGATGTGTATATTATTTCCTTATTTTATTTTATTAATGATGTCTTTTGGATGTTCTTGGTTCAATTGGTTTTATGTCTAACTTATTTAACTCAAAACCCGAGTTTTCTCTAGAGACTCAACGGGATTCTTTAGTGTAATTTGAGGCATATCCAAAATATATATTGATCAGTTCTTATTTCCTGTAATACTGATTCATCGTCATCATTGCGAGCCTTCGCTACAGCTCATTGTGAGCCTTGGCCTCCTCCAAAAATTTTCGCCATTAAGATCGGTCCATCGCCTGTGCTCTGCATTTTGCAACGCCAATCCTCTTTAAATCCTTCTGTTTGCCGTCCATCCACATCAGCTTGGGTCTTCCACACTTCGTCTCCCCTACAGTCGACAATGGAGAATCTTCTATGGGGTTCGGCCTTCCTTCGTTATCTGAACCTGCCCTAACCATCGAAGTCGCTGTATATTTATATATTTAATTTTGATAGGATCACTATAAAGGTTCTCCAGCTCATGCGTGTACCTTATCCTTCATATTCTCAAAGACATAATACTGGTTAAGTACTCAAATAAAAAAATATTAAATAAGTTTTAAACGAAATACTTTCGCTCAATTGTGCTGTCCGCTTGAGCCAGGTTGAAAACGCTTAACGATAGGTATCACCAAACGCTATTTTTTGTATGGGATTTAACGTTTGTTGTAGAATTTTTTTCTACAATAACAAACAACAAACGTCAAATCCCTTACATAAAAAAAATAGCGTTTCGCGATATCATTTAGTGTTTTCGATTTGTTTCAGGGGCTTTATTTATTTATTCTTCATGTACAACAAGTTCACAACGGCGAGTTTATTGCTGTGAGGCACCGGCTTAGAATAGTGCTTCCACTCTTTTCTATTACTGTTTTCGAGTGTCCCGTAAGAGCCGGGTAATCGAAAATACAACAGGCAACAATAAAATCTGACATAGTTCAGCAATGAGGTTCACCACCCATTCTGAATGTAGTGCCTTTTTAGGTGAGACGAGACAGGTGTGTGGGTATACACATATGTGCCGTGCTCCCTTTTATAAGGCAATGCACACCCGCACACCTTTCGCTGGTTATCCCACATTGTGGGATATGCCGTGATGGTATGAATGAATGAGTTTATTGTCAAAAGGAAATTTCTTCCAACCAACGCAACGTTAATTTGGTACAATAAATAAATTGACTTACTTTATGTAGTGTAATTATAAAATTTATTTTTATACTGGTGCGATTTTAAAGAAACGAGTTTGAATAATATGATGAATCCTAATAATATCTTGAAAAACGCTAAGTAAGTAATCTGAATAATAGCAATTTTTATACTATGCGATGTAAGAACGTGAAAGACGCAAATAATCTACGTCAAGAATTAATTGTTTGACGTTCGATTGTCTCTGCTTACATAGAGGCATGACATGATAGAATAATTATAAAATTATAATGAACGAAAAAAACATTCACAAAATTGATTCCAATATTTCTTGAAAAATAATTATCTTGTATGCCAATAACAAATCAAGTTAACACGTACCTACCTATGTAATTACTAATCTTTCTTTGATGTTTGTTTTCTTTTATACATGTCTAATTAAAATCTTTTCTTCTGGAGCTTAAAACAATTATAATAAAATTTTGGGCCTTGTTACAACTTAATATTACAAAGTAAAGAAAATAAAATGTGCCTTCTTCAACGGATATACAATACGATGTCCTACATTTTCACAAAATCGGGTTTTATTTTGTTTAATGAAATTGTAATTTTGCGAGATTGTGATTCTATTCCTTTATAGAATTATCCGAATCCAAATAAAAGCGAGATTAAAAAAAACTCATAAAAATCATTTAATTAAGATGGGAGATAAACTCATTTTGAACTAAAGAGAAGAACACAAAAAGTAAGCCCCAGGGCCTGAAAAGACTTTTCCTTCTTTAATATCATAAAGAAAATTGTGACATTTCTTTGAAAAGATTTGTGAAAACTTTTCAATTAAGGAGTTTCTTTATCTCGGATTTTTGTGTATTCAAACTAGGATAAGTGTGTAGGTTACAATTTAAAAAGTTTGTTAAATCGAGTTTTTTTATGAAGGTTTTCAAAATTTCACCTTTGTTGTTTAAAACTTTTTCACTGATTTAACGTGCGAATTTATATCCCCTAATATATTTCATTTTTAGTTAAGCATTTTCTTTTTTACGTCATTATTCAAACAAAATTTAATATTTTGTTACTAAATGCGTTCTTGAAGTGAATACAATAATATTTATTGCTATGTTTATGGGAAAAGTCTTTGGAATTTCTACTTCAATATATTTTTATAATTTCTCAAATTTATTTTCAATAATTTCATAAGAAATTTTTTGAAAGAGAACTCATCTTCATAAATATGCTGCGTCTATAATCACAAACTCCTCTTTCAGAAACTATTGTCGAAGTTCTTTTCCAAAATAGTACACGAAAAAAAATCCACTACACGAAGAGTAACTCAGGGAGCTTATTCTTAGCTCCGTGGTGCAAAAACAGCGATTGATATATTTACGATTCACTCTCATGTACTATAAATTTGTGTTGGGTCATCACAGAATAATCTATAAATAATTAATCATGACACATTTTATGTATTATAAATGTTTAACCAAAACTAATGAAACATCAATTTTATTATTAATAATCGAAAGCCACTGCTTCTTTTAATTAAGCTATTTATATGGAATGACTACATACTACTACTTGCTATTACTCAGAGTTTATACTAAATGAAGATTTATTCGGCAAGCTTCATTGATAAGATTGGTAGGTACTACTTTTTCCTTGTCCTGTTATGGAGAAATATTATAATTACCGCAATAATAAAAGTTTATATATTTGTATCAAGACACTCTAACGCCACAAATGTTTGCTAATGTACCTACATATAATTGAAAAGTAATTCTTAACAAAACAATTTTGTATCAAAATGTCGGCTGAAATTTTTATTTGCACATAATTTTGTTCTCTCCGAGCTTTGTAAAACTTTGGAGCAAGTTTGCATTTTTGTGTGGGTACATGTGTTTGCTAACGCGGCGCGGCGCGGATAAATTAAAAAGTTTACAAGAGCTGCTATTAGAGTGGGTCTGCTGCTACTCCACAGTCGGCGCTGGTATCGCCTCGGTTCGTTTCCACGCTAAACTTGGAGTGGTTTGAGTGCTAGTTTATTAGTGTAATAAATGATTCGATCTAAAAAAAAAACTCTCCGGAATCGCGCTAAAGTTTACGAAGGCTTTGAAAAATCTCGATTTTAGCTGTAAAGTCGCTCGTACCGAATTCATCTTAACCAAAGGTTCGTTTCGAATATTTTATAAAAAAGTTTAATACACTTCTACATATTCAGAAAGAGTCATTAGAAAAAATATTATTCTTACTGTTGTTAAATAACAAAAATACCCTTGTCAAAAATATATTTCTATAAAATAGCAACATTTATGCACGGTAATGGTATGTTGATATTTTTGCTATTACCATACTATTTCATCACACCATTTCCCGTTTTACGGTAGGCAGAGAGAACCGAAAGCCAGAATCCTCTCTCTCCACATTAATTTTTCGCTCATACATGTTCTTCTATTATTCTTACATCTCAATCCTTCAAAATCCCATTTATTTTATCGTTCCTTGGCCGACCTCTACTTTTATTATATTAACCTTTCTTATTTATCGGTAAGACGTTATAACGTAAAAGATTATCGGTTTGTTTATACATAAAATAATCTAGGTTTAAATATGAATATTATTATATATTTTATTTGTTTTCTTTTCTCGGGCAACTAACAAGTACTATGTCAAACTAATGACACTCATTTAACACGCACTCAATAACAAGTTGCCACATTCTGGAGACTTATCTTAATCGTCTGACATGACCAGACTGAAAACACAATAAAAAACTGTGTCTCCACCAACTGAGCCACAAAAGTAGACAATTCGTCACACCGATTTTTTATATTTTTTCATCTTGTAGTTCGTAGCTCTCTCATATGTATTTTTTAATAACGTAGTACCTACCTGTATATACGTTTATCATTTATTTTACAAAATTCTCATTTTATGTTTTTACGAAATTCTATTTAAAGATATTACAATTTATTTTCGTGTTTGTTGTTTTATAAGAATGTCTTTGTATCAATTTAACACATTAATCAAGAATTCGTGATTCATTACATAATATTTGTAAAACTCTACAAATTCATAATGAATATTTATTTTGTGAATGTGTCTAAATGAGTCTATATTATTTTCTGTTTCGTGAAAATTTCCTGAGAATATCTCGCGTCTCAGGATTATTTGCAAAGAATTTAATGAGGCCTTTTAATAAGAAAAGCTATTCATTTTTAAGGAATACTTTTAAACTTTTTATCAAAGTATTTTCTGAAGGAAACTTAATTAATACATTTTTGTGTTAATTTGATGGTTTAGAATACTTAAATTCGTTAAAGAATCTTTCATTTTGAAATGCAATATTGAAGAAAAACAGTTTCTCCCATCCGTAATATCTGAAGTTTTTCAACTTTTTTAAGTAAATTCTTTTATCCGAGCGAGTTAGATTTTTTCCAATTTTTTTTTTTTGTGAAATTTTACAAAAATCGTTTTTACTTTGGTAATGAGTAAGACCTATTTCGGCAAAACCATTGTATGTAAAATTACAGTTTCGAACCGGTTCCAAATCTAACTAAGCAGTCAATGCTCTCCCAGTGTCTTTATACCTACATTTTCTGTTACTTTTAACAAATTTAAATTTTACAAATCAATTGATTTTACGTTTTTGTTTTGCAGGGAGGGGACGTCTGTATCCAGCGTATAGCGTGAGTGGCTCTGAGGGTGAAGGCTCTTTCGGGTCCGGCGGCTCCTCGGGAGGTTCGGGGGGACGCAGGGGCTGCGGGGGCGGGGGCTGCGGGGGAGGGGGAGGCGGCGGTGGAGGAGGTGGAGGGGGAGGTCTATCAGACACCCCAAGTAGTGGCAACGGATCCGACGCCACTCTCACTGACTCAGAACTAGCCTTGGCAAGAGACTCGACACTATTGGTGCATAACGGTGAGTGCAAATCTTCCTTCAATAATACAATTTCAGATAACATACATAAAGTCTTTTTTGTCAACTCGGAAGCTAACGTATATATTTTGTCAATGTAAACGGAATTTATATTTTAAGATTAATCTACTTTGGCAAGACGATTTTTTCGGCTGATTATTCAAAAAACTGTAGGTACTATATTTCTTGTTTGTCTTAGTTTAAAGCATTATTTGTTTTCCCGATGTAATCAAAATTTAGGTAGGTACGTCTAATTAAAAAGATATTAACCAAATGTAATGTACAGTATGTCGATGAATAAATTATTATTATAATTTTTGCTCGTATATTATATTTGTGCGCAGATTGTGCGAATATTTTTTTACGTCAATGCAACAACTTTAAACGTCAATATCGTACTGCAACCTCATACCTACGTTAATTAAAAATCTATCGTTGATTTACATTATTATCATCGTGTCATGCACCCGTTAGATTAGCAAAACCGAGCATTTCACAGATGTGATGAGCAGTGCTTCAATAAAATGTGAGTAGTCATTGATCAAAATAAAATGTTTATACGTGATAATTGGAAGGAAGCGCATGTGCATAATATCATGTTTTACATTCGTGTACGCTAGTAATAATAAGAAATACATAGTTGCAAGTCATTTACAGAAAATTTTAATAAAAACAAATTCTTCGTGCACATGTGAAACAATAAACAGAGTGTTGTTTTAATGCCAAATAAATAATCAGTTTGACCTTTTTCACACCTGGAAATTTCCATTGCCTGTCAATATGTCTCATATTTTGTTTATTCACTCATTTACAAATTTATTTTGATAGACAACTTCAATCATTATCAATATATTACCTAAATCTTATATCTAGGATAAACGGCACTAAATACTCTTCTGAGAGTGAGTTTCCTCGAAAAATAAAACACGTGTGGGGTTAAGGCCAACGCTATACTCCTCACCACCAAATTACTCTACTAAATATTCAATTTTAGTACGGTTTTTTTTTGCATTTTTATGAGTTTGTTAAATTATTTTTGATTTAAATATTTTATTATGAAAAATTGATAACACTTCAATGCCATTTTATGAAAATGATGTGCCTTTTTATTAATTGGAAAATTATAATATCAAATTAAAAGTTTCCTATAATTGGGGTCATTTTGAAATATTTGACACTTAAAAAAATTGAGAACGCTTATCAGATTGATATCCTTCAAAATCTAATGAGGTCTAAGCGAGTAGTAGTTGTACAAATTTACAAAATTTGAAAAGAATCTAAAGCACACTTTAGTTTGCAATTGATAAAAGAGAATAAACACGCCGTACATAGTACATAGCACGTAGCACACAACATATATCACATAGTACCTAGCACACACACACACACACACACACACACACACACACACACACACACACACACACACACACACACATAAATGCATTGTGATGAAACTTTGTGATGATGAGTATTAGATATACAAATTTGTGAAATTTGAAAAGAATCGGAACAGTTATTTAGTCTATAATCGATAAAGTAGAATAAACACGGTAGTACATAGTACTTACATAGCAAAAAGTATCACATAGCACATATCACATAGCTTACAGCACACACACACACACACACACACACACACACACACACACGCACACACACACACACATACAAATACATTGTGATGAAACTTTCAGAATACAATCTCAGCATGATACTTGAAAAATAACCTTTTAAATTGCGAATTTTTAACTTCCCCCTTTGGGTTAGTAAGGAGTAAAAACGTTAATGTACAATACGTTCTGTGTCTTTGAAATTATTGATTTTTCGAGAATTCGACATCGCAATTTGTTCCTTCGCATCTTAAGAAAGACGTTTTCCTTTTTTTAAGCTGTACGCAATCTGAGGCAGGTATCCTTAGGTTTTCTTCAATTTACAACCCATCAGAGTCGCACGGAAGAAGCAATTTCCAACTTTAAATGAATGTCGCGACAAGCATGGGGCATCCTACCGGAGTCTGGAGTGGGTGGTGGTGGTAGCAAGCAGTGGCAGTAGCGAGCCTCCATATAGACCGGAAGAAATAGATAATAACAAACAACACTGTAAAGCGGGGTAGGTAACAATCTTCATACAAGTTAATGGTTTTCACAGCCAGTATTGAATTATCCCTCTATACCTACAACATACGTACGTACTTTAGATACATTTAAGTGACATACGTAAATATGAGATGATACATTTTAAAACTGATTCAAAATAATTAACCTTGTTATTTATTTTTTGATGCTTCTTTGGAAACTCAATAAAATATTTTATTTTTTAATTAACGGCACAAATTGCATTTTATAAAAATTGCATTAGAATAAAAATACACATATCGAAAACAAAAACATAGAATAGTAAAAATAAAAAGCATGATTGCACCTACATATGCTCACAGGCAGAACCATCCTAATTTTTTTTCCAGTGAAACAGGAAAAACTAGAGGAAAGTAAAAAATCATCATACCAAAGAAAAATACAACTGCAGCACATAAATTACTGTCATATAGGTGAATATAATTTTACAATAACCTGCCCACTTCCATTAGAGAGTTACAATTTGGCAATACATGATACTATATTTTGTTGAATTTTTCTTCTGTGTGTAATTACGATACTCCTCTCTGGAACACAAGTTCTTAACTCTATGGAGAGAGTATCATCATTGTGACTTTTTTATATATTGTTTTTAAGTAAAAAAAATTGTTCAATGTTATATACCTTAATAAACAATAAAAAAATATAACATCACTCTATAAAAAAAAACTTTAATATGGCTATAATTGGCTTATTTATTTACTAATTGTGTATCTGTATTATATTTAATTTGTACAAAAACTGTTATGTTTTCGAATAAAATAAAAAGAAAATGAATGAATTTACAAATTAATGGTCACAATACAATAGAGATAACCCAACGATAAAATACTTTTTTTTATTGTTTGTTTATGTGTTTAAAAATCAAACTAGGTTATATAATAAGTCAAGCTAAAAATTTTATTTTAACAGATTTTTAATTATCTCAATAGAGACGAAGTCGGAATATTTACTGTAGGAGAACCGGGAAATCAAGGCACCTACAGAGCTCACGACCTGTCATCGGCCCTGTAGGTGCCTTGATTTCCCGGTTCTCCTACAGTAAATATTCCAACTTCGTCTCTATTGAGATAATTAAAAATCTGTTTAAAAATATCTTTGACTCCCAACAGGGAAAAAAATCCAATGTTTGCGCATATGCAATAATAAAAATATTCGAAGCAAAAAAGTAAAAAAAAAATTTTTGAAGTGAAAAGAAAAAGAAAAAAATCTGCGAAAACTCTGGGATTCGAGAGTTAGGCACCTACTAATAAAACTATTGTTACTAATAAAATATGTTTAACAACAGCCAACAAATTTTTATAAGATTTAGAACAATCGCATGAAACAATAAAGTACCTATGCTCCTACAAAACATACATACACAAAAATGAATGACACACAAAACTCATATTTTATATATATTTTTTACTAAATGTTGAAAGACAGTAAATAATGGGATAAATGTGATAAATAATCCGTGCATATGAGGGTACAAAGACGGATATTTGCGAGCTGACACCTGCACTTGTGGACTGGCTCGGAGCCCTCGACCAGAGTGTGTGATAGTATTTTGTTCATGCGTGTTTGTTGGTTTGATTTTAATGTATTCACTATGTCATACAATAAATAAAAAGTAAATGAGATTAATTTTAAAATACTCTAATACAACGGATCTCTTAATGACAAAAAAGATTTTATCATCCATACGTTAATTTAGTACTATTTATGCAGTTTCAAAAATAACATTTATTTATATGCAGATATGTAACAAGCACTTTTTATCAATATAATCAATTGTCTAAACTGAATTCATTTCGATTGTGTATGATTCTTAATGATTCTAATTCTTATAAGTCACCTGATTCTTAATAAGTCACCTTGGCGAAAACGTTCGGTCGTTAGTATAAAAAATATTGTGGAAAAATACAAAGTTATTTATTTATTAATAAATTAAAATTACAAATTACTTTGTTTATACCACTAGTGAGTATTTAGATATAGTTAACTAGTTGCGGAGCTGACCCGCTCCCTCATCAGAACAAACTAATACTGTATTAGTTTAGTTCTGACTGCTGATCCGAAGGTCCCGGGTTCGATTCCCGGTGGAGGCACAGTTTTTAATTGTGTTTTCAGTCTGGATCTGTGAGACGATGAATATCGTAAGTCTCCAGAATGTGGCAACTTGTTATTGGGTGCGTGTTAAATAATTATTTGACATAGTACCTGTTAGTTGCCCGAGAAGAAATATTAAATAAATAAATAAAATGTGCCACAAAAGTATAGCTACGACGTATAAAGATATTTATTTATTCATTTATGATTCTTAACATTATCTTATTATGACATACAATATTCGTGTTAAACCTATAGGTATATATGTGCATCTGTCCTATTTCTAAATTCAGCCTTGTATATTGGTGTTTATATAAAGACTAGGAAAGTTCCTTTCTCGTAGAGTCTGAATTTTCAGGCCAAGCGAAGTGCTTTTGGTACTGCTAGGGGTATATAACTTACCCAGGGGCTGAAGATCTTCTTTGTACTGGCACGAGTGTTCAACACTGATAATTCCTGGTCCGCCTTTGGGAATTCGCTTTACACGCACTCCCCTCCCTATAGATATATACTTACATACCTACAGTTGGTAACAATGATTTTTATTTACTTTGTCGAAGATTGTTGCGAATAAGTTTTCCAATTTTCTGTGTTGGCGATATTTTTAAAAGTAACTAGAATCTTCCGGGATAACTTTTGCAGGGCACCTATTTTTTAACATGATCTAATATCTTTATTATTTAATTTTTATATAAGTACATACATATTTTATTATTTATTTATTTATTTTTATTTTATGCATTTTAAAAAAAGGGAAATTGCAACAGCATAATTTCTAAACGGGAACCTAGAATTTAAACATATTTTATGTAAACAAGATATTGTCTAAAATATGTATTTATTTTTTTCAATTTTACTGAAAACATTTAAAATAACCACAGAAGAGTGAATCTAGATTCCATGTTCTGTGATAAGAACTCAATAAATCCTTGTTACATGCACACAAAACAGATTCTAGTGAGATGGTTTATGCCAAAAAATATTCATATTATTAATAGTAACTCTAATGATATAAGAGAAATGGACCTGATAAATTGGAGAAGACTGACGGTCGACAGGGAGGGATGGAGAAAATTTCTGGAGGAGGCCAGGGTCCGTAGCGGACTGTAGTGCCAATCATGATGATGATGAATAGTAACTCTAAAAATTATCTAAATTTCTAAAAAAATAATGTTTTAGTGTTTTATTTTCATCGAATATTTTTATAGTTGCATATACGCAGACGTTGAACTTTTCCCTTGTCGGGAGTCAATAATATTTTTGTGTTAATATTTAACAACTCAATAGACTCAAAAGATGTATAAGGATTGTTGCTTTTCTCAATAGATGGCGTCACAAAAAAGTTTCCTTGTAAATTCATAGATTGCGATGTTGTTTCAACTTATTCTCGAGAGTAATAATTTTGATGTAGGTATAACATATTAATAAAAGAGGAATTAATGAACACTCAAAAAATGTATTACTCTATAGTAAAAAACTAATATCTAAAGTAATAAAGCAATCAAAATGTTAGTGTTTGTGTGTGTGTGTGTATGTGTATGTGTGTGTGTGTGTGTGTATGTGTATGTGTGTGTGTGTGTGTGTGTGTGTGTGTGTGTGTGTGTGTGTGTGTGTGTGTGTGTGTGTGTGTGTGTTTGTCTCACGCCTTCTGAAAAACCAAGAGCATCTAAAAATCTAATTTATGTGCGAACGTGTACCTGTATACCTGATGCAGTGTCACGCTAAAAATAATGAGATAAAAATGCTGAATTTTAAAAATATTTCAATAATTATTTTTTTCATACAAAATTTTCCAAGTCGTATCTGTCAAAAAAGTGTACATTTTGCACGCAAATATCTGTTAGTTTAAAAGTTAGAAGTACGTATTTACACGAAGAAAATATATTTTCAAGTATAACTTAGCGTTTAAGTGAAAAACATGGTGAATATTTTGTATAATTATAATGTTTAACTTATTTTTAAAGTAAGCGTTTTGTACATAAACGCCGCCATTTTAATATCTTTTCATACAATATTTCATTTTCCTACCGAATGAATATGTTCTTGAAAATAATAAACCTTTGAAATAAATGTAATTATGAAATAATAAAATGAAACACAAGACATTACAGCAAGTTTTAAGACATATATTGTAAAAATGTGTTTATTATTAGTAAAGATATAGGCATAATAAAATTGCATAATTTGTAAATAATATTTGATTTTTCTGACAATTTTCATTTTTATGGCATCGAACAAACCAATGTAGGTACCTACCTACATATCCAAAAAAATGTATCGAGCCCATTTGATAGTAATATTTTATATGTTCGATGGTTACTATGGTTACGGAAAGATTCTGATATTCAAATAAAATTTGTTATGAATCGAATTTATTTAGAACATTGTTGTAGGTAGGTACCTACCTAATACTATTTACTTACAAATCAAGAATATACTGATTTCCTATAGGAAAATTATTTTATTTATTTATTTATGTATGCTATGTGCTCCTAAACCGTTTGTCCGATTACAATGAAACTTTGGTGAATTGTCGAGCGTATGCCCGGGATGGTTTCTGGATTTAATTTTTTTTCTTATTCTTCTTCTTCTTTGTGTATTTGGTCATTTTACCAATGAAAGCGGAATATCCTGGGAAACGAAGGTCCGACTGTCTCTCCATCTTTTCGCAGGTCTTCCAGGTCGGTTCCTGGATTTAAACTTTTTTCTTCTTCTTCTTCATCGTGTATTTGGTCATTTTACCTATGAAGGTGGACTAACCTGGGAGAAGAAGGTCCAATTGTCCTTCCATCTCTTCGCAGGTTTCTGGATTTAAGCTTTTTTCTTCTTCTTCTTCTTCTTCGTGTATTTTTGGTCATTTTACCTATGAAGTTGGAGAATCCTGGGAGAAGAAGGTCCAACTGTTCTTCCAACTCTTCGCAAGTCTTCCAAGACGGTTTTTGGATATAAACATTTTTCTTCTTCTTCTTTTTCTTCTTCATCGTGCATTTGGTCATTTTACCTATGAAGGTGGACTATCCTGGGAGAAGAAGGTCCAATTTTCCTTCCATATCTTCGCAGGTATCTGGATTTAAACTTTTTTCTTCTTCTTCTTCGTGTATTTAGTCATTTTACCTTTGAAGGTGGAGTATCCTGGGAAAAGAAGGTCCTTTCATCTCTTCGCGGTTCTTCCAGGATGGTTTCTGGATTTAAACTTTTCTTAAGCGGCTGAAGGGACGGGATGTAATGAAGGGAAGGGATGCACTAAAGGGCCTGAAGGGATGGGAGGTATAAAAGGGCCTGAAGGGACGGGAGGTACTGAAGGGCCTGATTGAAAGGGACGTAATGAAGGATTGAAGGGACGGGAGGTACTGAAGGGTCTGAAGCGACGGTTCATGGAATCTAATTCTTTTTCTTCTTAATTTTATGTAGACTTTACAGTTTTTACACAAACTATTTCCTTTAGTCTTTTTCTTCGTTTTCTTATTTTATGTAGAACTTTGGTGAATTTTATACAAAACTATTTCCTATGGATTAATCTTCTTCTTCTTTTATGTAGACCTTTTAGTCAGTTTTTATACAATCTATTTCCAATAGTCTAATTCTTCTATTTTATGTATTTTTTCTTATTTTATGTAGACCATTGAAATAGTTTTTTATACAAACTATTTCTTTTAGTCTTATACTTATTCTTCTCTTTTTTATTTAGACTTTTGGGTTAGTTTTAAGTCTAATAGTCTATTGTGCAGAAATATTATTAACGATATGCACACTTGATGAAAATACATATAATGTACGAATGGGATGTGGGATGTGACGATGTAATCTGCACTAAAATCTTTTCAATACTTTTGTTTAATCAAATTTAAACCATTTATATCATCCTATTTTGAATAATTTTCAACACCTTCATATTTGATTTCGTTGACGATATTTAAATAATGGGGGTTGTGGCCATTACTGAACTCTTCACAACGTTTATATTCAAATTAAAAACTATTTACTATAGTTTAAGTCTTTTTCTTATTCGTTAATGTAGACTTTTATGTCTATTTTAAGTCTATCAGTCTAATTGTGCAAAAATATAATGCACACTTGATGAAAAAATATAAAAACGAATGGGATGTGACCAACACTAGATCTTTTCAGTACATTATTTAATCAAATTTTAACCACATTCCAACATCCAAAATTACTAAATTTTCAATAGGTATATATTACAATTTGTTTTCGATGATAATATTTAAAAATGGGGGTTGTGGCCAAACCAATCTCTTTACAACGTTGATAAACATTCATATTTAAAACCATTTCGCGTAGTCCATGCGTGCAGAAATTGTATATTATACTTCATTCACACTTTATAGCAATATATAAAAAAGAATGGGTTGTGGCCATCACTTGAACATTTTACAATGCTTATACTCAATCAAATTTCAAACCACTTTTCATAGTCCGATATTGCAAAATAATTGGGTGACAATATTATAAAAACGATTGCTTATTCCTTCACAGTTTTACATTCTTGACCAACGGCGGGACATAAAGGCTAGTAATTTATATAATTAAAATATTAACTATTTCACATAGAAATTAGATTGACAGGGAAATCAATGAAAAAAAGGATAATCGGTGAACATTGCGCAAGCGTATAAAGTGATCATGTAAACCAATTGACGACAGGTCGTAAGCCCTGTAGGTACCTCGATTTCCCGGTGTTCCTATAATATTCAACTCATTCCCTATTGAGATGTTAAAAATTTTGTCGTTTTAATATTTTATTTACGTTTAGCTCGTCTAAATAATATTTGTTTTGTTATGTCCAAAGAAATATTTACTATTTTAATGGTATTTTCACCTTTATTATGTCTAAACAGAAATATATATTTATGTTGGTTAGTTTTAAATAATGAGTATCTCTATGAAATTTTCACTTTTCATTTCGAAATTCCCACGCGTATTTTTATCCCTCACATTTACTTATACATACCTACACTTTTTATTAAATCCTCTTTTGAAATATTCATTTTTTTCCATCAAAATAAAAATATCCTCTCAGCTCCTCATATCTCATATACCATAATATCCTATTATACTCTTCTTAAACCTCACTTTTCTCACATTCAATATCCCAACCCTTTTGCATTTGCCAAATACTTATCGAGTAATTTTGAGGCAAGTGGGATGAAATTACAATGTGTGAATTTCTAAAACATGTGAACTCACGCAAGCTCAGTAGAAAGCTTCATACGTACCTACTTCCTATGTATGAAAAATAATTGAAAAATATTATAAAAATTCAATTTAATGGGCACCTCGTGCTATTCATGAACGCTGGGATATAATTTACGAATTAAAATAAACGTACATTTTACCTTACTATTATTACCTACCGAAGTCAATATTAGTTCAAAGAAAAACATAAAACCTTTTTGAAACTCATAATATGAATTTTTAAAAGATCAAACGATGATAAATTATTTTACTATTTTGTACATAGTGTGATAGATTCCACCCTAACCTTAACTAAATATCGTCCTTAAACTATTTTTCTGTGGATCCATAACCTCCTAAACTAGCTAGCTAAACTACCTATTAAAAATCTAACGTCTATTTCCTAGTTCTATAGCTAATTTCCCTAACTAGTTTATTCTCTACCTGCAAAGTAAAATCGAGAATTTGTTACATCCATTTGATTATTCATTACTGGATAATTCTATAATGAAAGAAAATCGTATTCTTCTATCTTATTTCGCTAATTTTATATGTTTTTAACGGATTTTGGCCAATGATCGTCTAGTGATTATTATTATTATTTACGTTAAAAAGGACCCTTTACGTTGTGTTTTATTTACGAGTTATTAACAGACGAATATTTATAATAAAATTTATAAATATTATATTAATAATTAATAAATTAATAGACTCCATGACCGTTGAAAGGTAGTTAATCTTTACATACAAAGTTATAACTACAGAATTATTAAATTCGTATAAAGTAATGATAAAACTTCGATTCAAAACCTAAATTATGTAACTTAATAGTTACTCAATTTGATCGATATATGTATATTAATATACCTACAGACTTAATAAATTTTACTTTATAATAAAATGAATCTTTAACAAATCCATTTTCTTATTCTTCTATATACAAGACACAATGTGTCCGTATACCTACAGAGTTATTGAATTATGTATTCGATAAATTATTCATAAACATGACAATTGAAAATTATTTCAGTTTAGAAAACAAAATATACACGGTTTCAGTAAATTTCGGAGTACACATTTTATCAATAATTATGTATTTCACCCATGAGGTTAGTTATGAAAAAAAAAACAAGAAATATTCTTCTTACCTTTTATCCAATCTAAAAAACAAAACATATTGAAGAAAACAAAGAACAATAAATAACATTGCACATCAAATAATACTTCAGGTTCACATGGGTGAAATTTCAAAACGATCGGTACATATCTAAGAAAATATAGTTATTTAGTCTCTTTCAAAGATTAGTGTTAGTTCATAGAGACAGTATTATAAGTGGACCAAGATGAGAATTTTTTTTCATTATTAAATCAATGATATTAAAGATTTAGCAATACCGCTGATTTGAACACAATGTATATATATTATATATTTTTCTATTTGTACAAATTTATTTCACGCAAATTTTCATGCTTCATGCAATTAGAAAGGCCCCAGTACACGCCTTTCAACGTCTCAAAACACCGACAATTACTATTTTTGAGTCCGAGTGCACTAACTACTTTTTATACTTATAAACTAAATAAATCATGCGCTACTATATATATTTATATATCTGCCACATATCTCTTAATTAAGTTGAGGACTTCCCAACCACTGGGATGTCGGTAACTCCTTAATTCTAGTGTCCATCTATTCATTTATCTATCTAAATGACAAATAAACAAATAAATAAACTATATAGAGATAATTCGAAGAATGGAGCCATTGGTCAGATGGCGATGTCTTTGGGACATCAGAGGGTTTTTGGATTTGGTAAAAATTAGGTTAGTATTATATTTTGTTAATGAGACGTTTAATCCCGAAACTCAGAAACCAAACGTCAGGTAATTTGGATTTAGAAATATAAATATATTCTAATAGGAAAGGACATGCCTCGTGCAGAATATTGGAAAAGGAATAATTGAATTGATTAGTATTATAAATAAATAATTTCTTGAAAAATATGTAAAATAATGTAACATGCAATTTTGTATTCAATATTAGGATCAACAATATTTCAAAATAAAAATTAGAAAATAAACAATAATTTTATAAACAACATTTCGAATAAAGGTGTCAATAAAATATATATAAAAAAAAAAACTTATCAAGCTCCTTGCGTCTCTCAGGAAGAATGGCGCCTTCCAAATTTATTTTAAGAATTATTTTTAACGAAGCGGTTTTATTATATTTTTAGTAAACAAAATAACTAAATATATTTAATATTTAAATGGTCCCTCTTCTCCAACAGCACTTCACTTATATAAAAACTATTTAATTATTATTAATTAAAATTATAGATTATTATTTTATACTTAATTACTGGTTTTTTCTAAACAAAGGAATATCAAATGTGTTGAACTTTGAACCTCGTCGCGCGCGTTTTTAAAAGTATAGTTCAACCAGCTTCCCCAGTAATTGATCTATTTCACTCCCATTTTAAAGACAGACCATCTTTCTTCGCGACTAAAACCCGATTATTTTGAAATCAACACCACCCGATTCTCATAGTTCATTCTCCCTCTCCCCCCCAGTACCCCAGCAATAAAATATATACATCTACTTATATATATACGGATATGTTGAACGCTATGCTTCATCACACATCTCAAAACAGCCATTATATACCTCTAATAGAAAATACACAATCAGTTGAATATTTTGAAGAAAAATGAGATTCATCACACTCTCCCCTCTGAAGTTACGCAATTTTATTAGGAAAATTGTGGAACTTCACACAAAAGCTACTAAATAGTCAACCGCAATTCATAAGAAGTAATTCGACGCGTTGTTCTAATCTAAATAATGTAGCCCATATTTCTATTATAAACTTAAGATTTCCTCCCCTCCGATTGTTAATCCATTCATCCATTCTGAAAATTATTGTCGACTAAAAGGAACAGACAACACTACTCCTTCTCCCCCCCGACCTTAACTGTCTTCGTCCCTTCAGTGAATTGGCAAATATAAAACAAACTCAATACAAAACCTCTCCCCTCCAACTATATGCCCTGTTATCAATATCCAAACTTTGAAGTGTATAGATAATATTGAAGACACCATTTGAAATTCCATCCTTTATCTATTAAAAAAAAATAATGCGGTCACCCTACCATTTCAACCGAATAATGTATCACTCGATAAAATATTTTGGTCACCCTATTCCTGTTACCGCTCGTAAGCAGTAAATCATCTCAATCTAAGTGGTATCCATGCGTGTCGACCCAACGTACAAATCCCGCGCGTATGTTTCATATATAAACAAAGAATGCAACGCTGGTAGGTATTCTTACATATAACACAACTCGTAAAAATGAAGCCATTATATAAATAAACATTTTAAATCACTACTCTGAACTAAATAATCTGAATCTTTGTTCTTTTTTTTTTTCTTTTTACCGACGATCTAATACTGTACAGTAAAGTAGAAGTTATCACAGATTGTAATCTACTGCAGAAAGATACACATAATTAGTGTAAACTAAATGACCCTTATTTTAACGACAGCAAGTGTCAATATTTTCCCTTCACAAATAATAAATCTAAAATATCTTTCCAATACAACATAAACAATTATTATTTAGCAAGATGTGATACTGTGAGAGATTTAGTCGTCCTATTCGATATTAAACTTAAATATGACACGCATATAGATGAAATAAATAATAATAAAAAAAAAAATGTTCAAACCACAAGGATTTATATGCAGGCAAACAAAAGACCTTTTGGACCAAACAGTAGCATCGAATTTATACAAAAGTCTCATAGTTCCTGCTCTAGAATATAATTCGGTCTTTTTGTCACCGAATTTCGAAGTGTGAGAATTGAGAGAATAAAAAAAATCTTCAGGATTCTGGCTTATCGCTCAAAGAAATCACATCTATATACATACGAGAAAAATGAACTTTTATAAAATCCCTGAAGGAAAGAAGAAGAACGGCTGACTCCCATGCTATGTCAACAATCGCAGACAAGTTGCCCCCAATATACCGCGTCCACCGAATTTTGATAGAAAAGAAAAAAAATTCATACAAGATCTCGGGACCCCTTATCTTAAGTCATACAAAACCAATATAGGCTATTTCTCCCCCCTCCCCAGAATCACTCGCGATTCCAAAATCATATCGTTGACCAGACATCTTGTAGATATTTTCCCAAAATTAAACGAATCTGAAAATGTATTTTCTTGCCCTGACTTGGGGAGATTGTACAATCTACCTTTTTTTTTCTTTTGCAAACAAGCGAATGACCAGTAGATCATTCTCGAATGCTTTAATTTAATTTTTGCAATTTACAATTTGAAATTTTATACACAGCGATGCAATACTTTATTAAGATTAATCGTGTAAAACAATTGTAGGTTAAGCCTGTTTATTTTACCTAAATAAATAAACTATTCAAAAAAATACCTAACCAATGGAGGAATAACGAAACATAACGATCCCCTCGTCCAAACAAACAAATTAATGTTTACGATAATGAAAAGAATTTATGCCACATTGAGAAAAAAAACAACAATTTTCAAAATTTTTTTTTTTTTTTCGGAAAATATTTACCTAAACGACCTCAAATTTCTGAAACCATAATTATCATATAAATTTGATCAACTTTACATGTTACATAGAACTCAATAAATATGTCCAATGTATGGAATGCCTATCTAATTTAATATTTTTCATAATTTTCTAACAAAACTGACTAACTCTATTAAATGTCATCTAAATAAATTATTATCCTTTTTAATATAAATTAGTATACCCAAATATCAATAGTATTATGACCAGTGGATCAACAAAAAATTAGGAAAAGAAATCGAAGAGGGTTGCAAACACTCAATAAAATATTTGACGACCCAACTATAGTCAATTTTAATACCTCACATACTCCAAGCGCCCCATCTTCAAAGATTATCTCTAATCGGATGAAAGAAAAGATAAATAGAAAGAAAGCAATCATTGCTATATTTCCTCCCCTACAATGTAAGTGTATTTATCATTACTGCGCATTTGAAAATGTTAAATAAATCCTTTATATCGACTCCAAATTCCAATGATTGGTTAACAAAACTATTGATCGAAAAAAATATTTCGCCAATATTCAAGTTATTTGCACTAGAAAGCGTCAAAAGAAGAAAAGGTGAGATAAGAGTGCAAAAAAATTAATAGTTTAACAGCCAACTAAATGAATCAATAAATAATCAAACGATGAATTTAGCAAAACTAATTTATAACAATATCACGCCAAATTGTATTATTATTACTCAATTATCGTAATTCTGAAACACTGTCAATCGTTATACCAAAAAAAAAATAAAAAAAAATTGTATTAGAAATACAATGTCTACATATAAGTAACATCAATTTCTTCTTTTTCCCGATGAACTAAATAAAATGAACCCATGATACCATACAACAGTTCCGAATGTTTGTATTTGAATAAGCCCATTTTAAGTACCATTTAAAACAAATATACCTAATCTATTCAAAGTTAAAGACAAAGTATGTACTCCTTTTCTTTCATAATAATATTTTTCTATGCGTGTTGAGCCATAAATCAATGCACTCCCACAAACGACGAATTTCAGTTTGTAATATATAACAAGTCCATGCATTGTTTATATCTTTAGTCACAACAGAAACATTGGTACTCATAAAACTTAAAACATTGATTCATTAAATGCATATGTTATGCGTTTCTTAATGGTAAACGATAAAAAAAACATATATGTATATTATTCTCCTAGACATAAAAGAAAACAATATCCCCTTTCAAAAAAAATTAACCATATCGGGTCTGTAGGTAATTAATAATATTATTTATTACCAAATGCATTACATGTACAATAAACCCTATTCATAATGATTTTAAATACCTTCTTGTTCTAAGTTCATTGCCCCAACATAAAATATTGTTTATTTAAACTGACAAATAAAAATGCAGTTATCAACAATACAATATATCCCCTTTGAAACATGGTTTCAACGAAGTACATCTTTAAACATTGGACGACATTAAAAGAAACAAACACTTCAATAAGCACCTTTTATTTGTTTATTCATTTTTCTCCTTAGGCAACCAATATATAAGTATATCATACCATTCCCGTTTATTTTATGATCTCACTAAAGACATTAGGCACCAAAATATACTCTGATAAAATATTTCGTCTATGATTTCTTTGTTCCTCCTCGATAGCAACTCCAACATTTTAAAACATTAGATATTATGTGCGTCTAAACAAGAAATTCAAGTTGGACGACGTCGTTAAAAATGCAGCTCTTACCATAACAAAATATTTTTAAAAGACCCCAAATTAAACACCCAAATACCTATCGTAATGGTGTAATTAAAAAAAATAAAAAAAAATGTATTTATAAGTTAGGCAAATACAATTCATTATAAGACACGTGTCAAATCATTTTTTTTTCCAACAAAACCGAAAATTAATTCTACTCTAATACTTTTATCATCAATTTAATTGAACTACTTATACAATTAACAGTCCAACTAGGGATTATTCCTGATAGTTAATATAAGTTTTTCTATATCATAAAATCTCAAAACCAATTTATACAAAATTAAGCTTCAATTTTACCAGTAAATCTCCAAAACATCAATGAGATGTCTTGGAAGAAATTATCTTTTCACGTTATGACTCTGATCACTATTCTAAATTCGTTATTCTTAGTATGGTAAAATTTATAACACAAATTTAGGTACCAATATTAATATCAAGATAAATCAAACATATTATTTATGATAAATTATTTCCTAATTTTCATCAATGTACATGATTAAATAATTATATTTATCTCTCCCCACAATCGTAATTGTGCGAGACAAACAAACAAAGCCCCACACATTTCATTTGGTATAGAGAACCGAACTCCACACTTTTCTATCAGGCATATCAGACAACTTTAGTTCAATAAATAATGACATTATTATAGTCTCCGTTACGTATTCATTTTATTTATCTATCCATTAATTAGCCTGTTCAATTATCTATTAAGTGTTTAAAATTAATAAGATTACCGCTCCTAACACTGTTCATTATTAAATAATTTCAATTTTATATTAAACTATAGATAATATTTTACTCAATAAAATAACCAAAATCTAACATACAGTGGACACTACTAATCCTATACAAAATCTAACATACAGTGGACACTACTAATCCTATACAAAATCTAACATACAGTGGACACTACTAATCCTATACAAAATCTAACATACAGTGGACACTACTAATCCTATACAAAATCTAACATACAGTGGACACTACTAATCCTATACAAAATCTAACATACAGTGGACACTACTAATCCTATACAAAATCTAACATACAGTGGACACTACTAATCCTATACAAAATCTAACATACAGTGGACACTACTAATCCTATACAAAATCTAACATACAGTGGACACTACTAATCCTATACAAAATTTATTTATGTATCTATAATTTCGACTTTCGCATATATATTGGCGAGTCGGTTTCAAACAATTTATACCAATTTATATTTATTGATGTACCCTTTCAGCGTAAATATTATAATTTGAAATTATGCTTGTCTATAATTGGATCATTTAAATTGTAATCTCCATTGCAACATGCATGTACAAAGCTGTTGACAACAAATAAATAAACAAACAAAACAAAAAAAAAAAAATATATAGGTATATACTTTCGAATAGCCAATTTCTCTTTTCTGTTCCCAACTACTATATATAGATTATAATTTTCCTAGATTAACAATTGTACAATCCCTCAAATAAATAATTATTTAATTTACATATCATTTATAGATAGAGACACGAGCAAATAAACGATTCTCTACCTTTTTCTACACTTATGCCAAAACAATTCTCCCCCCAGAGACTTCAGCTATCTATCAAATTCTGATAACTTCATATTATTGCGAACTAGGCAAAGAGGATAGAACACCACACTTTTCCCTATACGAGAAATTTATGATTCCGCCGTGATGGTATGAATTAAACGAATGATTAGAGAATACCACACATTTCCCTATACGATATTTATGATCATGCCGTGATAGTATGACTGAAATGAATGATTTCGTACCCTCAAAAGGTAGGCAAAGAGGAGAGAACACCACACTTTTCCCTATACGAGATTTACGATCCTGCCGTGATGGTATGAATGAAATGAATGATTTCGTACCTTCACGAGGTAGGCAAAGAGGATAGAACACCACACTTTCTCCTAGACGAGAATTTAATGATTCCACCGTGATGGTATGAATGAAACGAATGATTTCGTACCTTCACGAGGCAAGCAAAGAGGAGAGAACACCACACTTTTCCCTATACGAGATTTATGATCCTACCATGATAGTATGACTGAAATGAATGATTTCGTACCTTCACGACGTAGGCAAATAGGAGAGAACACCACACTTTTCCCTATACGAGATTTACGATCCTGCCGTGATGGTATGAATGAAATGAATGATTTCGCATCTTCACGAGGTAGGCAAAGTGGACACAATACCACACTTTTCTATTTTTTTCTCTATACAAGATTCGTGATTCTGTTGTGGTGGCATGAATGAAACGAACGATTCCGTCCCCTCACAAAGTAGGCAAAGAGGAGAGAACACCACATTTTTCCCTATTTTTTTCTATACAAGATTCGTGATTCTGCTGTGATGGCATGAATGAAACGAACGATTCCGTCCCTTCGCGAGGTAGGCAAAGAGGACACAACACCACATTTTCTCTAGACAACTAATTCTAATGCTTCCGTAGCAATCCCAGTCAATATTTAAAATGATAAATATTGATATATCCTTTGTCACGAGCACCATTCTGTGATAGATTCCACCCTAACCTTAACTAAATATCGTCCTTAAACTATTTTTCTGTGGATCCATAACCTCCTAAACTAGCTAGCTAAACTACCTATTAAAAATCTAACGTCTATTTCCTAGTTCTATAGCTAATTTCCCTAACTAGTTTATTCTCTACCTGCAAAGTAAAATCGAGAATTTGTTACATCCATTTGATTATTCATTACTGGATAATTCTATAATGAAAGAAAATCGTATTCTTCTATCTTATTTCGCTAATTTTATATGTTTTTAACGGATTTTGGCCAATGATCGTCTAGTGATTATTATTATTATTTACGTTAAAAAGGACCCTTTACGTTGTGTTTTATTTACGAGTTATTAACAGACGAATATTTATAATAAAATTTATAAATATTATATTAATAATTAATAAATTAATAGACTCCATGACCGTTGAAAGGTAGTTAATCTTTACATACAAAGTTATAACTACAGAATTATTAAATTCGTATAAAGTAATGATAAAACTTCGATTCAAAACCTAAATTATGTAACTTAATAGTTACTCAATTTGATCGATATATGTATATTAATATACCTACAGACTTAATAAATTTTACTTTATAATAAAATGAATCTTTAACAAATCCATTTTCTTATTCTTCTATATACAAGACACAATGTGTCCGTATACCTACAGAGTTATTGAATTATGTATTCGATAAATTATTCATAAACATGACAATTGAAAATTATTTCAGTTTAGAAAACAAAATATACACGGTTTCAGTAAATTTCGGAGTACACATTTTATCAATAATTATGTATTTCACCCATGAGGTTAGTTATGAAAAAAAAAACAAGAAATATTCTTCTTACCTTTTATCCAATCTAAAAAACAAAACATATTGAAGAAAACAAAGAACAATAAATAACATTGCACATCAAATAATACTTCAGGTTCACATGGGTGAAATTTCAAAACGATCGGTACATATCTAAGAAAATATAGTTATTTAGTCTCTTTCAAAGATTAGTGTTAGTTCATAGAGACAGTATTATAAGTGGACCAAGATGAGAATTTTTTTTCATTATTAAATCAATGATATTAAAGATTTAGCAATACCGCTGATTTGAACACAATGTATATATATTATATATTTTTCTATTTGTACAAATTTATTTCACGCAAATTTTCATGCTTCATGCAATTAGAAAGGCCCCAGTACACGCCTTTCAACGTCTCAAAACACCGACAATTACTATTTTTGAGTCCGAGTGCACTAACTACTTTTTATACTTATAAACTAAATAAATCATGCGCTACTATATATATTTATATATCTGCCACATATCTCTTAATTAAGTTGAGGACTTCCCAACCACTGGGATGTCGGTAACTCCTTAATTCTAGTGTCCATCTATTCATTTATCTATCTAAATGACAAATAAACAAATAAATAAACTATATAGAGATAATTCGAAGAATGGAGCCATTGGTCAGATGGCGATGTCTTTGGGACATCAGAGGGTTTTTGGATTTGGTAAAAATTAGGTTAGTATTATATTTTGTTAATGAGACGTTTAATCCCGAAACTCAGAAACCAAACGTCAGGTAATTTGGATTTAGAAATATAAATATATTCTAATAGGAAAGGACATGCCTCGTGCAGAATATTGGAAAAGGAATAATTGAATTGATTAGTATTATAAATAAATAATTTCTTGAAAAATATGTAAAATAATGTAACATGCAATTTTGTATTCAATATTAGGATCAACAATATTTCAAAATAAAAATTAGAAAATAAACAATAATTTTATAAACAACATTTCAAATCTTAGTCCAGCTCTATAAAGAATAAAGGTGTCAATAAAATATATATAAAAAAAAAAACTTATCAAGCTCCTTGCGTCTCTCAGGAAGAATGGCGCCTTCCAAATTTATTTTAAGAATTATTTTTAACGAAGCGGTTTTATTATATTTTTAGTAAACAAAATAACTAAATATATTTAATATTTAAATGGTCCCTCTTCTCCAACAGCACTTCACTTATATAAAAACTATTTAATTATTATTAATTAAAATTATAGATTATTATTTTATACTTAATTACTGGTTTTTTCTAAACAAAGGAATATCAAATGTGTTGAACTTTGAACCTCGTCGCGCGCGTTTTTAAAAGTATAGTTCAACCAGCTTCCCCAGTAATTGATCTATTTCACTCCCATTTTAAAGACAGACCATCTTTCTTCGCGACTAAAACCCGATTATTTTGAAATCAACACCACCCGATTCTCATAGTTCATTCTCCCTCTCCCCCCCAGTACCCCAGCAATAAAATATATACATCTACTTATATATATACGGATATGTTGAACGCTATGCTTCATCACACATCTCAAAACAGCCATTATATACCTCTAATAGAAAATACACAATCAGTTGAATATTTTGAAGAAAAATGAGATTCATCACAATAGGTAAAACTTTTGCTTGTTATAATGTAATACTATTCTAAATATTACAAGAGCATCGCACATTGTTTAACTTATTCTTGTGGCCTTGAACAAATAGTTGATCCTTAACTCCATATCATGTTTCCTTAACCCCTAGGTTAAACATACTTTCTATTTATTTATTTTTCATCCCGTGTATTGTTTGATGCTTTTCTCGTTATTATCATAATATTATCTTTTTTAAAATGTTTTTTCTTATTCACTCACAATTGTCTCATTATTTTCTCTTAATATTTATGCTTTATTATTGTTTGCTTTTGAATATTTCTATCTTTGAATTCCTCATATCACTTTGTTACACTATTTTGTACCAAGCACAATATAAGTAATATTTCACGTATTTATTCGTATTGGGAGTGTAGTTATATTTAAAAGATTATGTCATATATATTATGCTGTGAATTTACTGTATTTATAATGTGCGCAATGTTATGTAATGTATTCTAAAAATTAATCAACAAATAAAAATAAAATAAAAGATTAATCAACTAAATCAATATTTTTTTGTTTGAAATATAAATGATATTTTTAGATGGGTGATCGCAGAGCGGTTAGCGCGCTTGGTTAGTAATTCAGTGGCCGCGAGTTCGAATACTGCCACGACCGGTTTCGTTCACCTAACATAAGAAAATTCTTAATTTAGAGAATGTGTGAGGATGTTTATGTACATGTTACAAAGACATATTCATTCTTTAAAAATAATATTAAAATTGCTCACCGAAGATTTTTAGGTGCACATATTCTCTTTTCATTGAACAAAACTTTTTCATACTTTTTGAACTTCGTACTAAAATTGAAGTGAAAACTGAAAAAAAAACAGATTAGATTTGCATCACGAAATTGCCTTAAAACTAGCAGATTTTCAATCTCATTATCTTTGTCTGCATCCATTTCAATGTGTTAATGTGTTTCACTTGACTTAAAAATGTATATGTAAAGTCACAAAAAGAATCAAATCTTATTATTTTGAATTTCCATTAAAATTATGAACAATAAATTTAATATGGTGTAAGTTAACGTTACTCTTAACAATTCATACATTTTGAAGTGATTTGATTTCAATAAAATAAATCTATTTTCTATTCTTCTGTGAAATTCTGATACTTAGCGTCTATTAGTTTTTCCAAAGTTTGCCTCTCTTAAATATCCACACAAAGAACTGATTTCCTTGCTTTGCCGCTCTCTCAAGCGCTAAAAATCGGCTAAACTTTTTCATTGTGAAACTTCTATAACGTCGGTGTACATATCGAGCAATCTACCTACCTTCTTCCAATACCAAACAACAAGTTTACTGACTCGTGTGAAAGGTTTTTATTTAAAATATTCCGTCAGATAGATTTCTTTTTCAATGTGGAGATTTGCTTTGTGGCCATCCAGATATTTGTTGCTGATCTGATAACAAAATGACACAAGAAACGGTAGCAATTTTTGGCGAACCTAAATCGATTTCATTTTGTGAACCATTATTGACAATCGCTTACCGGCTTACCCAACTATCGTTCAGATATATTTTTAAGTCTATGTTGAGTTAAAATTTACTTTGGTCTTCGTTGTTTGACGAATTGAATTAATATATTTGTAGTATGTTTTTATAAGTTACCTACTACGAAAATATTCTAAACGAACAAAGAAATTGGTAGAGGTTTGATGACAATTATTTATTTATTTATTTTATTAACGGCGTTTGCCATTTACAAGAATAATTCAAAAGATACAAAATATAGTACATAATGTGTGATAATGTTATTAATTATCATCAAATGCTCGACTGCTTTGGATGGGCCTTGGCTGAATCCAACAATCTCTTCCGTTCTTGCCTCCAGTATCTGATTTTCAAAATGGACATATCAGCGGTGACGACAAAAATGAGTTCAACTTCAGTTCAGTTGTTTTATGATGAATAAACAGTAACATATTTTCAGCACACGTCAGTTGTGGAGTAAGCAGAAATAACGGCTCAAAACAACAATATTTCTGTATTTACTTTTCAAATTATAATTCATATTCTGTTGAACAATGTAATTGGCTTACTTTCTTTATTATTTTTTTTATTAATGTTAGATATGTAATGGCTGTTTTGTTTTCAAAAAAATAAGAAAAAAATTAAATAAAATTCACATTTCTTTGACTGTCATATTGTTTCATTACATCGCTACTTCATAATACATTTTGCCACATTTTTTCATTTATAAACTTCATAGTCGACACACGCAACCGTAGGTAATGCTCGGTATATACGACGACACTGACACTCGACACAACGTCGACATATTTTTTTTTACTTAATCCAATAAGACAAAGTATCAAGCCAAGATACGCGGGATTTGTATGCAGGGTCTATATTACTATCCTTTCCTTACATACATACCTACATGATGTTTAATATAGAAAACAAAGTATCTTAAAATGTTTATAAATTTGTGTTTAAGTGTTTATAGTTTGGTACGTATTCTTCAATTATACCTACATACAATAGCCATCGACAGTTGGATCTCATGTGTTACATGCAACGAGAATAATATGTATACAGTTAAAGTGTCCCAGCTCGAGTGTATTGGACATCGTTCACATCCTGTGTCCGTGGCTATACCGAAACACTCCAATTTGTGTGTCGTCGAGTCCTTTCCCTTTTGTATCAGAATATCCTTAATGATATTTGATTGTAATTTTATTTATTTTCATACATTACGAATTAACCCCACTCGTGAAGTTATCATGACGCATCAGCGGCGTCACACAGTAGAACCGCATAACGTTTAATGCGGTCATAGAAATGTGCTTGACCACACTGTTAATTATTGCGCGAAGCCAACATTTCGCTGAATTATGTCTTTGTTACGGCTCGGTGTACACCAACTGTTAGGTAAGCACTTTATAGCCCCTCTCAACTCCTAATGATTGTTGTTCTAATTTATAACCTTTCTATTTTTAAAATTATATATTTTTACAAGCTATCATAAAATTATGTTGAAACAACATATTTTTGAACCCCCGTCTGCGCATTAAACTCTACCGACACCTTTAAATTCTTTTAAATGTTTCACATGTAGGTACGCGGGCACGTATAGGATTATACGACTTTTATATTCCACGATACACATTATTGTACTGGAAAAATCAACATAATTCAATTTGGACAAAATATATCTACATTTTAAATGCTTTATTTAATTCGAAACATAACACCAGCTTAGTTGCTTTCAGGCTCCAACTTCGACAGTGATTCCAATATTTTCCACTCCGACTTCAACAGTGGTTCCACTCTTTTATATTATTGTTTTTAAGTGTCCCGTAAGAGCCGGATAATCGAAAATACAACATGCAACAATAACATCACACATAGTTCAGCAATGAGTTTCACCACCCATTCTGAATGTAGTGCCTTTTAAGGTGAGACGAGACTTGTGTGGGTATACACGCATGTGCATACAAGCACATGTACGCGGCCACATGTAGGAATGTAGGAGTTTTATATTCAAGTAGACTCAAAATCATTCAACGGGGACAAAATATACAAACATAGATGGGTCGATGGCACAGCTGTTAGCGCGCTGGGCTAGTAATCCAGTGGTCGCGAGTTCGAATCCTGCCTCGACCGATTTCGTTCACCTATAGCACAAGCATTTATGCTTATTTTACGAAATGAAGGAAGATGTATATGTAATTATTTAACAAGGACATATTCATTTAAAACGAAAAATAATAATTGCGAATGCTTTATTGAATATGAAAATTACGATTTTGATCTTAGATTAAAGCCCATTTAATATGGAAGAGTGCGTAATGCAAATATATTTTTTTCCAATTCGTTTGTTTGTTTTATTTGTTTGTTTGTCGGCCTTCGTGGCTCAGTTGGTAATGTATCTAACTGCTAATCAAAGGTTCACGGGTTCGTTACCCAGTAGAGAAACTATTTCTCACTGTGTTTTCAGTCTGGGGTCTATCAGACGATTATAATCGTAAGTCTCCAGAATGTGGCTACTTGTTATTGGGTGCGTATTAAATTAATATTTGAAATAGTACCTGTTGATTGCCAGAGAAGTAATAAATTAATAAATAAATAATATCCAAATATCACAATTCGATTAAACTCAAAAAATATCTAAAGCTAACTTTATACAACTGGATGATATGAAATTATTTGTTTCAATTTGTTCGTACTATGACTATTAAACAAGGGACGAAGTGTTTTATCGATTTGACATAATGAAATATGTAAGTATTGCATTGTCATTATGTATTTAGAAGAATAGACCATTAACCAGCTATGTTTAATGGTGATAAGGATTTCATAGCATTTGAAGTTTCCCCTGTCATTATCTACTTCACATAGGAGGTCTCTCATTGACTGGACTTTCTTATTATTTGCTCTAATAAAATTATAGCCATGCGATGCGGTTTCTCCTTACTTACGTCTAGTTACCAGAAACCAGTTAGGGGTAGTTTGAGGCAAAGCGTTCCCTTGAAATTGCTGTTTGAGGGCGGGCTGATATAAAGGGTTGAAGATTTATGCGAATAATTACAATTTAGTGCCACCACGCCAAAGACGGAGGTAGGTTTGATTTATTGTTTCCACTGAAACAGAAATGGTGGCATTCAATGGCAGTTTAAAAAGCTTTTATAATTTGTACTTAAAATAATTTGCATTTCAAATTGGTCTTTTGTATATTTGACTATGTGTAAAAAAGCTCGTTGATTTTTCTTCCCTCTTTTGTCATCTTATCAACTAAATTCATTTTACCTCTGCATGTTTCAAGTTGTAAGAAACCACTTCATCGCATGAATTTACATTTTAAATTACTTTTTTACGATATCAAATATATAATTAATTAAGAGCGCAAAGTAAATTCAACATCACGCCCACATAATGATTTGTCTTAGAAAACTCACTGAAAGGTCGATTTTCACATTTACCAACCAAGCAAAAAGACTCTAATTCGCCATCAGTGCGCCCACGTGAAGGGCTCAAGTTGTTTTAAGGTAGTTACCTTACAGTTGTTATTCTACAATATATTTCAATATCCCTTTTTAAGAGGGCGTATTAACCTAGATACCCCAGTTTGAAATCAGATTTCTAAAATATGCAAAAAAGTGTGTTTCTCGAAAAAATCCCCAAGTATTTTCAGCTAGATGGGTCGATGGCAGAGCGGTTAGCGCGCTGAGCTAGTGATCCAGTGGTCGCGAGTTCGAATCCTGCCTCGACCGATTTCGTTCACCTATAGCACAAGCATTTATGCTTAATTTAGGGAACGTAGGAAGATTTAGTCGTAAGAATTTCTCTAGTGAATGTTCGTCACATAATTTAAAAATCAGCTTAAATTCCCCTAAAAATATTAAAAATGTCCTGTCATCGTTTCTTTAAAATTTATCCATTATATGTGCTAAAAAAATGCATGAAATCAGAGTGAATGTTCTTGATAGTTTTTTTTTTCATTTCAAGACAGGATTTTTCTTAACATGCAAAAAACAAATGTTGACTATTCGACAATTTAAATCACGTATAAACCATTTTTAACGCACGCGATAGTCACATAACTTCATAGTTTATTAGGCGGTTTTAATATAATATCTTGCTTCCAGTCACTAGATATATGCCCTCTTAAAGTCCAATTTCTATGATTACTTATTTATTTATTTATTTATTTATTAAGATGAAATTACCAATTTTGCTTTAGAAAATCATTTTTTTCGTAACAAACATTAGTACCTATCGTTTTGAAACACTATTCACATATTTTCTGTTGTCCAATTGCGAGGCAGATTCACTCTTTATTACCACATACAAAATACATTATTTTTTGCTCTGATTCAACGACTCAATATACAACATCCCCTAGTAACCTCAAATATTTGTTTTATTAGTTGCCACTCCGTCATTTGAGTGGCAAACGATGTATCCATTTCATTTTATTATGATTATCCAACTGACACCATGTCGACAAATCAACAAACTTATATTATTTTTGTAATAAAAATACAAAATTCCTAATTGTATGATTTTGTTGTAGGTACCTACGAGTCTTTCATACTAGTATATTACCTTCTGATAGGAATGTTTCAAATTTAAGATGTATATCATTCAAAATTTTGTTTATTTTATCTTCATCTCTTTAAAACTACATACCCACAATATCTGTTACAGTCATATTTTTTGGTTATTGAATGTATTCTTATTTGTAAACAGATCTGAATAATTGTTATATAAAACAAAAACAGGTAAATAGATAGTCAAATACCTACATTTTTATTTGTGCCTTCATAATTCGGTTACAAAATCAATTCTTAAAACGTCAAAATAGAGATTCGTGGGCGGAGTTTTATGTATAATTTGTATATACGGGAAATATATTTTTATCAACTTACGTAAATACATATGAATTAGTAAATGCTTTTTGAATAAATATTCTTATTGATAAAATCTTAATATTCACTAACTTTAGTTTTACAATAACAAAAATGGCACAACGCACAAAAATAACACGAGTTTTTTTATACTAATGATGGGTAGGTGGCAGAGCGATTTCATTCACTCATAGCACAAGCACACAAGCATTAATTTATTTTATTTAAGGAATCGTTGAGAATTTATATGTTTTTGATTCAAGTATAAATTACAATGTAGCCCGGTTTTCAGAATACGAGTAATAATATGAATAACCTCAAAGGTACCTACCTACTTAATATAAAAAAAGTTCAAACACGTAATATAATATTTAAACGCTTTTTATTTTTCATAAAAATATCGCTGTTTTGTGAATTCAAACGAAATATTAAAATTAAAAGATTCTGAGTGTCGCGCAAGGTATTTCATAAAATATATATGTCTATTCGCGGATTATTCCATCTTTCCCCTTATTTTCTTGTTTTCAGATTGTTATCTATCTGTAAATTGAAATCACAGGAATTTTAGTACCGTATTTTTGCAATATTCATACTGTTATAACATATTTTGCAATATTCATACTGTTGGATACAGAGAGAAGGGAATATTGCACCTAACTGGTGGCGAATTTCTTCCTTCGTCTTCACGGAAAACACTCACTATACCTCATGTATCACAACACAAAATATTGATCAAAGACACACCACTTCCAAACACGGTTTGGGTATATTAAAAGGGCGCACGGCGCGTAGTATTTAATTGATCAACACGAAATATGTATATTTCGAGCGTATTGAAATATTTTTACTTCTTCAACTGTCAGTGATGTCACGACGACGAGTTGTAGACGATTGTATATACAGCTGACTACTCATGTAGGTAGCAATATATTTGGGAGTGTTGCACCATTTACCGAACACATACATTGATTCAAAGAATAGGAGAGTTCATTTTATACAAAAAAAAACCTTTTTATTTAGTTTCAGTATTCTTTGTTTTAACAACATTTTTTTAAATAAATTCCCTTGTAGTAACAAGTACCTATACATCCTCATAGATTACCTAAAAAGTAAAAGCATAGTTGAAATACTTTGATTCCATAAAATTATTCAATACCTAGTTGGTTGTTTCATTGAAATCTAATGCTGTCAAACAACGCATTTTTGAACAATTTCACGAAATTTTAACTATACTATTACCGTTACTTTTGTTGAAACAACCCAGCCTTAGTATCGTCGTCTTAACCTTAATTCGGCCTTCGTGGCACAGTTAGTTAGATATCTGAAACCTGAGCAAAAGGTCTCGGGTTCGATTCCCGGTGGTGACACGGTTTTCAACTCTGTTAACTGTGTTTAAGTCTGGATCTGTAAAACGATAAACATCAAAATTCGTATGCGTGTTAAATAAATATTTAACATAGGAGGTGCTCTAAGTTGCCCGAGAAGCTTTACAAAGTACATAGGTATACATATAAATACCAAAAAATATTGAGTACCGATATATTATTAGTAATGATTGGATTATAACAAAATAAATATGCTCCTGCGTCTATATAGGGTTCAAAAATTCTTTCTGTAATATTTCCTTTGAATTTTATCAAATTCATCAGCATTTTATTAATCGTGTATCAAAGTCAAACTAGAGCCTCGGGCATAAATCGTCGCACAAATTAAGTCAACCACGAATTATTCTAATTAACGAATCAATCAAAGTGGACCGATTCTTTCGTGGCAATTAAATGTTGTGCAGTCGAAGTAGATGAGTAATTTTAAAGGACATGGTAAAAATTCAATACGATTTAATTCACCAACCTAATAGTATTTTGATTTTCTAACGCCGGCACTTGAGCGATTCAGCCATCCTAAAATAACACAATTTAAATTTTAAGAAAGCGCCTTTTCATTATTTGAAGCTTATATTTAGATTTATGCAGGAGATGAAAGCGACATCTGTATAAGCAAACGGAACATAACCGTATGAATAATCATTGTTTAGTAAAAATGATTCTTTAAGATAGATATTTTATGTATATTAACAGAAACATAAGAGTGAATAAAAATACATAAAAGCTGTCTAAAATATACCAACTTATGTAAGTTAATGAAGCATTCATAGGTTCATATAATATTTTATCTATTTTATAAAAAATGTTTTATCTTCACAAAATACAGTTGTGATTGGTAGGTATTTTATCATAATTACCTCTTACAATATTCATTTTTTGTAGGTATTTTTACCACTACATACTATTTAGTTACAATTCTATTGTACTATAAATAATGTACTATGAATAAACCAATATAAAATTATAAATAAATTTGGTATGGTAAATTATAAAAAAACAAAAAATGTTGCATACCCTTTAACCAGACATTATATAAACACCAACCACCTCTTGTTTTTTCACACTTTGAAAATGGTCACTGGATGACCGAAACTAGTCAGTGTCATTAAATTAGTAGAACTGAAAACTTTGGTTTTATTTTACCATACCAAATTTATTTATAATTTGAAATGGAGTTCTACCAAGAATTGTCCGTAGATAAGTTAAAAAAAAAATAAAAACTAATATAAATCTACTGTTCTCTACTGAAGCTAGTATTTATCTTATAGGGTTTTTAAATTAATGTACTTTTTTCTAAAAGTATTATAATTTTTTGTTCTTATTCTTAAACAGCCGTTTTTATGTAAAAGTAAAATTATGTTTTTGATTGGAAATTTTTAAACTTATTAGACATTTTAAATATGTATTTTGACTGCAAAATATATATCATTGTAAATGCCAAATTAATATTCTTGCTGCCGACTGCGGGTATATTAAATATAAGACCGCTGGTAATTTTGGTAAGACCGCTGTCGGTATGTTATTTTGTGTATACCTACCTGTCAATCTATGTTTATGTATGTTTTATATCTATATGTTGTTTTCTTTATATTTTTTGAACTTATGTCTTGCCTTAGCACATTTTTTATTGTTTTTTTTATGTATATTTTTAACTAATTTTACTAACAAAAAAAAATGTTTATATTATAATTGTGCGGATGTCCTGGGTTCGATCCCTAGCAGAGGAGAAATATTGCTTCTATGGGCCGCAAACACTGGTTAGTTGGAATAAATTGCCATATGGCAATAAACTGGCCACTTCTGCAGGGTGCAAGGAAATGTTTATTATTATTATTTATAATATGGATTCGAGTCGACGGCAGAGCGGTTAGCGCGCTGGGCATGTAATCCAGTGAACGCGAGTTCGAATCATGCCTCGACCAATTTCGTTCACCAAAACAAGCACAAGCATTTATACTTATGTAATTTAAGCAACGTCGGAAGATGTATTTGTACTTATTTAACAGGACATATTCATTTATTTATGAATTGTGGTTGTGCCTTGTTGAATTTTTGTGTTCACTATTGCTTTGTTATGTTTGATATATTTATGTGTATTGTGTATTAACATTGCAACACTTGATTGATTTAAGAATAAATCTGTTATACACAACGTAGATCGCAGCATATTTACGCCCCAACAAATTTGAAAGTTTTTCGTGAAATAAAAATTTAACCATTATTGTTTTGAATGACAAAACTCCCCAGACGCCATTTATCACAACACAGTCTGGTTGTTTATTTAAAATGCAAATCTACTCAAAACTTTACCATTCATTATCACCACTACCACAGGGTTATAACATTTTTTTTTCCACCATTTAAAAATTTTCGGACCATTATTTGCAAAATACTTGTTTTCGTTTCTATTGCGGTTTTTTTATACAAATCTTCTTCAAACTGATAATGTAATGGAATAAGTTTGGACTAAATGTCACAAAGAGAGTACAAAGAATACTCACTATAAAACGAATAATATTGAAATGTTTAAACGATTTGCATTGCACAATACAATGATTAACTCTTACTTAACATACAATAACTCTCATTATCAATTTAATGTAGACAAATCGCTTTCTTTGAAAGAAATATTCTTATTTTCAATAAATACTTCATATTTAAATAATAATATCAATTTAGCTCTCCAAGATTAACACGAACTTCGGGAATGAAGGGCATGATCAAAGAGAAGAATATTTTATTTATACATATGAATACATCGGAATAAATTGAATGACACATTATTTTCAACAATTGTCAACAGCATTACACATTTCTTATTTTAGATTATAAGAGTTTTAAATGTTTCATTTTATCTTTTTCTAGTTTTCATTTACTGCTGTAGTAATCAAAGAGTATATAGACAAATGGAAATTTTGTTCAGACTGCCCCAAAATATTGCTTACGAAATCTTATATCTGTTTCTTAAAGATGCCGATTGTCAATACCTTCCAATGATTTATAAATGAGTTTTATAAGAACTTGAAATCGCGCTAGGTCTAAATTCGACAGTAATTCATTACACTTGTAAGTGTAATTGTCTAAGTACCTACCATTAATTTTGTTTTACAGTAGAATATGTATTTTTCCATAGCATATTCTGAATTTGTATTTAAAACAATTCCATGACTGCAGCTGTTGAACAGTCTTCCGAATTATATGTTTCCACCCACCTTCTTACAACCCGGGTCTTTTTTCCTGAGCAGATTGCAAACCTTCCCCAAACTAAGTAGTGCGCTCCTTCGTAAGAGTATAGATTAAAATATATTTCAATTTAGCTTTGAAAGATACTACCTATTTGAATTAGCATGATACAATGCAAAGTTACAATTTTCTTTACAGAAGCGTTTCTTTGGAGCATTTTTATTTCTCGGTATTGCTATCAAATGTATTCTCTCTCTCTACTCATCTTTTGAGGTGATACCGAGTAAACAATGCCATCCTGCTCTATATTATTACTCGCCCTCCCTGCAGAAAGAGGAAAATATTATGCGATGCAAATATCTCAGAAGGAAGGTCTTCCAAGGGGTAGATATGATGATATTCTTAAATATTGGACTGTGACCTATTTCCGGAATGCTCACTTTCAGGATATGGGTCAAATAATTTATCTTTTTTACCCCCGCACTTCCTTTTTATGGTATAAACAACACTTAATATAGGAAATATTTAGATTTATTTTTTTTTCGTGGAAGAGAAGATAATTTTTCTTCTTAAATTCATATCCTTTACCTACTATCAAATCATTTATAGTATCATCATAAACATTTTTGAATTAAGGTCAGTGTTACAATACGATATATGATAAGGTTAAATATTAGGGTGATGGAAAAGAATATTTCAATATATAGATCTCAAAATAAGAATGAAAGTGTTACTACAACCGAAATGATTTGAACACATTTTCCAACTGTCGATTTGTTCAGGAGAACTTTGTTCTCTTAACATATCGACAATGTATCAAGCCAGAATACGCGAGAATTGTATGGAGAGGTCTACTTTTTTCACGGCTTTTCCAACTTTGAAGTCAAAAAACACCAACTTAGAGGCTTCGCAGCATATATGTTCCATACACGGATTTACTCAGAATTCGGAGTAGAACATTTCGTGTGTCTGTGTGTGTGTGTGTGTGTGTCTGTGTGTCTGTGTGTCCGTCCCCCCCTTATAACTTTTGATCCGCTCAATTTACAGAGCCTAAAATTTCAGAATATATAAACAGTTACAGGCCTACAAAACTTTTATACTCGAAATTTTGAATTTTTGTTTCAGTCAGGGGTTATCAACTTTTGAATTTTTATTTTATTTTTCCATATATCTCAGAAACCATAAACGCTAGAACGCTGAAAATTGGTACAAACATAGACAAATACAAAATCTCAAATTAGTTTTTTCAAAAAAATTCCAGGGTTTCTCAAACATTTTTTATTAAGAAAAATATTTTTTTTATGATAAATTTATGAGTTTAACTGCCTATATTTCCAAAACTTTTACAATTATCGAAAAAAGCCGAAACACCACAACTAGATAATTTAATTTTCTATAAAAAATATTAACATTGTAGTAGAAGATCTCAATTTTTTTTTAACAATTTTTTTAAAAATTGAATTTAGTGACGACATCGCTTCATACATTTTGTATGGCAGTCGCCTATACACAATATGTAAGAAGACTTAATAGTTTGATACTTCATCTCCAAACATACATACATACCATCATGCAATTTGCATATTCTGGGTAGGAAAAAGGATCTTCCTCCATACTATCCTATCTTGACATACATACCTACATATGTAGTATAGAAAACAAAATATCTGAAAATATTCAATAATTTGTATCTATGGGTTTATAGTTTGGTACATATTCTTCAACTATACATACTATCGCTATCGACAGTTGGATCTCATGTGTTACATGCAACTAGTTTATATAAATTAAGTGAGTTTGTTAAGCAGATCTTATCGAACCTTTACAGGTCAATGATGGTAATGAAAAATGATATATATTAATATGCGAAACAGGAGTCTCATTTACATCTTTATATAATTCTTCTATGCGTGTGTATGTCACTGAACTCCTAAACGACTGGAACGATGTTTATGATTTTTTATATTATCATTTTTTGGTGAAGAGCCAGGTAATCGAGAATACAACCGGCGAAATAACGTCTTACATACCTACCTAGTTCACCACCCATTCTGAATGTTGCCTTTTAGGTGAGACGAGATTGGCGTGTAGGTTCACACGCATGTGTCGTGCTTCCTTTTATAAGATGATGTACAGCCGCACACCTGTCGCTGATTACCCTGCATTGTGGGATATGCCGTGTGTTTTTTTTATGTTTGCTGAACCAGCTAATTAGCAGGTGCAAGCCATCTGGCAAGACAACGTCTGTCGAGTCCGCTAGTGACATATTATTTTCTAAATGTAATGGGCAAAGATGAATAGGTACACGAAGATCCTCCCTGTCAACAACTTTTCTTATCCGGTCATCTAACCCTAGGCTACTCAGTTCCCTCTCCTACAGTGTCAGTTATCTTCAATGCAGGTACTTAACGTGGTTAAAAAAAATATTTTATATTATATAAACCATGTTTCAACAGAGCGTATGTTAAATATCAGTTTGATATACCTATCTAAACCTGATTTCAGACACACAGACCAAAATAAACAAATCGGAGTGGTTTGGTATTTGCTAACACTCCCCCATCCCCTACAACCGGTACATACCTACATACATAATATAATGGCACCAAAGCACGTGAGCATTTTATGTTGGCAATTCAGAATTTTGCGCCCTGTCAAATTTATATCTATAACATGACTAAATGTAAAATGTCAAACTTTGACGGCAGAAATCGTATGATATCATTTTAAAGTTATGAGGAAATCATCTAATTCTACGTGTCACCAGAATTAAGCTTTAACGATTTTAAATATTGATCTTAAATTTTATGCTATTAGCCGTTTTATTTTTATCTTATATCCCTTGAAGAGTCAATATTGTTTGAATTGAGGAAGGAGAAGTATTTTAATCACCCGACTACCCAAAGTAACCAAAAAAAACATGGTTCGACATCCATGAGGTATGAAAAAGATCTAGCGATCATTATTGAGATGGGAGAACGTCATAAGGAAATGCCGCACAGCTCCTGCAAGACTTGAAATATAACATAAGTATGGAATGCAGAAGTGCTACCTGATGACTGATCTGAGGGCATAATATGATGTGTTTATAATGTCCATTACATAAAAAAGGAGACCAACGTGAATACAAAAATACACTCGGGCATAACAGGGGCCATAAGGGCATTTCACTTTTATACAACCTACAAAATGAAATGATTTATTTCCATTATTTAAATTATAATAAAAATTAAAAAAAATATATTAAATAAAAGTTATAATGAACATACTTTGCACAATTGTGTTCCTCTTTGGAACACAATTCTGTAAATATTATCAAACATCTACAAATATTCTCAGTGAGAATAAATATTCTCAAACATCCTCTTTTCGAGACTCTTTACTTACCAAAACAATAGTTGGATCAGTGCAGTTTCACACCTGGTTAGGGCACAACTGACCAAATCCATAGTTTGCAGCAAATAATGTACGAGAAAAGTGTCAGGAATATAGCATATAAAACAATGTCCGAATTGAGAATACCAAGTAAAACGATGAGTCCAACTATAACAAAAGTAAGGATTGATCAAGTGTTCTCAAATCCATTTAAAACCCAAAATGGCCAGGGAGATGATTTGGCATGCCTCCTGATCAACGCAGCCTTCGAAAAAGCTATCAGGAACTCAAACATAAATATTACAGGCAACGTCTTCTTCTAGTTGGTTAGCGGAACATCACTCGAAGCTACCCGTGAAGCATTCATTGCAAAAAGCAAAGATAATAGTGCTCATCATTAATGATGGCAAAACAAAAATGGTTATTGCATCTAATACACGTGGTATACCTCCTCAAACCTTCACGGCTAGAAATAACAGGTTTTAGGTGATCAAAGAGTTCACTTACCTTAGCTCTACTGTCACTAGAGACAACAACATAAGAGAAGAAATCAGGAGAGGGATAATGGCTGCAAACCGTTGTTTTCTATGGTTTTCAGAAGCAGTTAAGATAAATTTTTTTTTCAGAAAGAATACCATTTTTTGTGTAAAGCCAGTTATGGCGTATGTTTCTAAATCTGGGTATTAACGAAAAACAGGTATCTATTGCAGCATTCGAGAAAAGGATACTCAAAACAGTCTTCGGTCTCCTGAGAGAAAACCAAGGAATGGAGAGGCAGGAATGAAAAAGATTGCTCCGGGGTTGTCGAGCTCATGATGGTGATTTTTATTTCTAGGTACATTATTGTTTAACGTCAAATATCCATTTTCTTTACCTTTTTTCCAATAGTCGAGGTTCTGCGTTTTACTAGTATTCTATAAATTAAAAACATTTTTTTACTGACTTCGTGGTGTCATAGGTCTTTTCACCAGTTGAACCTCATAAACCTAACTTGCAACTCATCTCAAAATATCAAGATTTCACATTTTTTAGCAATCGCCAGTTTCTCAAGATGTTATAGTATAAACAAAGTTCTATCCCTACTAATTCTTCATTTAACAGTTAAGAAATTACTAATGAATATTTTCTGAAGCTTACTTGAATGAAACAAAATGATGCGATAGTTATTATAACATTCATGTTAAATAAAAGTAGATACTGTCATATGATACATAATTGCTATAATATATACGTGTGTAGATTTTTTGTTATTCTCATAAGTATTTTTTTATCTTTTTGCGCTCAATCCTTATCTGTATATTTTGGTTGTTTTTTCACCAGACCTCGAGGTTTTAAAATAAAATCGTCAACTATTTCGGCTTTACCTTTGCCTTGACAGTTGTTTTTAGCGCTCGTTTGGAATGATTAATGTTATTGTCTGTTTTGGTCCGTCCCTAGATAGTACATTTTAATTAAACTGTTTCCAAACGGATGGTTCTTTGTTGAATGTATTATTTTGCAAAAAGTGACAACTAAAGATATCTCTTTTAACCTACATAAGTAAGTATTGTCAAATTAAATTTAATTTTTTTTGGGTAAAAATTTATTTAGGTACTGCAAGCCTTTGAATATTTTTTTCATTTTAGTTAAGTAGCTATTTACACGTATTTGAGTTACCTTTCTATTCATTTCTTCGTTGCGCAACTCACCTTTGATCTCTTCAACCTTCATTTTCAGTCTATGTTTATTTTTGTAGCATGTTCTTTAGTATCCAGACTATTATTAATATTTCTGAAATATTTCATAAATTATAATACGCAGAATCTCTCACATTTTATTTTTCTGTATCTCTTTTCGCTGATTTTAACATAACTTAAGAATTCAAATATTTTTCCAACAGTTTTTTTATGAAAATAAAAATATAAAATTTCTAGCGCTAGATAATCGTCTAAATATGGATGAATATAATATTATACTTTATACCTATTTAGATACGATCACTGAAAATATATATCATTACAATTGAAGCAGATTACACTATCATTAATAGAAAATTGTATTTAATTTTTGCTAGTATAGACTTCTTGGATGATTAAAATATCATTTTTTCACCAGCCATTTTAAAAAGCTTATATAAAATGCTATATTTTTTGACAAAACTTGATAAAATTATACATTTTTAACACACAATCTTACTGAGCATTTCCCCATGTGAATGAGTATATTAAGGAGAAAGCAGAAAAAACAGATCACTACATTATTCTATATTTACAAGCATCCATCGCCTCATCAACATTCATGCATCGTCTCATACATGTTGGTCTGTTTTTCATACATCTCCCTCTTTAAGAATTTCTTACATGTAGTCGTACCATTCTTCTCTCGGACGACTTCGACCTCTATAGTAAAATTGAAATAAATTCATATTTTCAAACGTCTTATGAGTAGTGTGTTATGTAGGTTAAACTGTGTAATTTGTTGAATTATTTTTTTAATGTAAACACTCGAACTATTAGTTTACATAGATAATATGGCTTTATTTATCAAGGAATGTAATACCTTGAAAATATGTATCATAATGTTTTCATTTTTATGAACATTTTTGATCCACAAAACAGGAACAAGTTAAGAAACTATCGTAAAACACCCGATATTAGGCTACTCGTTTCTTTCTATTGGTTCCAGCATCAATTTTTTAAAGAAGTGACTAAATATTTAATTCTGTCGAATTTCACCTCAGCATTTTCCGCTTCTGGTCCAATCAATATAATACGGTGCACACGTTGAATACTGATTTCTGAAAACACATATTTCTTTCCCTACCACCCTCCCCTCAGCCCTGTGTTCTAGGGAAGATTTGCAGATATCTCTACGATTCGTTTGTTGCGTTCAAATAATATATTGCACAATCGTAAATTGCACACCATTACATACATTTCTACCAACTGGATAAAATGCGCGTGCCCTGCCTTTTGTAATGCCCATTATCTTATTAAACAGAACTGCGTGCCTGTATAAATTTATGTAGGTACCTACCTATACCTCCCTTAACCAGTACTAATTTTGAAATTCCCAGGTATTATTTTTCAAAATAGACTTCGGAGAGTTGATACTAGCGGTAAATTTTCAAGTTACTTTAATAAAATCGTATTTACATACATACATACATACATACCATCACGCCATGTCCCTCACGGGGTAGGCAGAGAGAACCGCAAGCCACATTTTTCTATCTTGACACACATTCATCGCCTCATCAACATTCAAACATCGTCTTATACACGTTCGTCTGTTGTTCACGCTTCTTACATTTCCATCTTTCAGAATATCGTTTACATGGTCGTGCCATCATTTTCTTAAGCGCCCCCGACCTCTTATTCCATTCCTGTCAGCTTTGTATATTTTCTTCGTCAGGCGTTCTTCATTCATTCTCTCCAAGTGGCCAAACCATCTCTATGTGTTAACTTTCATTCTGTTAATTACATCTTTCTTCATCTTACATTCTTTCCTTGTAATCGTTTTTAAATCCAACTGTCGATTCGTTCATGAGAATTCAATTCTCTGAATGAATCGACATTATTAAGCCAAGATGCGTGTACGAAGGAAAATTTTGTATGGCATAGTGGACTTTTTGCATGCTAATAACACCAACTAGAGGCCTCGCAGCATATATGTTCCCGTACATGGATTTACTCAGAATTCGGAGTAGAACATTTTATGTGAGTTTTGTGTGTCTGTGTGTGTGTGTGTGTGTGTGTGTGTGTGTGTGTGTGTGTGTGTGTGTGAGGGTGTGTGTGTGTGTGTGTCTGTGTGTCTGTCTGTCCCCCCCTTATAACTTTTGATCCGCTCAATTTACAGTTCCCAAAATTTCAAAATATATTAACAGTTATACGCCTACAAAACTTTTATACTCAGAATGGTGAATTTTTGTATCAGTTAGGGGTTATCAACTTTTGAATTTTTGGTTTATTTTTCCATGTATCTCAGAAACCATAAAAGCTAGAACGCTGAAAATTGGTATAACATAGACAAATACAAAATCTCAAATTAGTTTTTTTTTTTAATTCCAGGGTTTCTCAAACGTTTTTTTTTAAGAAATATTTTTTTTTATGATAAATTTATGAGTTTAACTGCCTATATTTCCATTTTTTTAAAAATATCGAAAAAAGCTGAAACACCACAACTAGAAAATTTAATTTTCATTAAAAATTAGTAAAATTGTGACAGCACATCTCAAATTTTTTTTAACAATTTTTATAAAAATTGAATTTAGTGACGACATTGCTTCATACAATTTAGCCTACAGACAATATCTAAGAAGACTTAATAGTTTGATACTTCATCTCCAAACATACATACATACCATCATGCTGTTTTCATATTCTGGGTAGGATCAAAGGACTGACCTCCATACTATCCTATATTGACATACATACCTAGGTACATTTGTTGTGTAAAAAACCAAATATCTTAAAATATTAAATAATTTGTATTTATGGGTTTATAGTTTGGTACTTATTCTTCAACTTTACATAATATCGCTATCGACAGTTGGATCTCATGTGTTACATGCAACTAGTTATACTATACAGGCACAAATGAAAAAAAAAATTTTTTAGATATTTACAGCTCGCTACTAACAGACATTCTCATATTTTGTAGGTATGATACGTTTGAATTTGTTTTTAATTCATTAATAAACTGAGAATGTAAATTATTTCATATTAAATATATTCAAATTCGTAAATACCTTCCTAGTTTGTAGTATTCACTTGAGCATTTGAAACCAAGTCACTCAACCCTTTTCGATAAATTAGCCCAACCCGCGCTTTGACCACTGGCCACACAATGCTATGCATGGATACATGGGACACATTTAACTTAGTGCAATTGTTCAACTTTAATTAATCGTAAACGCATTGTTGGTGCGACATATAACTATTCACGAGGTCCACTATATCGTTTTATCATTGTCAGGTAGTCAGCTAAAATGTTGTGCGCTGATTGCTTCCCAGAGGGAGTTGCAATCATTTCTAGTCAGAGAAGGGGGTTTTTGTCAGTAACCATTTGGATACATGGTTGTTTGATTTCTGTGAATAACAATAAGATTTATATTTTAAAAGTTTCTTGAAAACTCTAACAATATCAAATCCAATATTTTTTTAAATGCATATACGGAAACATTGGATTTTTTTTCCTGTCGGAAGTCAAATGATATTTTTTTGACAAACTTTTTTTGACATCTCAATAAAGACGAAGTTGGAATATTAGAAGAGAACCAGGAACTCAAGGCACCTACAGGGCTTACGACCTGTCATCGGCTGGTTTACTTGATCACTTTATGCGCTTACGCAAAGTTCACAAATTATGCCTTCTTATGGAGTTCCCTTATCAATGCAATTTTTTGAAAGGTCTATATATTTGAATAATGAGTAACACCAACTCATCAACCAACCAACCGACTTCTTAGCAGATGACGTTACAAAAAGGTTTCTTCGTTACTTCATAGGTGGCCTATTTTAAGGTGATCTGTTAGTCAATCATTGATATTTCTCGGTTTTATACTAATACTTTTTCTATAGAATTACACAGGATCATTGTACAACGCTACTTTAATAATAATATTTAGTAAATTTTTCATAAACATCTTTAAAATAGTCAGTGAATATGTGTCTATATATATTTTTGATATTCTAGTTCTTCACTGCGCATCAGTTCGTATGTTACTGATAAATTTATTTAACTTATAGAGAGTTTCACATTAAATGGATAAAATAATCATATGAAGCTTACTTGGAACAGGTATGCACAAACAAATGTTGAAACTACAATCATATTCTCTCAATAATTAAATCAAAACCCTCGAGAAAGATTAATGTTTGCATTAAGTAATAGAATTTATATACTTGAGTAAACCGCACGAAACGCTTAGCAACTAAAATCGTATATGCAGTCGCATAAATGCATTCATGAATATTATCACTCCCTTCCGAAGGTATATATTTAATATATTTATTTATCTCTGCGAATAAACAATAGGGGAATAGTACAGGTTTTTGATTTATCGGACTTTGTTAAAGATTTTTTTATAGAAACTTCCCCCTAGACTTTTTTAACACGCAAGATTTTTTATTGTTTCATCTTATGACATACACCGAATAATTTGAATAAGGAAGAATTTCAAGGGTAAAATAGATAATGAACGTAAGTAAAATAGCAATATAAAGTAGAAAAGCTTTTCAAATGCAGATTTTGTT